>OY978226.1:35662654-35969589 GCA_963854785.1 Vaccinium vitis-idaea | reverse complement strand
CATAAAAGTGAAGTTTTGAAATTTGTTTTTTCTTAATTTTAAACCTCTTGGGACCATTGAATTTGATTTTTGACTATTTTCTTGTGCCTCCTTTAAAAAAAATTCGAGAATTAAAACACTTTACCTACAAAATTACTCCATAATGAAAATTTTCTGGTGGTGGTTCCATAATCCTTGGCAGTACCCATCTTTTTTTTTTTTTCTTTTTATCCGAACACACATTACCCATATCAGAAATTAGATGGAATACCAATTCTAAATAGAATCGCTATTCCTCCTAATGAGGGAATTTACATTCCATAGAAAAAGTCAAGAATTCTAATTCCAGAACTTATCCAACTCACGTCGACATATATCGAAAAGAAATTTCGGCGTGACTGTCCCCGATTGAAGAGATCTCTCTCCCCGCAGCCGCGCTCATAGCCCTCCTCCACTCTGCCCCGCCGATTGCACCCCATCGATGGCCCCGCCATAGCGCCGTCGTCGTCTCCTCAAACGGCCTCACGGAAGCCGCCGCCGTCGAATATTTTCTAATAAATAGAGTCAAAGAAAGAGGACGGAAAATCTGTGAAAAATACCCACGAGAGCCTTCCGAGTTCCGCCCATGGTGGACCGACGACGGCTGCAAGGGCAACTTCCCTCCGCCATTGCGTCTTCGCTGGATGGTTGGAGAAAGAAAGAGAGATAACCTCTGTTTAAATGTAGATCTGGAGGCGAGCCTTAATTCCTTCCTTGCAAACCAGATTCTTCGAGTTCTTGGGCGGATTCCTTTCTTGAGAGAGAGAGAGAGAACGGGTAATGAGAGGAGTAGGAGAGAGAAGAAGCTTCTGGTGTTGTAGCAATGAATGGGTAAGAGGGGTAAGAGAGAGAGAGAGAGAGGAAGAAGTTTCTGGTCTCCCAGCCCATACCCACCAAACGATGTCGTTTAGAGGGTAACTGAGGGACTGCTGCACCAGCGTGCTTTATATATATGGATATGGAAACTCATCCAGAATCGTTCCATTCCTAGCTACAACCAAACATGGGAATGACAATGATTATTCCAATCTCAATTCCTCTAATTCCATTCCATCATCAATTCCATTTCAATTAACATTTCATTCTATCCAACCAAACGTAACCTAAATATCGATACTATCCAGCGTTGGAGTCATGATGTTACCTTAGTGGTGGCGATATAATATACTAAAAAAATAAAAAAGTAGACTACATTATGAATATGTATCGGATTTAAGAAATATTAAATCAAATACTAAAAGCTATAACAGAATATATTTATCATACACACGTTTCATAGCCTGTGGAGGGATGTCGCTCGAAAAATATCCTTGTCCTACTCATACCCAAGCCTGTAACGTCACCTGACTTGCTGCTTTTCTCTCCTCATCCGTTGTTGTTGTTGTTTTTTTTGTTTTGTTTTTTGCGCTAATCCAGTACCTCGGTACGAACAGTTTGCATAAAAGTGAAGTTTTGAAATTTGTTTTTTCTTAATTTTGACCTCTTGGCCCATTGAATTTGATTTTTGACTATCTTCTCGTGCCTCCCATTAATGACCTCTTGGCCCATTGAATTTGATTTTTGACCCATTGAATTTGATTTTTGACTATCTTCTCGTGCCTCCCATTAATGACCTCTTGGCCCATTGAATTTGATTTTTGACTATCTTCTCGTGCCTCCTTTAAAAAAAACTCGAGAATTAAAACACTTTACCTACAAAATTACTCCATAATGAAATATTTCTGGTGGTGGTTCCATAATCCTTGGCAGTACCCATCTTTTTTTTTTTTTTTTTTTTTTTCTTTTTATCCGAACACACATTACCCATATCAGAAATTTGGATAACTATAATCTCCTGTAATCGTCTGTATGCATAACTAATAAAGGAAAATATAATTAATAGAATACATACTAATATGGATTTAATAAAGGGATAATGGTTTGATTGTCCAATGTCAGAATGTAAATACAAAGTAGTCAAAAGTTCAAACTCACTAGGATGATGGGGACTTAAGTAAAATCTCCCAACAAGATGCCTATTTAATTTTCTCTATAAACAAATATATTTATGATATTTTCACCAATATATTTACAATATTTTCGATATTCTCGTACTCTCATTTTAAATACTACAGTAGAAACTCATCATAAATACTTGGAGTAATGTCTGAAGACTCCAAACAAACCTTAGAGTAAGGATGACAATTTTTCTCAAATCCAATGCGCCGCCTATTTGAAGTTGGATATTACTCTATTTTTATTTAATAGGAGCGGGAATGGTATAACATAAAAAATCTCCACTCAAATTTGGGGTGGATATGGCTATGTAATACCCACTTCCAAATATCCATACGTGCGCCAAATCCAATGATATAAGTGTGTCCGCCCGTATATTGTGTGTACGTACTTTATTTTAAAAAAGTTCATGTATGATATTTGATACTTTTTCATATAATATTTTGTTTGTGGATAATATTTGTTTGTGGGCTTCTATTAATTTTTTAGTTGAAATGGTGTTTTTTTGTTGTTGTCTTTTAACCCACGAAAATTATTTTTATTAAGTTCCTATCCTGTTTTTTCTTGTTTAAGTAATTTGGATAGTGACCCAAATGTATCCGATCCCCGATGGGAGGTCGATATAGTGAATTGTTCACTATCCTTTTGGATATAGAGACGGGTATGAAGAAGAGTCGGGGTGAAATGTTGCTCCCGATCCATATCCTATCGGTTGTTATTCCTAACTTGAAATATTGCTGCTAATGGTTAATGACATTTAAAGACAAAAATACCCTCCTTTTTTTTTACTGCACCCTTCTTCACGCAACGAATACGACACAAAGTCACAAAGGGGAAAAGAAAGATTTATCTAGAGAGAGAAAGGGTTTCTTTTCTGTGTTCAGAAAGGCGAACAAAGAAAGATAAATACAGGTAGAGAGAGAAAACTCAATGAGAAAGAAAAAGAAAGCCATCAACAACAACAACAACAGCGATTAGATCTCCCTTTCTCTCTCCCACACGAGCGCATTGTCATTGTATATAAACCCTCTTTCTATTTTCTCTCTCTATACGTATATATCATACTCTCTCTCTCTGTCTCTAGAATCTTGTCGTCTGTCTATGTTATCGCTGCGTGTGGGGGACTGCTACTACTTCTGAGTCAACCAAATGGGTTGTTGTGAATCGGCGTATTTGAAAGAACCCATCTCTGAGAAGAAGGATCAACGACACGGTCAAAGATATCCTAACCACCATCCGCCCAACGGCGCCACCGCCGGAGCAGCCGGGGGTGAAGCGTCCGGCGGCGTTCCGGATTTCAGCGAGTTCTCTCTCTTCGACCTCAAAGCTGCCACCAACAACTTCAGCTCCGAAAACATCGTATCAGAAAGCGGCGAAAAAGCCCCAAATCTCGTGTACAAAGGTCGCCTACAGAATCGGCGATGGATTGCCGTCAAGAAATTCACCAAAATGGCCTGGCCTGATCCCAAGCAATTCGTCGTAAATATTTTAGTACTCTGATTTCTTTCTTTGCATGTGTTGCGTTCGTTGGTTTTTTATTTTAGGGTTTGGTGAAATTAGGGCTGCAAAGGAACCAAGCTGAAGCAAGCTGTTTGCAAGCTCAACTCAGCTTGGTCTCGAGCCGGAATATCAAGCTCAATTGGTAAATGAACAGAGCTAGATAAGAACTTGATAAAGCATCAATAAAGAGAGAAAGGTCCGCTCGCTCCATAAAGGTTTTTGATAAACCCTCGGTTAGGGTTTGATAACGGCTCGAGTATCCAGAATTCATGTTGTGATGTACAATTCTAAAAAGAGTAGAATTTTAAATTTCTTTGAATCTTTCTGATTTTTTAATTTTTTTTCTTTCTCGTTGTGTGAGTTATTAATGATTTCAGTGTTTGGTGAAATGAGGGTTTAATGGATTTGTTGTTTTTTAACTGGTTGTAAAGGACGAAGCATGGGGCGTGGGGAAGTTGAGATACAAGAGGCTTGCCAATCTGATTGGTTACTGCTGCGCCGGCGACGAGAGGCTTCTTGTGGCTGAGTACATGCCTAATGATACCTTGGCAAAACATCTATTTCACTGTAGGTGTACATTAATTGTTTCGAGTTTATGGTTTTATACAGTGATATTCGTTCAACTTTTGCTGATTCGAATACAAGTTTCTTGAATTGTTTCAAAACTCATTCACCGTTGGCACTTTTTTGTTCATAATCTGGTAATTTGATTCCAAAATAAGTCTCTCTAATTGTTTCCCAACTCGTTCGCCCTGGAGATTGGCACTTGTTTGTTCAGAGTTTGGTAATTTGTTCCTGTGTAATGGGTGAGACTTTCCAGTAGTATTGCCTGTTTAATTTCGCTGGGGTTCTGTTCAACTTTTGCCAATTCCAAAATATGGTTCTCAAATTGTTTTTCAAGTCATCCACCCTTGGCCTTGTTTGTTCAAAATTTGGTAATTTGATTCCAAAATACGTTTCTCTAATTTATTTCCAACTTGTTCACCCTTGGACTTAGGGGTGCAAACGAGCCGAGCCGAGCTTTGTAGTGTTCGAGCTCGGCTCGTTAAGTAAACGAGCCGAAAAATTGAGCTCGAGCTCGGCTCGGTCATAAACGAGCTGAGCCCTTATCGAACCGAGCCAGGGTAATTTACTTAACGAGCCTCCTTAAACGAGCCGAGCCTATGCAATTGAGCCGAGCTTTAGCGAGCTTGTTAACTAAACGAGCTTGAAAATCGAGCTCGAGCTCGGCTCGTTTACTTATCGAACCGAGCCGAGCCGAGCCGAGCCACGAGCTGCTCGCGAGCAGCTCGGTTCGTTTGCAGCCCTACCCTTGGTACTTGTTTGTTCAGAATTCCGTAATTTGTTCCTGTATAATGGGTGAGGCTTTCCAATGGTATTTCCTGTTTAACTTCACTGCGGTTTGGCTAGTTAACTTATTGGGAATATATTGTGCATAAATCATGATTGGTAAGTAGTTTTGTCTTTAGCGCTTGTAGTATAGGTAAGCAAACATCTGCCTAAGTCTTATTACTTTTATAAAACTTCCCTCTAGACAATTTGTCATCATCGAACGTAACATTGAACCTCAGTTACAAAGTTGTGCATTTATTCCAGAATCTTGTTTTATGTTTTGATGTCGTTTAGTTTAGAATTTGAAGGACAAACAAGATTTGTTAGAATCTACATTTTAGTAGTGTAATAAAAGTATCTGAGCTAATTTTGAAGTTTTCTTATTGAATTGAGTGGAATTGAAATTAATGTGGATTTCAAGGTGAATCTTTTTGAAATATTGTGTTTATACTGGGTGCTTTTCCATTAAACAGGACGTTGTGTAACATGACCATTGACCAGTGGTGATGTGGCAATTGGCATGAAAAAGTTTTAACCGTCAGTAGATTTGCAACTTTTTTTATTGTGCTTAGGGCTGCAAATGAACCAAGCCGTTTGCGAGCTCGGCTTGGCTTGACAAAGGGCTCGACTCTCCTTAGTTTGTTGAGTTAATGAACAAGCTTGAGCTAGAGTACTAAGCTTGATTGGTAAATGAGCTAAGCTCGAGTAAGCCAAGGTTCGGTTTCGGCTCGATAAGAACTCAAAAATGGATTGATAAGGGCTCTGCTCGATGGAAGCTCAATAGGGGCTTGTGTAATAAATGCTTTGATGTACAATCCTAAAAATGAAGTAAAATTTTTAATTTCTTTGGACTAAAGACTCTTTTATCTTTCGGTAACATGTATATGTATAATCTTATATATGGACATAATGAAAATTCTATTTACAGCCCTATACCCATATGCAAGTATTTTTGGCTTGTTAAGGTTCGTGAACGAACTCAAGCCTATGCCAGCTCGGCCTGTCAATTTTTCATTGCACTTAGCTCGAGCTCAAGCTTGCAAAAAACTTAATAAACAACACTGGACATGCTAGAACTAGAACTCGAACTCGATGGGGGCTCAATAGGGGCTCAATAGGGGCTCGAGTAATAAATACTTTGATGTAGAATCCAATGTTTTAAATGGCTCACGGCGCGCCGAGGGGCAATGGTCCCCTGGAGTTTTAGCGCGTGACAAGGCGTGCGCTAGATGAAAGCGAGGCATAATTTATTATAATAAGTAGAATTCTAATATAGGCAACTTTCAACACAAGGAAACACTTTTAAAACTTTCAGATGTCATAAAACATTACATTTCAATTTTAAACCACTGAATATTAAGCAAAACATATCATCCATTAAAAGCTAACATATAGACATTTAGCTTTGGAGACAACAAAATGAATAACGGTAATCAAATATCGAGTTATGCATGCCCATGAATCATCCCAAACACCAATAACTTCAACTCTATCTTCATCATCATCATCATCATCATCATTTGATTTATATCAAGTAACGCATGCCCATTTGGCTACTGCTATGACTATCGATAGAGCAAATCTGATTTCTAGGGCTAACGTTTACTTCCTCTTTACATTCAAGGAAATTATCTAGTGCATTTGGCCCACCTTTATGCATCATAGATCAATGGTAGAGATTGATTGTGGCCTAATCTAAAAAAAGATGGCTAAAAAATCATTGAGGCGCACGCAGCGCCACAGCTCCTCACCTTGTGGCGCGCCTGCGCCATGCCACGACACCCGTGGCTCTAAAGGTGCGCCCCGCCATGCCATGTCACCATAGTGCGCGTGGCGCGCACCATTTATAACACTGGTACAATCCTAAAAACGAAGTAGAATTTTTAGTTCTTTGGACTAAACATGTATATATATAATCTTATGTATGGACATAATGAAAATTTTATTTACAGCCCTATACCCATACGCGGTAGGAATGTCGATATTTTTGGCTCGTTAAGGTTTGCGAACAAACTCAAGCCTAGGCCAGCTCGGCTCGTCAATTTTTCATTGCTCTCGGTTCGAGCTTTAGCTTGCAAAAAACTTCCGGACCTCGACTCGGCTTGGTTCGTTTGTAGGCCTATTTGTGCTGAAATTATTGCATTGTTGTGTGTTTGTGCATGTAGCGATGTGGACTAGTTTTACCTTTGCTTAGGTAAGGATTCTCCTCCCGAAAGTTCTGACCTTCCTTGATCCAGCTGAAGGATAATTTTCACTTCATTACTGATTTTTTTTTTTGACAAGAGTTGCTTTTTGGTGTTGGTAATTAGCTAAACTAAGTTTACTACTTGTTTTGCAGGGGAGAACCAAACCATTGAGTGGGCCATGCGTCTAAGAGTTGCCCTATATATTGCCGAAGCATTGGATTATTGCAGTACTGAAGGTCGTCCACTGTACCATGACTTGAACGCATACAGGGTTCTCTTTGATGAGGTGTTGTTATAGCTTTATGTTTTGTTTATTCCTCACATGGTATTTTTCATTTATTACAAAGCAACAGTCTTATTGCAAGTACAGAGCATTCTGTGGAGAATATTTCCTTTCCCTTTCTTTTTGGCCCCTCTTGAAAGGCAAGAGATCTGTTGATCCTAATTGGATCTAAGTGATGAGTTTTTGGTCGGTTTTGGCAGAATGGTGATCCACGGCTTTCGTGTTTTGGCTTGATGAAGAACAGCAGAGATGGGAAAAGTTACAGCACCAATCTTGCATATACACCTCCTGAGTATCTCCGAAATGGTAACCATTCCTGTTAATAATGGTGATTTATTAGCGGTGGTGCTTTCTTTTTTCCATGGACACAGTGTGTGCTTGTTTTTTTGTTATATTGCATCAGTGTCACTGCTACTTGCATGAAAGGTGTTTTTGCTATCTTGTATACCATTTGATAGCTATTTTACGCCATTTGTAGGAAGAGTCACTCCAGAGAGTGTTATATTCAGCTTTGGGACTGTGCTTTTGGATCTTCTCAGCGGAAAGCACATCCCACCAACTCATGTAAGTATCTTATCTGGACTCTGATTATTTTTTGTAGTTAACCTATAATATAATGGTTTTAGAGCGCCTACTTAAAACTGTTGGCCAGTGATGCTCTAAGATGCATTGTCAAGGAGGAGAGGGAAGATAGTCGACTTAGAATTGCTCCTTGCTTAGATAATTCTGCAATTAAAAGTCTGCTCACTTAGAAGTCGTACTACATGGCTACCTCAATTTTGCTTACTTGGACAGATGTGTCAAGTCCTGTAACTGTATTTTGTTACCTTTTCTTTTTGTGCTTTCTTTTCTATTATTTTGCTTCCAGGCCTTTCTGACATTGTTGATTTTGCTTTGAAAGATAGTTACGGGTCTCTTTCACGTTTATAAGATTTTGTGCCCTCTGCAAATCGAAGGTTTGGGGAAAGACGATCTAGAACAGATCCGCATGAAACTAGACCATAGGATGTACTTAGGCGAAAACTACCCTTTTTGAAATACAATCGAAATAGTACAGTATTATTTATTCAGTCAAATAAAAAGGGGAAAACCCACTCCACAAATTTCATTCTCTCTCTTCTAGGATCATTCTATTTTGTCTGTATTTCATAGGGATAAAAGATAGACAGATAGAGGACTTCTTATTTTTTATTTTTATGGTATTTATATAATTGATATATCTATAAATATAGAAAAATTAGTAGTGTAAATTTATTTTTTCTTGGCATTTTACCTATACCTTGAAGAAAGGAAAACTTGTCCTGGATCTTATCACAGGAGATATGTAATCAATACAAATTGATTAGTTTCGATGAAACTAAAGGAGAGTTGTATTTTCATGTTTCGAGTCTCTAATTTTGGCCTTTTTATTTGGTAAATTGAAGCCGCTATAGCTGTAGTCACTGCTCTCAATATCCTTAACGTGAGGCCACACCAATGCTGGTGACTTGGCATCTCCTTTATGCTATGATTGGATGCTCGTAATCTTCGGTAGGAATGTGAGTAGTTCTATTAAGTCATTTGGATTAATCCAGGAATGATTTATTTTGAAAATTTAATGGCGCAAACATTTTCTTTTTTCGTAGACGGAGCCAGGAATTTAGGATTACTATTGAGGATGGGAGCCTGGGAGGGATCATATTCCCACTTTGTTTGGGAATGTGATTCCTAGTTGAATATGTCATCAGGAATCACATTCCTGATTCAGTTTGTTCCAAACTTAGGAATCAAAATAGGGCATGACCTTTTCATTTCTCCTCAAGATTACTGTCATGTCATCCAAATTGAGCCTTAAGTTAACTTCCTTTTCTCTGATAGTAGTAGTTGGGAAGTTGAGCCTCATACGTGTGGTTAGTATTGTGTTCGGGGCATTTCATGTGCGCGGAGATGGTGTCTCTCCTGACAGAGTGGAAATGGCGAACAAAGGTTCATATGGATTGTGGCCAACTGCTAACCCATATGATATGGGATAGGATTGGGTTGGTTTGCTTTTGGAGCTTACCTTGTTTGGTGCCTTTTCTGGAGTTCTCTTTTTCTTATCAAGTGGAAAAAAAAGGTTTGGATTAAAAAATATGCATGACAACCGTCATTGAATAATATGATCTCTATATTTTGTTGGAAGGAAGATTAAAAAGGACTGATAAGTGGAAAGAAGAGAGGGCCTTTTTTGCTTTGTCCCTAGATCATGTGATTAGGGGCCATGCCTGCCAACCAGCCCTCCCTGGTCCCCACCAGTAGAAAACCCAAGTGAAGATGGAAAATGTGCGCGATTTTGACTACCCCTCAGCCACAAGCGGCAAAAATAAATCTTACAATCTTTTCACATTTAAATGCAACCACCTCGCGAGATAAGCTGTGTTTGCACTTAAATTGAGGCAATGACAGAATTATTTTTTGTTTGTAAGTATTCTTGTTTTTCATGTTTGATCAGCTCCTTGGTGTTTTAAGTTTTCCAATCCCATCGCTTGGGCCACGGAAGGTTGTTGCCTTGGTGGTAGTTCATATTTAGTATTTAGTGCCAAACTTGGACACTATCATCGTTCTTTCAGCTTTCTGATGGGTTCCTTACTATTATTGTTATTATCATAATATAGTGGGCTCTTTCAGGTTATGCTTGATCTAGTATGCCGGCGTTTGGTCTCACTTTTGACAATTTTTTTAGTTTAAAATTAGAATTGGCATGCTTAAGTTAGTCCACTTGGTTCCACTTTCTCATGTTTTCAGCTTAGAAAAGTTAAAACAGAATGAAAAGGCTTACATTTAACAAGTTGGTTCAGATTTTCTTACAGGGGTTTTATGAGGTGCAATCTACTTATTATTATTATTATTATTTTTTTAATAGCAGATGCCTCATTTCCATTCCTGTAGTGGATCCTTCCAATTCTTTGGATTGGGTGTCAGGAACCATTACATATTGTGGTGAACATTATTGCGACAGCCGACAAATCTTGTCACTGTCAGAAACCATTGCATGGTAAATTGAAATTGAGCTGTAAGTCTATGAACCTTGCATTACTTTGATTTGTTATATGCAGGCTCTCGATATGATACGCGGAAAGAACATTCTTCTACTGATGGATTCACATTTGGAGGGTAACTTCTCCACGGAAGAAGCTACTGCAGTGTTTGGCCTGGCTTCACAATGCCTACAGTATGAACCTAGGGAGCGGCCAAATACTAAGAATCTAGTCGCAACACTTGCCCCACTGCAAAATAAACCTGGCGTGAGTCATTATCTTTCCTTTCCATTATTCCTATGCCGGAAATGTCCTTTTCTTAGCTTCATATTGTCATTTTGTCTTGTTAGTGTTTCGTGTGGTTCTTGTGGTATCACGTGACAGTTGTCTTACTGGAGTACCTTGTGAGGTGATATGCAGCTGTATTTTGGTTACTAAAACTTCCCAACCAGAAAGCCGCTGCTGCTTTCTCTAGCCCTTTGACATTCTGATTTCTCTGATTCTATTATCCTCCATTTTTTTTTTCACGGCAGTATTCTGTTTTACCTCAAGTTGTATGTCATTTTGCTGATTACCTGTGTCTCGGTGAGAACTTGGTTGCCGAAATTGGGCTTTTAGATATGTTTCTTCTGAGCAACATTGCAGTTTTCTTTCATTTGGTACTTTCTTTTTTGTGTATCTCTTCTGAGCAACGTTGGGGGGAACTTTTCATTTATTTAGCTTGCATACACCTGTTAAAGCAGTACTTAGTTGATTGTTGCTATGGCCACAAAAGGACCAGCTAGGCTCGTGGTCAGTAGTGAAGGGGACAATTCTGTCTGTGCAGGTTCCATCTTATGTGATGCTGGGAATTCCAAAGAGTGAGGAAGCACCACCTACTCCACAAAACACTCTTTCTCCAATGGGTGATGCCTGTACACGGATGGATCTGACAGCTATTCATCAGATTTTGGTTATGACACATTACAAAGATGACGAAGGAACTAATGAGGTAATGATTTGTCTTGAATAGGTTTACTGAATCCTCTTTTCCTTTTCCTTTCTTTGCTGTAACTCACTTTTCTGGATATTGATTGTTACAGCTATCTTTCCAAGAGTGGACTCAACAGATGAGAGATATGCTTGAGGCGAGGAAGCGTGGGGACTTGGCATTCCGTGACAAGGATTTTAAGGCTGCCATAGATTGGTATTCTCAGGTATAACTTCATTTCTTGGGGATGAGAAAATCGTGTTTCATCCACAGATTATGTCATGCCACAGGATCAGTAACTTACTTCGTCGTTAATAAATGTATTTAAGACAACTGAATCAACTGATAGTGCATCCAACCTGGTGCTGATAATATTCTCAATATTAGAATTGGTTATATCCTTGATTGTGCAGCTTATCCTGGCATTCTTTGGCTGTTTACGTCTCAAAAGTGGCCTGTGAATCTTTCTTGACTAGTAAATTTGGTGCAAGACTGAGCTAGGATTTGCTAATAAGGTGCTTGGGATTTACAGTTAAAATTGTTTACTGCCGATACCTCCACTTATCCACTGCCAAATGTATTTAAGCAGTTCTTCTTACTCGTCCACCTGCCGTATAATTTACGCGTTCATACATTAGTTGTGCTTCCCTCTAACAATCTATGGCTCCATTCAATGTCAAAAAAACTACACAGACGATAATTGGGTAAAGTTTAATTGGGTAAAGTTAAATGTAAATGTATTGTTTGTGGATGATTGTTGGAAAGATGGATTTTGTGGACTATTAAGATATATATTAGCGTATTGTAACTTTTTTCCCGGATAAATTTTGAATGCGAACTAATCCTAGTGGAAAGATTGAAACCGTGGGTCCCAAGGGTTCCTAACCTCCTGAACAAATGACAAGTGTAGGAAAGTTAGATAATTACTCCCATTGTACTTTTCTTTCACTTCCTGGTAACTGAACGGGCCTAAAACAACCAAGAAGAGGAAAATGGTTGGTGAATGATGAGCGAGAGCGAAGTATGGCACTGTGACACTGTCTATGCATTCTTAATCCCATTCTGTTGTTTTCTTGCAGTTCGTAGACGTGGGTACCATGGTTTCCCCAACCGTATATGCTCGGCGGAGCCTTTGCTATCTCATGAATGACCAACCAGATGCAGCCCTCCGAGATGCAATGCAAGCACAATGTGTGTACCCAGACTGGTCCACAGCATTCTATATGCAGGCAGTTGCCCTAGCAAAGCTGGACATGCACAAGGATGCAGCTGATATGTTGAGTGAAGCTGCGTCTCTTGAAGACAAAAGGCAACGAGGTGGTAAAGGACCTTAGACAAAAATCCCTGTATCATTCTTCCCATAAATCTCTTGTTGTTGTTAGGCGAAATGTGTGGGGTTTATGTACAACTTGAATGAGGGCGTGTGGTGGTTGTCTGAAGATGTGCCATAGAGGGAGAAGATACACTTGTTTTTGGCTCGTAACAATGTTGGTTTTTTTACCTAAATTTTCTAAGCAATAAAGTTGTGTTACATGTACAAATTTATGTATGGACTTATTCTTGTAAAGAAATCATCATTGTTGAACAAAATGATTTGGTTATAGATCTATTGTGAATGAGCGTGTGGTTGCCAAGCTCTCTCTCAATTCGGATGTCTATAACTGAGCAGAGAAGTCACGATTCCAAATGGCTAAAATTGTAGACTAAATTTAAAATTGGTTAGCGTGTACCATAATTGGATTTAGAGGATTCGATTTCGGGGATGCTGCTGTTAGGTAAATGCTGCAACTTTGTAATCCTTCGAGTGACATTATTATTTTGTTGGAGAGATACGCTGTGTTTGGCACTAAAACAGTGTAATATTTTACATGAATTTGTTTGAAGCAGTATAATCATTTTACATGTGTAGAAATGAACGTAAAACTTAAAATACAAGATATGGAGTCAGGACGCGATTAGGCGACGAATAGTTCAGCCTTGCCATCAATGAAGAGGCTCATGAACTCTTCTCCATCAACAGATTCCTTCTCTATGAGGAGTTGAGCAAGCTTGTGGAGGATGTCAATTTGGGTTGTGATGATCTGCGTGGCTCTCGCGTATGCCTTCTCTACCAGTTCCCTTACCTCTGCATCTACTATATCGGCGGTTGCCATGGAATAATCTTTTTGGGAAGACATCTTCAGTGGAAAAAGAAAATTCACAGTTTAATTTCGATGACTGCTGATCCATAAACATATATTGGTAAAATTACGCAAGAAACATACTGCATTTCCACCCACCTGTTGACCTAAGAAAGGATTTCCACCAGGGCCACCAATGGCAACCTGACCAATCTTCTTGCTGAAACCAAATCTTTCCACCATCTGCCTTGCCACCCTTGAAACTTGCATGAAATCATTCGATGCTCCTGTTGTTACGTTTTCTTGACCGAAAATAACCTCTTCCGCAACCCTGCATTAGTAAGGCGACCGTACACACTTTGTCATGCTATAAAGACGAGAAGGAGAAAGAAATAGTACCCCTCAATCATTACCAAACTGATTGCAATCCAACTCATCCAGGAGTTCCGATTAAGAGATGAGACAATTCAGCAATTTACCGTTCAAGACTCAAAAGAGAGATACTCATGATTTTAGCCTACTATAAAAACCGGGTATTTGGTTTAGGAGCTGAATTAGTCCAAAACAGAGTTATAGACTGATATATTCACCATCCAAGAGTCTCAAAGAGCAAGAGGTTCAAGCAAGTCCTAAAACATTTTGCTACAACTTTTATGAAGATGGGTTGTACAACTGACCTTCCACCAAGTGCAACAGCCATCTGGTTCTCCAGATAGCTTCTACTGTAGAGTCCAGACTCCAGCCTCTCTTCACTAGGAGCAAAGAAAGTGAGACCTCCAGCTTGGCCACGAGGAATGATCGAAATCTTGGCCACTGGATCGTACTCCGGCATAAGTGCACCAACTAAAGCATGCCCAGCCTCTGTAATGCAAAAGTGCAAAGTTAAAAACACCCAGGAATAAAATCACAAAACAAAAACAAGATCTCGGGATGTTTTCTGTGACTTCTTAAATACCGTGATAAGCCACAAGTTTCTTCTTCTCCTCCGAGACAACAGCATTTTTCTTCTCTGGTCCAGCAATTATTCTCTCCAGAGCATCTGCGATCTCATCTTTGCTTATTTCCTTGAGGTCACGTCTGGCGGCAAGAATGGCTGCTTCGTTCATCAGGTTTTGCAAATCAGCTCCTGTGAAACCTGGAGTTCTTCTTGCAACCTTCTCAAAGTCCACATCCTTTGCCAGTGCTTTTCCCCTGGAGTGCACCTGTTACAAAAAGAGGTATCAAGTGTGTACAGCCTCTAATTAGAATGGCACAATAATCCACTTATTGAAACAATCACTAGAAATTCCTAGCAGTGTTGAAGCGGATTACTTGGAAAACCAACTGAAACAATAAACTAAGATTCAGCCCGGGAAATGCTAATACTCCTACAATGTTACAAACATAATGTCCTTACAACTTTCTTGAATTACATTTGTGTCGTGCAATAATGGAACTTTGTAGATTGGGACAAGACCTAGTATAGCATTACTCAATCAACCAGCAACTGAAAAGTTACGAGGGAAAATAATATTGCCAAAAACTTTTCTGATTCTTATAATTAAGCATAAATTCCTATCAAATGCAAGCAAAAGACTTCATACAGAAACTTGAACTACTACTGCAGTTGTAAGTTACATCTACTAATGTCAGGGAACCAACCTAAATCCCATCTGCCAAACAAAGCACACCTCCAAGTTCAATACATAACCACCGTTTCTGAGCACAGTTAATACATATTCCGCTAATTCAGAATCTAGATCAAGTTTATATCAGCTTCTAAACTCTCCATTCACCTCTATTGCCCACTTACTCCCTTCCGATACTGGCTTAGAAATTACAACATCACTTTGTCAAAAAAAAAAAAAAAACCCAACAGAGGAGAAAATTTGGACACCAAACAAAAAATAAAGAAAAGGAGCATGGTCCAAATCAAACGATACCCACATGATAAATCTACAGCATGATTTAATCACCATTAATATGGACTATAGATACTTTAGAATCTAGACTAAGCATACATCAAATTCCATATTTTCCTTTCCTCTATACGGCCAGCATTCATTCAGACCATTGCATTAATAGCCTACGCAAACCGACTTGAAACTATTGTCACTCATCAAACACCTTAGCTAAAATAAAAATTTGGAAGAAAAAACAAAGAGTAATGCAAAGGATGAAAGATTATGTCAAAACTCACCTGAAGGATCTTAACTCTACCAGCAACATCAGGCCTATCCACCGTAACTTGACGATCAAACCTCCCAGGCCTCAACAATGCCGAATCAAGCACATCAGGCCTATTTGTCGCGGCCAAAACAATAACCCCCGAATTGCCCGAGAACCCATCCATTTCCGTCAACAGCTGATTAATAGTCTGTTCCCTCTCATCATTCCCGCCACCAAGCCCCGCCCCTCTCTGCCTCCCAACCGCATCAATCTCATCAATAAACACAATGCAAGGCGCCTTCGCCTTCGCCTTCTCAAACAAATCTCGAACCCTAGACGCCCCCACACCCACAAACAACTCCACAAACTCTGAAGCCGCGCAGGAAAAGAACGGCACACCGGCCTCCCCCGACACTGCCCGAGCCAAAAGGGTTTTCCCAGTACCTGGTGGCCCCACCAAAAGACACCCTTTTGGAATCTTGGCTCCTAAAGCAGTGTACTTATCTGGGTTTTTCAAGAAATCAACTACTTCTTGTAATTCTAGTTTAGCCTGGTCGGCACCGGCCACGTCAGCAAATGTAACACCGGTCTCCGGTACCTCCTGGAACTTGGACTTGGACCGGCCGAAATCCATCGGCCCGCCCAACCCTCCAGGTCCACCAGGCCCACCTTGGGCCCGACGGAAAAGCAAGAAAAGCCCAGCAAAAGCGAGTACAGGGAAAAGTAAATTACCAATGAAGCTAAACAACCCATTACCAGAATCCCCTTCAGAAACGGAAATATCAACGCCGTTCATGGCAAGAATGTCGATAAGGTCGGGGTCAGCCGGGACGACAACGGTGGCACGACGGCCGTCAACGGCGGTTAGTTGAAGGGCACTTCCGTCTTTGCTGAATCTGACTCTTTCGACCTTACCCTTTTTAACTGCGTTCAAGAATTCACTGTATCTCCATTGACTGCCGTCTGGGAGGTCAGAAGTGGACTGGGTTTGTGGCTTTGGAGCAGTTAGGAGGAGATTTTGGGCAAAAGGTGAGGAATTTGATGGACTGGGTTTTTGGGCTTCGGCCTGGATTAGTGGTGGAGGGCTTGGGGTGTCTAAAGCTAGGGCTTGTTGAGGGACGATTGAGGAGAAAAGTAAGGCAGCTAAAGTGGCTTGTGATGGGAGATTGTTGGGTTTTCTGGTGAGGAAAGATTGTGGGATGAGGAACTTTCTTTTAGAGAGAGAAGGGAGGCTGGTGGTTTTGGGGGAGGGATGAGAGAGAAGGATTTGGTTACTCCTTCGAAAGGTTGAGGAAAATAGGGGGTGTGTGGTGGTGGTGGAAGCCATGGATGGATTCTTTCAGTTCTGCTCTCTCTCTCTCTCTCTCTCTCTCTTGTTTCTATCTTTATAGTGGTGACTGGTGACTGGTGAGGGGAAAATGCAATCCTGGAACGTGTATCGGAGATGGGAGTGGGGAAAGGATTTTGGGAGTGGAGATAGCAATGTTGTTTGGAAGATGGAAAACCTTTGGTCTCGTGCTTCAATAGATGCCATGGGAATTGAGTGTTTGATTGAGTTGCAAGTTGTAGCTACGTGGTTCGAATGATGTCCACAATATTCGATTGATTTTTTAGGGCTCTAGACCATATCACAAGCAAGTCCAACTTTTTCACTATTTGTGGCTATTTGGGTCCTCACAAGCAAGTCCAACCTTAACTTTCTCGATGGCTCAACTTAATTAAATTAATTTGCTACTATTCATATTTAAATGAGTTATAATTCCAAGAAATATAAATTGTCAAAAAAATTGTTTTAGTGTAGAGAGGGGAATTTATTTTTCCATAAATGAATTTATCGTTATATCCCTCGGCGCCGTTATCACCACCGCCAACCCGTTAAACACCGCTCAAGAAATAGCCAAACAAATTGCCGATTCCAAACCTGTCCTCGCCTTCACCACTCCCCAACTCGTCCCCAAAATCGCGACTCAAACCTCACAATCGTGCTCATCGGCGAAGAGAAATCAATCGGAAGCAGTAAGAAGTCATTTGAATTAATTATTCTCGTGTTTTAATTTTAATTATGAGATACTTTCTCCGTTCCAAATCACTGGTCACTTTTTGGGAATTTCCAACTTTTTAAGCACGACATTCAATAAATGCATTCGCATTAAATAGATTCATTAATTTCCAACAATTCCCTTATATTTTAACTTTTGAATGAAATGATGGTTGTTGGTAAAATGGTTATTTTGGAAGATTGAATATATTTTATTTTGACTTTTCAAAGAGGACTACCAATTTGGAACATCCCAAAATAGAAAAGTCAAAAATAATTTAGAACGGAGAGTGTTTGCGACCTTGGATTGTTTTGCAAATAATGTTTCCCCAAGCATAGGGTTAGGCCAACGGTAGCATTAAAACCGGTAAGACCGGGTCGAGTCCACAGAGATCGAATGCGCCGCGCGTGATGGTTGATTCGCGAATGAGGGTTTTTAACCTTAAAGCGACAAACTAAAATTTTGTGATTTGTTTGGTGGAATTCGCTCGACTTCGAGAACGACTCGGAAGATTAAAAACGACTAATTAAACTAAGGCAATGTCTAGAAGTATTTAACGACCATGACTCGGGTTAATCCGTCCCCTCTTGATAACCAGCTCAGGGCATCGTTAAATACCCCCAAACGAAAGATTTAGAGTTTAAAATCTTTTACTAGAAAATGTGCTTAACAAAGATTAGGGTTTTTTGGTTCATTTTGCAAATGATTGAATTGACATCGCCCAAAGCATCCCACGTGCCAAGTGGTGAAACCCGTGGCTACGTGGGATAAAAGGGGTTAACAAACCCAAACTTTGGTACATAAAAATGAAACTATAAATCTTTGATAAACAAGAGATGCATGCCTTTTGAACGAGATGGACGGATTAAACTCAAGTCATGTAGTGTTAATCACCCCATGACTAAACCTATTAAAACTACTCACACATTATACTAGCAAACAAGCCTAGAAATTGGAAGGAAACTAAAAATATGATTTATAAACTTAAAAACTGATTTTTAATGTTAATCCTAGGTTTGCCTACAACTTTAATACTTGAGAAATTAACAAACAACTACTAAAAATTAGGGTTTTCAAAGGAATTAACTAGAAAAGCACAAAAATTAAATACTTGATGAAAATAAAAATAAACTAGATATATAGAATGATCTAAACACAAGTAACAACTTTAATACACGAGAAAATAACGGGAGATTAGTACTTACACGGGAAATCTAGAGAGAGAGACCTTTGAACTCTCTCCAATGGAGGAGGGAAGGAGGAGAGAAAAAAGACTTTAAGTAGAACAATGAAAGGTAGAAGAGAAGAGAGGAGAGAGGTATCATATGCACCAAGTAACTTTACTCTCTCCAAAAATATCCAAAAAGAAGCAAAAATGTAAACTTTCCAAAAGTAGAAAGTCCAAAAAGTGGGCTTAATCAACTGTCCGGACTGCTTGGTATCAATACCCATGGGAGGGGTATCGATACCTACCTTGAAAATGTTCCCCGTAGTGCCTGGGTATCGATACCAAGGTAAGGGATATCGATACCCAACGTTCTGTTCAGCTTCTCTCTTCAGAGGTATCGATACCCAGGTGTGGGGTATCGATACCCAATGTTCTGTTCAGGTTCTCACTTTAGAGGTATCGATACCTAGGTGTGGGGTATCGATATCCAATGTTTTGTTCATGTCCTCACTTCAGAGGTATCGATACCTAGGTGTGGGGTATCGATACCTAGGCCTCCTTGGCTTGTTCTTCTTGTCTTGGTCAGCCCTTGAGCCTCGTGTCTTCCAGACCTCTTCATACGCACTTCAAATCATCGTGTGGACTTCGGGAAGGATGTCACTTGGTCTTGTAAGCGCTTGATTACTCCCGGATTCACCGGGAGTCTTTGTGAGACTTGGTCACGACTTTAGCCTTCCGGTTTGAACTTGTGACCTTTGGACTTCTTGATCCTTAGCCAAATCTTCGCTCCTTGGCTCTTGGATTCTTGGGATGTGTCCCAAAGCGCTTCAAATGCGCCTTATGTCGTGGTTTGACCTGAAACTTTCAAAAACACACTTCGCGCAACATCAATCATATAAGACGCTAAAACGCGCGCGTGTGTGTGAACAAAAAGAGCTAAATAAGCCCGGATATCTACAATGTTAGGGGCTTATCAGAGAGAGTAGTAGTTAATTTTAAGTAGTCATACGTACTGTTTCCATTTGCTAGAATGAGAAATCATTGACTAAAATCAACCCAATTAATCTTATGAATTTGTTATTTTAGCAAATGGAAATAAGGCCTAAATCAGTTGACAACAGTTCTACTTCAAAATTTCAACTGTAATTCAGTGAAAATCGCGACTACATTGGAGGATATGATGAAGGAGAAACCGAGCGAGAGCCAAGTGAAGGAGTGAGTGACTCAGAACGACACGACAACTTTGCTTTACTCGTCGGGAATGACAGGGGCGAGTAAAGGCGTTATATCGTCGCATAAAAACCTAATCACGACTGTTCAAACTGTATAGAGCGGTTCGATTTGGAAAGGGGAAATCGGGTTTACATATGCACCGTCCCCATGTTTCACATCTTCGGCTTAACAACATTCGCGACCGGCGAATTGGCATCCGGTTCAACGGTGGTGGTTCTCTTGAGATTCGAGATTGACGGGATGCTCATGGCGATCGAGAAATACTGTGCAATAGATATACCACTGGTGCGCCGATTCTGGTGGCGTTGGTGAAGGGAGCTGATCAGATAAAGCGAAAGTATGAAATGATGACGTTGCAATCGGTTCTATACGGTGGGGCTTCGTTGAGTAGAGAGGTGGTCGAGGGATTTATGGAGAAGTATCCAACGGTGGATATTCAAGAAGGCTATGGGTTGACGGAATCAGCCGCAGTTGGGGCGTCGACGGATTCTTCCGATAAGAATAGGAGGTATGGGACGGCGGGGTTGCTATCGCCGAATTTTTGAAGCGAGGATTGTTGATCCGGAGAGTGGAGAACTGCTCTCGGTTAATCGGACCGTTGAGCTTTGGCTTAGAGGTCCCACCATCGTGAAAGGTAACATAATACAGAATAATACTTTTGCCAGAAATGCTAGGTATGCAACTACCAACCATAACTCTAACCACAACATTCTTGTATATTTGCGGGCACTACAATGTGGCTTCATACAAGGTGTGGACTACATGAATTTTTAGCCATAAAAGTAATACTCCACTCTCATAATCAAGCTTATTTACCACACCAATTTAAATAATAGTATTACTTAGTTGTTGTAGGTTAGTTTTCTATTACTAAGCAGGACATTTGAGTTCACAGTTCACAAGTTTCTTGATAAGTCATATGATGCCTTTAAGCTGAAATGTTATGTTAGTAATGTTGTTATAGGTTACTTCAATAATGCTGAAGCAACTGCATCAACTTTAGATTCAGATGGATGGTTGAGAATCGGAGATTTGTGTTACATCGATGATGATGGTTTCATTTTTGTAGTTGGTAGGTTAAAAGAACTCATTAAATACAAAGGATATCAGGTGATTTGACCTTTTATAACTAAATTCAACTAGATGGGGAATTGTGTTAACGTTATGACCGAAGACTAAACAGATTTAACCGCTGCTTTTTGTAGGTTCCGCCAGCAGAATTAGAAGCTTTGTTGCTTTCTCACCCAGAAATTGTCGATGCTGCTGTGATACCGTAAGTTTTCTCCTTCATATTTGATCTGTGAAGAACTTGTAAACTCGAGCAAAAAAAAAAAGGAAAAATCTTTTTCCCCTCATGAGATTCTTAGATGTTGAAATAAATAAAGCAAATTGTTAAAATAACTCATTAGTATAAGGATGGGAGGAAAACTTTTATGGACGCGGGGGCTTGCAGTGCAGCCTGTGCAATAACAGGTGTTGCGCAAAATCCGGGCCGTCCGTTGCTTGGATGGACGACCCTGATTTCAAACAAACTATTCATGCGAATAGTTAATTATTCGCACAAATAGTTTGTTTTCAATTCGACCTTTGAAAACACTTATGGGCGGCTGTGATTCTGCACAGTTGCGCAGCAGGCACCCCGCGTCCTAAATTTGGCTAATTTGAAAAAAAAACTGGTTTTTTGGTTTTTTTCGTTTTGACCTTATTCGATTATTTTTGCATTTGTTAGTTTTCGGTCGATTTTTTGTGGTTTCTTGGCTTGTCTCGACGAGAGGAATCTAAAAAGTATAAAATTGTTAGCCAAACTTAAAGTTTCGTGAATAAAGATGAAAAATAATCCAAAAAACTCGTTTATTTTCGGCTTTATTCAAAAAACTAATACTTTTGACTATAATTTTATACTCTTTGGATTCATTTCGACGAGATAAATCCAGAAACTATAAAATCTTGACGCAAAACTAACAAATGAAAAAAAAAATTGAATAAGGACAAAACCAAAAAAAAACCAAAAAACTAGTTTTTTTTTTTTAATTTAGCCAAATCAGGCCATACGTTTTGTTTTCTCAGGTTTCCTGTCTTCCTGATAAGGAGGTTGGGCAGTATCCCATGGCGTACGTGGTACGAAAAAGTGGAAGCAATTTGTCGGAGAACGCTGTCATGGACTTTGTTGCTAAACAAGTGATTGAGGGGGTGTTCCACTAACAAAAAACTGTTTTTTTTTTCTTCCAAAAACCGAGACATGTCATTCTCTCACAATACATCACATAAAAAACCGTAAAAAGCCAGTTTTTCCAAAAAATCGACTTAGTGGAACACCCCCTCAACATCATGATTCGAGTCATTCGACCCTCCTCCTCACTTCATCATGATGAAACGATCCAAACCATTCCCCCTACACTCAAACCCCACATCGCCACACTATCATTCTCTATAAAGCCAACATTGTTCTTTTCTATCTCAAAAATCAATCAAAATCTTGTGAGATTAGAGCGAATACTATAGGGACTAGTGTGAGAGAAAGGATTTCCACATCTACTCCCATGTTGCAAGATGGGATGACTTCCTCTCCATAAGGACGATACTCCGTCCCTCCATACTCGACTCTGTTTGGATCTTAGGAAAGAAGTGGAGAGGAAGAGAAAGTTTTTGAATTTTTCCTTCCTCTGTTTGGTTCCTCGGAAAGAGAGAGAAAAATATTCAAATTCCTATTTAACTTTCCTCCCATTTTCTCTCATATTTCCTTCTTAATTATTTTTTCTTCTTTTCTCTTTCTTTCCCTAACTTCCAAACAGAATTCCGATGGTTTTCTAGACTTGTACAGTGCGGTGGTACATATTTACGGGCCAGAAATATTACTCCACCAACAAGGTTTCCAAATGGGTGCTTGCTTGGGCCAACTTCATTGTTTTCCTCTAGTACAAATTCGGCGACTTCAAAGAAGATGGGCCCTTTAACAGTTTAACATGCTTATTATGTCTACCAGGCCCAACCAGAGCCTTGGCCTTTGACAGATTCCCAGCCGCCGACCGTACTTGCTTTTTTTTTAGGTTGTCTAATGCAAATTTTCTTGGAAATTTCGTGTAACTTTTTATAAAGAGTCCTTGCTAACGCGTGCCTAATAGACACAAAATAAAAAAACAAACAAACAAACAAATTGAAAACACACTCGAATACACTTTTTAATATACTTTCACATATTTGTATACACTTTTCACATTTTTAAATACACTATTTCAAACTTAACGTGTGTCCAGGAACACGTTAGCATTTTCCTTTTATAGTAGGAATTGGAAAAGTAAAAAAAATTATTTCAAAACTCAAATCTATATGGATAGAGTAAAAAAATCTAACTTTTTGGCTAATTTTTGTCTTTATTAAAAACAATTAACTATGAATCATAATAGTTTTTTTATTTTTATCGTTCTGTTCGTCGAGAAGAATCAATAACCCGAAGGAATTGACAAAATGATTTTGCCTTAGACTAAAGGGTTTGCTTCCACCTAAAGTGTTACGTTTGATTCCCCTAGGCAACAAACTCTTGGGACCACTGGAGGTTATTACGGGTCATTATCTCCAGGGCTCAGGAATTAATCGAGGTGAGCGCAAATTGACCCGAACATCCGGTTGTCGAAGAAAAAATTGAATAAATACCAAAAGAAAAAAAAAAGCTAGGTAGCCAAAAAAAACGTGTTAAATATTTTCGACAAAAATCTGGTGCACTTCTTCCAAGTCGTCACCCGGTCTAATCTGGTCCAAAGGCATCTTATAAAAGTCAATACCAAACTCACTCACGGAGCAGTTCACTGAAATTGATTACTAGCAAATTGAAAAGGAAGAAGAAGAAGAAACCGAGTTGCAGATCAAATTGAGCATTGCGACGGCTACTTCCATGGCGCACGAGAGCACCGCACCTCCGATCATCGACCCAAGAAGCGGCTTCTCCAAATCAAACTCCACCTTCTACAGCAAACGCAAACCCATCCCTCTCCCATCCAATCATTCCCTCGACGCCACCACATTCATCTCTTCACGGGCCCACCACGGCAAGATCGCCTTCATCGACGCCTCCTCCGGCCGCCGCCTCACCTTCTCCGACGTCTGGTCCGCCGTCGACTCCGTCTCCTCCGCCCTCTCCGCCATGGGCATCCGGAAAGGCCACGTCGTCCTCCTCCTCTCTCCTAACTCCATCTTCTTCCCCATCGTCTGTCTCTCCGTTATCTCCCTCGGCGCCGTTATCACCACTACTAATCCACTCAACACGACTCAAGAAATCGCTAAACAGATCGCGGATTCCAAACCTGTCCTCGCCTTCACTATTCCCCAACTCGTCCCCAAAATCGCCCACTCAAACTTCCCAATTGTTCTCATCGGCGATCAGAAATTAAATGGAACTGGTAATTCTGAGGTCCCTTTGCCTGAATTTTTTCCAGTGTTTTTATTCGTCTGTTCTGTTTTTTTTATTATTATTGAATTTACGTTAAGTTTTTTGAATTAATCAATTGTCTTTTAATTACAAATATATGTATAGTGTCTAGATTCGCCTTCACTTTTTTTTTTTCGCCTTCACTTTTTTTTTTATTTTTACTTGGTAGTACTTTACATATTTTTTGATTGAAAAACTAAATAAAAAGTCGTTCACTTAATACCAGATGTTTGAACACTTAAAAGTGAATATACTTATTCCGATTTACCTAAAAAAAAGTGAATATACTACGTGAAAAATGAATTATGCAGGTTTGATAACCAAATTTCATACTATTTAAAGATTTAAATGTATGTTAAAATGTTGGCTAAAAAAATTACAAAAATTAAGCAATTTGCTGTTCTGACTGAAAAAAAAAAAGAAAAAAGAATTAATGAATAATCCTACATGTTACCTCCTCCTTCCACTACCACCCAGTCCACCACCACCATTTCACTTCCACCACCCCCACTTGATTCCCTCAACCACTAACATCACCATTCTGCCACTACCACCGCCACCACCACTTCTATCACCAATTCACCATTCCGTCACTACCACCACTCCACGGCCTCTAGTAGCACCATCTCTCACCACCACCACTCCACCGCCTCTACTATTACTGTTACAATCATCCACTTCTTTACCTCCGCTTGCTACCGTCATGATCAGCACCATCCCCCGCTATTGCGATCTCTCCAGTCTCCATCACTACCACCACCACCATCTTCGTCACCAGCAGCACCACCTCTTACCATTGCCATCTTCGGCCCAACCATTGTTGCCATCCGGCCACCACCATACCACCACACAGAGTCACCGCTGCCTACCACCACCCTTCCACTGCCACCATAAACACACAAGTTCAAATAATATAACTGAAATTTTTTTGTCTGTCTTTGTATCAAACTATAGTATTTGGAATTATAGTATTTTAAAATTCAAGTCTCAACATTATTATTAGCAAACAATTTTTCTGCTTAAAAAGTTCAGCTTTGGTACTTAAATTTTCAACTTTCAGTTTGAGTTTTTATCAAACAACACCTAATTACAATTCTACTTCAGCGAAAATTGTGACTACATTGGAGGAAATGATGAATAAGAAACCGAGTGAGAGCCGAATCAAGGAGCGAGTGACTCAGAATGACACGGCGACTCTGCTTTACTCGTCAGGAACAACAGGGGCCAGTAAAGGTGTCGTATCGTCGCACAAAAACCTAATTGCGATGGTTCAAACTGTTTTGGGCCGGTTCGATTCAGAAGGAGGAAAGCAGGTTTTCATGTGCACCGTCCCTATGTTTCACATCTACGGCTTAGTAGCATTCGCGACAGGCCTACTTGCATCCGGATCAACTGTCGTGGTTCTCTCGAAATTTGAGATGGATGAGATGTTTTTATCAATCGGAAAATACCGCGTGACGGATTTACCGCTGGTGCCGCCAATTCTGGTGGCTATGATAAACGGAGCGGATCAGATAAGGCGGAAGTACGATTTTGGGAGTTTACGATCGGTTTTGTGCGGTGGGGCCCCATTGAGTAGGGAGGTGATTGAGGGGTTTGTGGAGAAGTATCCGACGGTGGATATTCTTCAAGGGTATGGGTTGACAGAATCAACGGGAATCGGGGCGTCGACAGATTCATTGGAGGAGAGTAGGAGGTATGGCACTGCGGGGTTGTTGTCGCCGAATTTTGAGGCTAAGATTGTTGATCCGGAGAGCGGAGAGGCGTTGCCGGTTAATCGGACGGGTGAGCTTTGGCTTAGAGGTCCCACCATTATGAAAGGTACGGTAACACGGGTTAATACTTTTGCTCGTGGTTTCCTCTTCATTTTTGGGTTAACATTGGCGTTGCACTTTGTTTCCTTCTTTGTGTTTCTGGCGTGTCTGAGATTATGTAATGCATTTCTCTATGCTGTGATTCGCATGCTTAATAGTGTGATACAATCTGTTATGCATTTTTCTATGCCTCAGGCGTATTTTTAATCAGCTGGTATCTATCGTGATTGCACTGATTTGGTATTGAAGAAAGGATCAAGACTCATCTTTGTGTTTTTAAAATTCTTAACGTTACATCATACATGCCTTTTGAAATATCTCTTGGATAGGGTCAAACAAACCTGCGACCTCACTGATAACAAAGTACTCGAAAGTCGCTCCTCGCTTAATTTTTGAAGTTAAATCTCTATAGAGGTTTGGTGAAGTTAAACATATTGTTTGACACTCATATCACTCAGCGAGACCTTAGCTTCAGTCCCAACTCGAGTGCCGTGGGATCCTGACTCCTGACTCTGTAATACTTGTGTGGAGGAACTTACCTGCATATCTATTGATGCATCACCAAAAAAAAAAAAAAAAAATCCACAAACTCGCAAAAAGTAACTATTAAATTGCCTGATTTTGTTCCACTCTCTTTGTAAATTTGGTCCCATGTAGTGATATAGTATATATTGAAAACAAAATGAGGTCACTTTCTTTATAATCGATATGTGATCATTTTATGTGGGGTATATAATGTAAGAACTACACTGGAAAAATTGATAGGTTCAAAGCAGTCATCAAATACTTTTCCAGAAACACACTGTTGCAAGCGTAGTCAAAGTTATTCCACCATCATACTTGTTGAGGGGGTTCCTAGCCCTTCCCAGATTGATGCCCTGTGACAAGAAAGACATTAAGCCGGTGCTGGTTTAGTGCGATCCAAGTGAGAGTGGTGGTTTACCGTGGAAAGAAGATTTAAAGAAATCAGGCTAATGAAATCTCTCTGATGTGAATCCCACCTTCTAATTGTAATAATCTGGCCTCTTTGTTAGAGTTGTCCCGCCACCCCAGGTGTTGATCTCTATTAATCCTGATTGTTTTGGCATAACGGGATTGAGGCAATGCGAGCGCTTGATTGTGGCAAATTTAAGGCGTTCTCCCGATCACTACCGTATCTAAAACTTGCCACGTTGGGATAAAAATTTAAATTTAACTTGATGCATTTGCTAGGGTAAATCTTCTCTGTCTGGCTGACCTTAGAGTAGTTCCATTTGGTTGAATAGTTCGGGTGCGGGTGGGGCGTACTCACATCGTGCAACTGTTTTTTCACCAGAGATCTCTCTTAGCGGTGCCTTCAAAGGAGTGCTTAATTGTTTATGCACACGGTTGAGACTGCTACTCATGTATGCTGAATTCCAACCCCAATAAGCCAACGACACTGGCTTTTCACTGGTCTGTTCTTTGTATGTTGCCTATAATTTGCATTCTACAAGCTTTTTAGATATTGTAGGCTAGTTTTGTATGAAGCAGGACAAGTGAGTTCAAAGTTCATACGATTCTTGGTAAATCATACAATGCATTCAAGCTGAAACATTATGTTAGTAATGCTGTTGTTGTTGCAGGTTATTTCAGTAACGCTGAAGCAACTGCATCAACATTAGATTCAGATGGATGGTTGAGAACCGGAGACATATGTTACATCGACGATGATGGTTTCATTTTCGTAGTTGATAGGTTGAAAGAACTCATCAAGTACAAAGGATATCAGGTGACTGGAACTTCTATGTACTCTTTCATTTCTAGGAGGCATTCTTCATGGAACTTCCGTAACTTAATTTCAAAGAAAATGGAAAATATGTAGTGCCACATCTGTGGTAGCAATAGAACCTGCAACAAAAATGTGCTAAGTTTCAACGGAAGACTAATAGAATTAGCCACTTGATTTTGTAGGTCCCGCCAGCAGAATTAGAGGCTTTGTTGCTTACTCACCCAGAAATCGCTGATGCTGCTGTGATACCGTAAGTTTTCTCCTTAATGTTCATGATGCAGAGAACTTGTAAACTCGATCGTGAAGTGGGCAACTTTTTCCCCACTCCTAAGATTCTTGCATGCTGAAACCAATTAACCGAATTGTGAAAATGAGTGATTTTCCCTTGTAAAGCAATGGATTTTACCTAACCTCTTGTTGCATATCAGGTTTCCCGATAGGGAGGTTGGGCAGTATCCCATGGCATACGTGGTACGAAAAAGTGGAAGCAATTTGTCGGAGAATGCTGTCATGGACTTTGTTGCTAAACAGGTGATTGAATGGTTAAACAAGATCTCAGTATTTGGTGTTCCTTTTGGAAATGAAACTGAATTTAACATAATAATCTGGAAAACAGGTTGCTCCATATAAGAGAATCAGGCGAGTGGCGTTTATAGCTTCTGTCCCGAAGAATCCCTCTGGCAAGATACTTAGGAAGGACCTGATAAAACTCGCAACCTCGAAGCTTTAGGTAATGTCTTGTAAATCATAAGTTGGTTTGGTGGTGATGATTTACGAAACCGACTGTCATAAATCATTTGCAAAAAAACCTATAGGTAATGTATTTTAAGCACAAGCATTTCGTTTGCTGTCGAAGATGAATCTGTAATAAGAGAAAAAGATTCTACTAGTTCTGAATTTCTGCACACCAAATGTAGAAGAAAGCCTTTCTATTTATCTATTATACGAAAGGCGTACAAATTCCAATCACATATTACAAAACCGTGGTCTCGAGCTCATTTTGAAAGTGAAGAAAGAAAGAAGGAATTGCATTCTCTACTCGTGGCTGTGAATGATGATGATTCTTCTTCCTCAATAAACACAGAATGTACTTCATAAGTTCTTGCTCGAAAGGAACTTTTAGCGGTGCGTTCGCCATCGGACCAAACTCGTCCTCAGCCATATCCGGTAGAACTCTGAAAATGGGGTGATTGAAGTAGTATTGTGACACAACAAGCCTTTTGCCTTCTTTTCTGTACACCACAAAAGGACCCTTATCTCTCTCTCTCTCTCTCTCTCCATTTCTCACCATCTCACTTAGCTTCTTAGAGCATGTCCAATGCTAGTTCTAAAATGACTATAGTCATTTCTATATAATTTGGCATCAAAAAGTGCTTTTGGGCTAAATTATGGAATTACTTGTCCAATGTTTGGTTCTATTTTAGAACCATACAGTGTTAAATTTAACTAACTTTCCCATATGATCACGGAAGAGACCTCCAAATCCCTTTTTTTTTATTGCTTTCGTACAGACATCCATCAATATTGAGCTTAACGCCAGCTGTTAAAGGGGGGATTCCATTTAATTAGAATAGAAACAGGCTTAATTCTACTTGATTGCTAGTACTTTTTGTAACCCCTCCAACTACCAAGAAAATTAAACAGCCAGAGTTGAGCCACCGGGCCAAAATTAGGGGCCCAAATCCTTGTTATGTCTTTGTATTGGGCTCAGAAAAAAAAACCTAGAATAAAATAGGCCCTTAACTGAAAAAGGGCCCC
This sequence comes from Vaccinium vitis-idaea, assembly GCA_963854785.1. Lineage (NCBI taxonomy): Eukaryota > Viridiplantae > Streptophyta > Magnoliopsida > Ericales > Ericaceae > Vaccinium > Vaccinium vitis-idaea. The sequence goes on along the minus strand of OY978226.1, from coordinate 35,939,856 downwards.
TTGCTCTCTTCTCGTTAAACTTTTGTGGATTATTTGTTCTTCTCGACGAAAAGAAATTAAAAAAGTAAAATATTTTGATCCAAACTTAATGCTCTTGGAGCATTGCTCTTAGGACCCTCACCATCGCACATTTGTGTGGGATTTATTTTTGAATCAAAACCATACAAAGGTGTGGTGTGCGAGCAACTAATAATTTCTCGAGTACCCTGACAAAGCAAAAGACCATTCGTATGCGCTCGAGAGAGAGAAACCATTCGTAAGCGCGCGCGCGAGAGAGAGAGAGAGAGAGAGAGAGAGAGAGAGAGAGAGAGAGAGAGAGAGAGACCATTTGTAAGCGCTCGAGAGATAGAGAAACCATTTTTAAGACCACTTAGAGCATCATTATCAGTCTACCCAAAATTTTCACCAAATTTAACTTCAAAAACACCTTTTATAAATTAGCAAGTCACTTTATCAAAAACTCACAAGATCAGACTCTCTATTTTAACTTTACTATATTAAACTATTCCACTCAAATCTATATAAAAAAAAAAAAAAAATTCCCCCTAAAAAGCTAATCTCCCCGCCTGGGGAGATGTTTTCGGTGCAGTGAAGTAGTGGATCCCCCCCCCCGGGCGCTCTTGTTCCCCTCCCTCTCTCTCTTCTGATGCATCAAAACCCGGGAAAAGCAACCGGAAGAAAACAATAAAAAACGAAAGGTGCGTGAACAGTGTCTACTCAAATTTGAGTAGGCACTGTAGCAAAAATAATTTAATGAGGAAGAATAGAGAGCTTGATTATTATTATTATTATTATTATTTTTTTTTTGGGGGGGGGGGGGTTCAAGCTAATATAGGGAGCCAAATGAGGATTACAATGAGTAGCAAGAATGACTTTGATATCTTGTACTCCCTCCGTCCCTTTTTAAATGTGTTGTTTCGTAAGTCCAACTTATTAAAGAAACATTATCATAACACCTTTCACATCAACTTTTGCCTCAATTTTACACTATTCACATCAACTTTTACCTTTACTTTCTAAAATTATCCTCCACTTTTGCCCATTAACTATTTACCTACTAACTTTTCAAAAGGGTAAAACGATAACTTTACAAATTTTACCCACTAACTTTTTAAAACACATACTTATTAAGGGACTGTCCAAAATAGAAATGTCTACACTAAAAAAAGGACAGAGGGAGTACTATAAGGCATGATGGCCAATGTGGCAACCGAGCTTCACTTGTCATAGACTTAGTTAAATTTGAGCACTTCCTTCCATAATGACACTATCCTAGGACTTGTTATTAGGGGTGTATATGGTCCGGATTGGATCGGTTCTATAAAAATTAAAGAACCAAATCATATTTAATGGTTCCAAAAATTGAGAATCATAACTTCAAGCTAATATAGGGAGCCAAATGAGGATTACAATGAGTAGCAAGAATGGCTTTGATATCTTGTACTCCCTCCGTCCCTTTTTAAATGTGTTGTTTCGTAAGTCCAACTTGTTAAAGAAACATTATCATAACACCTTTCACATCAACTTTTGCCTCAATTTTACACTATTCACATCAACTTTTACCTTTACTTTCCAAAATTATCCTCCACTTTTGCCCATTAACTATTTACCTACTAACTTTTCAAAAGGGTAAAATGATAACTTTACAAATTTTACCCACTAACTTTTTAAAACACATACTTATTAAGGGACTGTCCAAAATAGAAATGTCTATACTAAAAAAAGGACCGAGGGAGTACTATAAGGCATGATGGCCAATGTGGCAACCGAGCTTCACTTGTCATAGACTTAGTTAAATTTGAGCACTTCCTTCCATAATGACACTATCCTAGGACTTGTTATTAGGGGTGTATATGGTCCGGATTGGATTGGTTCTATAAAAATTAAAGAACCAAATCATATTTAATAGTTCCAAAAATTGAGAATCATAACTAGATCATTGCACATATGGAACCAAACCACAACCAATCCATTAGACTGGTTCGATTTGATTCGGTTTCCGGTTTTAAACCATGTTGTATCCAAAAATGGCAAAAAAGAAGAAGAAGGAATAACATAGCATTAGTGGTTTAAAATAACTAACAAAATGGACTGCAATATTGCAACAACTCTCATTTATTTTTTTATTTTGAAAACTGAATTTTTCACAAAATTGTTGCAACTTCTTCATAGAACTACTACCATTAAACCACTGCTCAAAATAGATCTAGAAGCCCAATAAAATCACTAAAGAACTACTAAAGTTTAGTAATGTGAAACAAAAAACCTTGAACAACACTCAGAAAATAGTAGTACTATAAACAAGCAGCAACATATTTACCGATAAAGTTTTCAATTATATATATAAATTTCGGTCTGGTCTAGTTCGGTTTGAACCACGGTTCCTAATTATGGAATCAGAAACCAAACCAAAATACTTAGTTCTCACTTTTTTAAAACCAGAACCAATCCATTAAACCAAAAAATCAATCCAAATAAACCAGTTCGGTCTGGTTTACCAATGCTTTCAATTTTCTTGGACACCCCCTCTCCCATCGCTGCTTCAGCTTCAGCAGTGATGGGAGAGGGTGGCGTCTTTGCCCAAACTGTTGCACTGGAATGATCAATTTTGGGTATAGCTCTGGGCTAGACAACTAATCTTCGATGTTGCGAAAAAATTATCCAATGTCATAGGGGCAAGCACACATGGCATTTCCAAACCTTGCTTAATATATGGGCACTGAATAATCTCTCTTACAATAATTTCTTGTACCTTACATGTTAACACATGTTTTATTGATAATCGGATGTATAGGCTATTTGTGCGCACCTTCAGTGGAGGACGCAAGATTGCAAAATTCACATAGTTTGCGGGGACCGCTCTTCAATAATTTTACAAAAAAAAAATTCAAAAGTGTACTATAAATGGGAAGATAATTGGGGGGAGTGCAGGGGCCAAACACCCCGCTTGCACCCCCCTCGTCCGCCCTTGCCCTGCGCACCTCGACTAATTCCGAGGTTATGGAGGTAACAACTATGCATAACCCCAGTGGCCCTAAGAGTTTGCTGGCAAGATGATTCAAACATGAAACCTTAAGTGAGAACAAACCCTAAGTTCTAAGACAAGATCACTATGACAAAATCCCTGGGGTTATTAACATGTGTTCCTATACCTTTTGCTTTTGGCAAGTGAAGTAGATGTAGTATCACTGGAAACAGAACAAGTGCAAAAGTACACCGAAGTGAGAGACTCTTGAATAAAAGTAGCATAAAACTAAACTCATGTAATCCGAAGTTTGCCACAATCACGATTTCTTGTACCAGCAATCATACAAACTCTATCACTTGTGGATCCCACTAGCCAAGGATGGAGCCAGGGAGGGGCTAGTAGGGGCAGTCGTACCCCCTACATCTGTTGGGTCCCTCCTTATTCTAATTTTTGTGGAGGCCCAATAATTTGTGTTAGCCCAAATAATCTGTTTTGGCCCAAAAAAGATTAAAATTAATGGGCTTATTTGTGGGTAGAAGATTCTACATCTTTTTGTTATGAAGAGCACATGTTTGGCACATGTTTTTGTCAGCTTCCGTTGGAATGTGGATGGTCATTTTTTTCGTTGGTTTCCTCTTGGCATTACCATCATCATCAGAACATTGGGGTAACCTCTGAAAAAGAAAAAGCGAAAAGTGCTCAGTGTGTGTGTGCTCTGTGTTGGTCCAAGTAAAGTCCAAGTGCACTCTATTGAAGCTCTTTTTTCGGCAGTTTGTTTGTGCATATTTCGGACAGATTTTGTTCCCAGTTTGCGCCGTCATTTGCAGCCTGCTTTGGAGGGTTTTGTTCGCTAAAAAATTGGTGAGGTCTTTCCTCTTGTTATCTTGTAATTTGCTGGATACACCTTAGGGTGTTTGTGAGATCTTTGCATCTCTTGTAAACCCATTTGTACGAACTTTGGTGATAGTGGAATCGGACTTCGGTCCCGTGGACGTACCTCATATTTTTGGGGGAACCACGTAAAAATCGCTTGTGTCTCACTTGCTTGTTGTTTGTGCATTTGGGTTCTTATTTGCTACGCATTTTATTTCCTCCGTGATTTACTTGTGGGAATTTTGGGTACTCTATTTTTCCCAACAACATCTTAAAAAAATTGTACTATTACATTGAAAAAAATTAAATTTATCATCAAACTATACAGTCCCGTCCCCCCTCCGTTTTTTCGTTAAAAAAAATGATAGTAACAGCTTAATATTTATCAAGCTATGAAACAACTTTGAACTAAAATTATTTTTAATAAGGTTTAATTACAATTCTTTTAAACAAAACAACGCCCAAAATTTATAACCCAACTCACTTCAGGGACTCAAGGCCCATTCACTTTCAAAAACTAAGGCTCATTGAAATTTCGGAAGCCCAAAACTCTTTAACGTGGTCTGTGGACACCAAAGTGAAGGAAAAAGAAAAGAGCAAAAGAAATTGAGGGCTTCCAAAATAGTCGATTCTCAATTACAAGAATTGAACACTCGGTTTAAGGAAGATACAATGGGGTTGCTAATTCTCAGCACATCTCTAGATCCTCGCGATAGCTTCAGATCATTCAACATTGAAGATACTTGCAAGCTTGCAGAGAAGTATTATCCAATGGATTTCACTGAGCAAGAAAAGTACAACTTGAGATATCAATTGCAAAATTAGAAGCTTGATGTGTTTAGGCATCCTGAGTTTCAAAATTTGTCAACGATTTCAAAGTTGAGTGAAGTGTTGGCGAAGACAAGAAAGTGCACGATATATCACCTTCTCGATAGGTTGATTCGGCTTATATTAACTTTACATGTTTCAACGGCTACAACCGAACGTGCATTTTCTTCTATGAAATGTGTGAAGACAAGACTTCGCAACAGGCTGGAGGATGACTATTTAGCAAATTTCTTGATCACTTATATTGAGAAAGATATTGCTCAATGGTTGGACACAAACTCTATCATTGATGCTTTTAATAACAAGAAAGAGTGTCGAGCACAGTTCAAGATGCCTGATTTCAATAGACACTAGATAAGATTAGATAAACGTTAATACCTTTTGCAATCTAAGTTGATATTACAAACATGTTTAGTTTCATATGTGTTGGTGTTTGGACGGTTCGGATCACAAAAATTTGATCGGGAAATGAAGGTTTGGACGTAAGGTGTGGATATAAGGGTGTGGACTGGATCCTTGTTGTGTGTGTGTGTGTGTGTATAGATTTATTTTGAGTTAGTAAAAAATCATATTGTTGTCTTAATTTAAATTTTTTTTATTGTGTATATTCGTCCCCCTACGCCAAAATTCTGGCTCCGTCCCTGCCACTAGCCATATATGATATCCACACATTCTACGTAAGAAAGTTTATACAATTTTTGATACAAATGTTGATGTCATACAATCGAAAGAATGAGGAAATTATTTTCTAGTATTAATGGGTTTCTATGTGAAGGAGCTTCAATTATGATGTCATACAATGAAAAGAATGAGGAAATTATTTTGTCGTATTAATGGGTTTCTATGTGAACCAGCTTCAATTATGAAAAAGTCAATTTTTTTTTTTTTTTTTGGGTTGAAAAAAACCAATCATTTAAAGTATGAGCAAATTAACAATAACATGTCAAAGCAAGTCAATTGGAAAACATTAAATGGTTAATTGGAAAAAGATACACTCTTAATATGAACACATAGTTTGAAGTTTGAAAAGTGGCTCCGCTATACAGTTTTGACTCAATGAATCAAGAAGGTCAGAGATTCAGAGCGTGTTTTTCTAGTAAAACATCTCTGAAGTCGTTGTCTGCAGAGGAAATTTTTCTCCTCTGATCAAGCGTTGAAATCTACTTGCAAAAAATCTGGCTTGCATATAATGTGCATAGATGCGTTGTTGAGCCTACTTTTGGGTCACGCACAAATAATTCAAGATTGTTCAATAAAATTTAAAATAAATTTTTGAGTAACCCATTAAAATAATCAGCTCAATCCGATGATCATAAGTCCTTGATCCAATCTTCTAACGTTTCATTTTTGTAGGTACAATAGACACGTTGTTGAGCCTACTTCTGGGTCATATACAAATGATTCAGACCGTTCATTAAAATTTAAAATAAATTTTCGAGAAATCCATTAAAATAATCAACTCAATCCGATGATTATAAGTTCTTGATCCAATCTTCTAACATTTCACTTTTTAATGTTGTACATAAGCATTTGTTGTGCATATTATTGTGTAAATTGTTGTATTAGTAACACTTCTCTTTCAATAATGATCGAATAAGTCAGGAACTGTTTTTTCCCCTTTGGTGGATTTGGCTACGATCCTAGTCACTATATCTCTGTATTGACCTCAATTTTGGGCTCTCTATATAATTTGTATTTGGGATCGATATTATACAATTTGTCGGGGATGATGACTAGATCATTCACAGAAAAAGTCAAAATAATTGAATATTGATAGCCATATGTTCAGATACCGTTTACATGAATGACCAATATCATTTGGAGAGTACACTGTTAGACAAATTTGTCTCAATTGTGTGTCTATCAATCTCTAATGCTCATAATTTTTTTGTACTCAACATTCTCAAAAAATGAACGGTTCCTATCCCAAATGAAGATTTCAAATGACCCTCAATTAAAATCACCACGGGAATGTAGTGACTTGGCTCATACAGAAACCCCAAGTCTTTAGTTAGGTATCTTTTTTTTTTTTTTTGTGTCATTTGTCATTCATAATCTGTTATATGGGGGGGGAGAGAAATGAGACTCAATCCCAGAATGTAAGATGGTGCATCCAAGAGCTCTATCGCATGAGTTAGCCACCACTTACTCCAGTTAGGTATGTACTAGAGTATTTTCTTCAATTTCAAACTTTTCTAGAAATCCTGATCAAAAAAAAAAAAAAAAAAAAACTTTTCTAGAACAGAACAGACGTGGGAAAAGTTATTAACACAGGACCCACTTCATAGCAAAGTCACGGATATTAGATCGGGCCGTTCACGTGTCTTTGACTACTAATGTCCCTTTTTTTTTTTCCTTGAATTTTTTGTATATGGAAAAACACGTTATGAAGTATTTGATAGTCTCATTTTTTTACTTTTTGCATTTGGCTTGTTGCATTTTCAGTCCTTTTAATTGTGGTCATAATGTAGGAGTATAAATTTGCATGCGGAGTATTTGCGAGATATATCTATAATGTAGGAGTATTTTACAATCAGAGTAGTGTTTGAAAGATATATTCATAATACATCCTGCAGATATTTTATGTTAGCTCAGATGAAAAAAGGCATTTACTTTCATGGGTTCATTTGCTATAAGAAATTTAAGAGGAAGTTAAAAAACTACTGTAGCTAGTAGCTTAATTATGGAAAAACTGTTGTAGCAACAAGATTTATATGAAATCTCTTGTGTTTTTCGCGGGACAATTTTGCACAAAAGCCAGCCATAGTGGAAAAGTTAGAGGCATGGCCACACGGGTCTCACAACTTTTCTAGTAACTGAACACATTAAAATACATGGGTCTCGATTTACTTTCTCTGCAATGGAACAGGGGAGAGACTCTAATTTTTGGTATCTTCATTCAGGGCCGACCCAAGGGTTTTGAATGCCCTAGGCCTAATCTAAAATATGTGCACTAAATTTTTTTTCCAACAACAATCACACGAGAAAGTAAAAACCATATAAAGTTCTACTAATTACTATTACATAAGAGCACAATGAGCCAAAAACAGCTTCGATGTAAATTGTGCAAGTTAAAAAAAATGTAAAAATGTTCCTTAGATAATTTATTTTGTTGAAATTCAGTAGAAAGTAGGAAATATACCTTATAAACTTCATCTTTAGGAACATAATTTTGCTCTACAAGCCGATTTCTATGATGCTCGGGCTCGTCTCACTAAAAAAATACTTGAGCTCGAACTCTCATTGGTATCTATATGAGTTTCATTAGTCTCTTAACGGAAAATTAGTGTTTAGCAATCATTCTTTTTTCCTATAAAGCTACCACCACTCCACTTACCCATGCCAGTCCCTAAATGTAAATTTTTTTCTTACTTGGCTACCTCATAAATTTTTTTGTTTGGGCTGCTAACCTTGAAAAAGACTTATACTCAAGCCTAACACTGAAATTTATGGGAGTGCCCCTAATTTTGGGGATTTTGGAAGTGCCCAGGCCTTGTAGGCCTTAGGCCTGGGCCGGCCTTGTCTTCATTTGACACCCAGAGTTAAAGTTTTTTTTTTTCTTTTTCTATTTATATATAGTTTTACTAAGACGCGTAACAACTGTAGTGGACGCAAGATTACCAATTTGGCCTAGTTTGCGGGAACCACACTTCAATAATTTTATTAAAAAATCCAAAAGTTCTACAAATAACAAGAAAATTGGGGAGAGTGCAGGGGCCAAACAACCCCCTTGCACCTCCTGATCAGTTCGCCCCTGCGTAGCAAGGATCGAGTCAAATTTAAAAGCAAAATATATCTTGTATCATTTTGCAATGAATCAGTTCTCGATCAACCGCAACATAACAATTATGGGTAATATACATATTTTGCTTCTTTGGTGCTAAAAAAATCTGTATGTCTCCTTGACATTATTGATAGAATATCTGTTAATTGGTTTAAAAATTTTCGATCAAAAAAATTGTTGTGCGGAAGGCCACCCAAGACTCAACTGCATCCAAGACGAGATTTGCAGAAACCCGAAATCGAGCTGAAAAAAAAAAAAAAAAAACGGGTCTTTTACCTCTACGTAAGATTAGGTCGCATGCATGGATATACATGTCTATAAACAAATCTATCAATAAAATATAGTTTTATAGATACATGCAAGTACTAACGGTGCTATTCCAAGTCAAAAAGGAGAGAAGATCATTAATTTATAGTATTATTTTCTTTTTCAAAAAAAAAAAAAATAGTATTATTTTCTTATTGACGAGACGTCAAAAAAAGAAGACATTTAACGCAAAAAAAGAAAAGAAAAAAGTAGTGAAATAAAAATCAAAGCAATTAAACGTCATATATGCGGCGAGCAAGCTACAGCATGCAAGCCTGCAACACTACTTAGGGATTTGATTTGTGCTGTACGTTATGGAGTCGTGGATAAATCCACCATTTGTCGGACCATTCTGATTGGTTCTAACGAATTAATTGAGAATCAAAACTTGATGGAGCGCATTTTACAATGCATTGGACGGTGTTGACATATCACATAGTCACCAAAAATGTGATCACTAATTATGGTCATCATAGTATTGCTCCCATAGTGTATTGTATCCCAAATATGTGTACAACAATGATCTAACGAGGAATCTCACATTTTGTTATAATGCGGACTTCCAATTTCCCAATTAAATTTTGATGATATACAATTTTATAAAAAATTACTCGGATCAAGTCATTCTCGGTCATTTTATTTTTGGAGAATCCTCGCGTGAATCCTTAAAAACAAGTTTTAAACACATTGAACAGTTCGGATCATCAAAATATGGCTAGGAACAATGAGCTCCGCAATTTAGCAAAATGAAGGATCCCTTATTAGAACGAAACTGTATATGTGTAATACCTACACAGAGGGACTAAAGTGGTTGGGTTCTATTCTAACTATTGTTCCTAAGTATATAATCACTATACGAACACAAATCACAAGTTCTGATTTTTTGAAAATAATAACCACACGACTACATAGTGCTGCAAATGAATTGAGCTGTCCGCGAGCAACTCGTGACTCGACTCGTGTAGTAAACGACCCAAGCTCAAGCTTGAGTTTTAGATTCGTTTAGTAAACGAGCTGAGCTCAAGTGCTCAACACTTTAAAGCTCGGCTCAACTTGCAAAAACCCAAATCATGTGAGGAGGCACGTTAAGAACTAACCTAGCTTGGCTTGATTATGAATGAGCCGAACTCGAGCTCGAGTTTTCAGATCATTTACTGAACAGACCGAGCTCGAACATTTTAAAGCTCTCCGCTCGTTTACACCCCCACTACTACACCGTAGAACTAAACCAAATACAACAATTAGATTTGGTTCCAATCCGGTTGCCCGGACTTTTTATCCATTTTCTGAACACCCCAATAATTGCCACTAGGCCATACAGAATTGTTGAAAGTTGAGTTGTGTATTTTGAAAAATAAGATGAAAAGCTTTTGTCCCACATTGGACAATTAGAAGAACTTAAAAGGCTTTATATAACACAACCCTTGAGTGGACTTATGAATGTGTGGCTAGACCCAAGGGAGGTATCGCGCCCACACGAAATGGGCCGAGGTCCAAGCCAATTTGGGGAACCCGCTCCGGAAACCAGTTAACCGGGTGCGCGTTGCGAACCTCGCGCGCAGGGGGGGTGCAAATCCGCCAATTTGGGCCTCGCGAGCTCATAAGGAAAGCCTTGAAAAACGTGTTCATAATCAGCTCGCTAATTGAATCGCCTGATTGATTTTCGTTTCCAAAAATTGTTTTGACCGTTCCAATTTTCTGCTATAAAAAGGGAGCCCTTCTCCATTGTTAATTATTCCGAAAAATATACTCTTCCACGTTAAAAATTCCAGAAGGTCGAAACAGTGTAGTGTAGTCGGTTTTCTCCTGTGCAGAGAAGGCCGAAACAGAGAGTGGATTTTGGGCTGTTTTATCCTGGGGACAGCGTGGTTTGTTGAACTGCTTGCACGATCTGGGCAGAGCCGCGAAACATCTTAAATAGAGCGACCTAGTCCGCGACTCAGCCATAATTCATTTTGTTTGGTAATCTATTTTCATACACAGATTTTGAGGTAACACGTTCTTATTTTCAGCAATTGTTCCAACAAGTGCCGGTCAAAAGCAGCTGTCCACCCAACAATTAGTATCCTCTCTCTCCTGGCACTTTCCTTTCAAACTCCTCTCTACTTTCTCAAAATGACCTTATAAATATTGAGTCTTGGGGCACTTCCTAACTTGTGTGAAGGAAGGAGTGAAGAAAAAACAGACAAGTCTTCCAGAGAGATGGGTGAGGTAGTTGAAGATGCAGCCACCGCACCACCGTTGCCGCCAGCGGTGGTATCGGCGCCGCCGATGCAAACTCAGTACAACACACCATCTCTGTCAAGAAAACCGTTACTCCAAATAGAACACCCAAATGCAGCAAAAGCCAAGACTCCGAAGACTTCGCATTCGCGAACTCCGAGCTTCATAACACCCTTGGGGAGTCCGGTGAGGAGGGCTATCAAACTCACAAAGCTTGACCCTCAAGATGCTTGGCTCCCAATTACTGAGTCAAGAAATGGGAATGCTTATTATGCTGCTTTTCATACGCTCTGTTCTGGGATTGGGATTCAGGCTCTTGTTGTCCCTGTTGCCTTCACTGTTCTTGGCTGGTAAGCTTTTACTTACCATTTTTCAGTGGGGTAACTAATCAAACACGTCGGGAAGAAAAATCAAACAAAAATACAGAAAGAAAACAAGATACAAAGGTTATGTAGTTTTACAGACGCCTTTTTTTTTTTTTTTCCCCTCGACGGTTAGGAGTTTTCGGGCCAGTTTACTAATACTTGAGCTAATTAATCTCCTCCCTGTCCGGTCAAACATAGGAATGCTTACCCTTGTAGTTCAGGCCAAATCTTGTTATCTTCTTAACCAAAGAACATGCAAGAGTTACAGTTTACAATGAAGCACTGAGGGTCGTTACCGACACTATATGCAAAAAAGTCCTCAAAAAATTGGGCCAAACTCACTAGCGTTGTTAGCAAATATTACTCCTATATGCAAAGAATTAATAAAATTGCCGTCATACTTTAGTAATTCGAGGACCTTGAGTCCTATACTAAACAAGATTAATCACAACCCTAACCCGATGGAGTTGACCAAATACTAGTCTTGGCCTGAGACTTAAGAGTTTGCTCTCATCTAAAGTATCATGTTCGATTTTCCTTGCCAACAGCTCTTGGGGCCACTTCACTCCTACGCGTAAACGTGTGAAATGAACGTGGAAGGAGCTGTTGGAATTAGTCCGAGGTGCACGTAAACTGGCTTGGGACACTCTCCATTTACGGGGTTAATGAGATGGTAGAAAAAGGAGAAGGTGACGTTATCAATATTAAGAAATCTACCAGTCTGACTTTTGAGCCTGTCGCAACACAAGACTCCCATGATTGTACGTACTCAAAGTAAACTGTGAAAATCATGCAAGTCAATTTCATTTAATACTTAATGTATTTCTTTAAGAGTTTACAGCAAACCATCATTATCGGGGGAAATTATTCAATTCTCGTGGAAATGTCACGCGATACTCCAAACGCATTGCAATTGATAAATGTTGCAGGTCGTGCTAGTGTCTTAAAGTGACACGTATGGATAATAATGGAATAAAAAGACGGGTATTCACAGCACGATGTCGTAGAGAAACAAGCTCGATAATAGAGACGAATAATCAAATACGGCCTCAACCCCGCGACCTCCGATTCCGATAATTGACAAGATTGTTTCTGTTGCAGGGCATGGGGAACAATAAGTTTGACAGTGGCATTCGTTTGGCAGTTGTACACTCTCGGGCTTTTGGTTAAGCTTCATGAATCCACTGAAACTGGGATGCGTTACAGCAGATATCTCCAACTCTTCAGTGCTACTTTCGGTAATGTCCACATATCATTTCAAATGACATTATTACCCTCCACAAAACTTGAAACTTCCAATTGCTTTCCTGTTATTTAATACATCTAACATTAACATCAAGGTCTTAAATAGAAAGATCCTAGGATTTAAGTCACAAGTAGGGGTGTAAACGAACCGGCAGCTCGTGACTCGGCTCGTTTAGTAATTGAACCGAGCTTGAGCTCAAATTTTAGGCTCGTTTAATAAACGAGCTCGGTAAAGCTCGGCTTGGCTCGTTTATGCAAGCTCAACTCATTTAAGGAGACCCATTAAGTAAATTATTTTGGCTTGGCTCGATTACGAACGAATGTAAACGAGCCTAACTCGAGCTCGATTTTTGGCTCGTTTACAAAAGCTCGGCTCGTTTACACCCCCAGTCACGAGAATCGAACTCTTCATAGCTCATCTATTACTACTCATGTATCGATAGGTGATAGAATGGCAAATATTTTTGCGGCCTTCCCAATCATGTACCTATCCGGGGGAACTTGCGTTGCTCTTATCATAATTGGTGGCGGAACCATGAAAACCTTCTACCAAATCGTGTGCGGGGAAAGTTGCGCCGTCAAGCATGCAATGCCGTTAACCACCGTGGAATGGTACTTGGTTTTCACTTGCGCCGCCGTGCTTCTGTCTCAGCTGCCCAACTTGAATTCCATTGCGGGCGTCTCTCTCGTCGGTGCCATCACCGCCATCGGCTACTGCACGATAATGTGGATCGTCTCAGTCACGGAGGGTAGGCTTGATGGTGTGTCGTATGATCGAGTGAGACCAGTCTCCAACGTTGTTTGGATATTTGGCATTTTGAATTCATTTGGAATTATTGCTTTTGCTTTCAGAGGCCATAATCTCACTCTTGAAATTCAGGTTCGTACCATCAACCTTCCCCTGGAATTGGCAGTCTTTTTTTTTCCCAGATCCATTATTATCTCTAATGCACTTCCAGATGCACGATATGATGAGAATCTCGAAATATGATAATTCTATGATACGATCATGCGACCGGAGTGTATAGCCAAACAAGTTTGTGCCATTAAATTAAACCCATGCATGCCATTACTTCCAGCTAGGGGTGTGAATTTATGACACAACTCGAATACGACACGAAGTTAGAGTTGACTATTTTTTGCACGAAACACGTATATGACACGACCCGAGAACACGATTGCTAAACATGTCAGGTCCATGTTCAACCCGGATAATTCGAAATGACACGGCTAACCTGTTTATTTATTCGTGTCGACACATGTTAACCCAAATCCAACTTGCTCTGGATGTGTCAATTCATGTTGTGTCAACTTGAACCCGACTCTAAAATGACACTGGTATTGTGTAACCGTGTCAATTCGTGTCGTGTTCGGGTTGACAAGGGTAATTTCAGGTTGGGTTAGGGTTGAGATTTTCAACATGTTTAGATAAATAGGTCTTTTTCCAGTTGACATGTATTGACCAAAAACCCGAATTGACCTAACACAAACATGACTCGACCTGACACGATGTCCATCCCTACTAATTCCAGCAGCACGATATGATGAGAATCTCGAAATATAACAATTCTATGATATGATCATGCGACCGAGAGTTACAAACAAGTTTGTTGAAAGGATGTATGTGATTGTATAGCTTTTGGTTTGCAGGCAACAATGCCTTCAAGTGAGAAGCATCCATCCCATGTGCCAATGTGGAGAGGGGTCCAAATTGCATATGTGATTGTTGCAATGTGCATATTTCCTCTTGCTATAGGAGGATATTGGGCATATGGCCACAAGGTACATATCATTTCACTCAGTTCCATTTTCCTCATATCCCACAAATAAAGAGCTGATTGAGCTGAAAAATGATATCATCTTCTTTGTTTCAGATACCAGAAAATGGTGGAATGTTAGCAGCAATTTACATGTACCACGGTCGGGACACGTCACAAGCTGTTCTAGGATTAACAAGTATATTCATCATAATAAACGCAGTGAGTTCCTTCCAAATCTACGCCATGCAGATGTTCGACGACATGGAGTCCAAGTACACCAGCAGGATGAACAAGCCCTGCCCGTGGTGGCTCCGGGCGATTTTCCGGGCCATGTTTGGGTACGGGTGTTTCTTCGTGGCTGTTGCGATTCCCTTCTTGGGTAGCTTAGCCGGGCTGATTGGTGGCATTGCATTGCCCGTGACGTTTGCTTATCCGTGTTTCATGTGGCTTAAGATTAAAAAACCCAGGAAGCATAGTTTCACGTGGTGGCTGAACTGGGTACTGGGGATTTTGGGCACGGTTTTGAGCGTTTTGGCGATTGCTGCTGGGGTTTATGTTGTGATTGACACTGGTATTAAAGTGAGCTTTTTCAAGCCTCAGTAAATTTGGAAAAAGTCTGGGGGGATAGGGTAAGGAAGTATTTTATAGTCATTGGCTATGATTTGTTTGGATCTGATGAACTGAAGGACTTCATAGCTTTGCTGTTTATTGTTGTTTGTATCCATCAAATAATGCTCCTACCTTTTACTCCATTTTATGTAATACTCAGAAAATAAACACAAGTATCATTTTTTTTATACGATTCAATATCCAACCCGACGACATGCATGCACAAAGTATCTGCTTGTAATAACATGCACAAGGGCTAAAGCAGAGGGCCAAAAGTACCTCAGAAACGATTGCTACGACGCATTGATGATTGCGCGTGTTTGTAAGAGCTTAGATATAGTAAAAGCCAGTTCTGCCAAAGACGAAAGCCAAAAGCATCAAAATAGAGCTTTGGAAATAGTTTTTCCAAGCTCTCTGAAGCTGCATTCTCCCGACAATAGCAGAAGCCGCAACAAACAAGATACACACAATCTCCGATAAGTAAAAAGAGGCTAAAAGTTATTTTTATAAGCTGTTCCCCGCACTCTGAATATTGTTCTGCAATGTTTTAGCAAGATTGAACTGTAGCAGTTCAGCAATGAAACATTCCGCATTTCAAAAAGAACATAATAGAAAGGAAGCCAAGCGTACAGCTATAAACTATCTATCCTCTTTCGAGCCAAAAATATCCCAAGGTGACAATCTGTAATTACAAGAACCACGTCTTAGCAAAGCTGAAAAAATGCTAAGCAACACCACTTAGGTTGTTTTGTGTTGAAGTAAACACATCAATTATGCTATTTAACGAGCTTACTTTAGCGGCAATATATGTCAAAAACAAAAAGAGAGGATGAACCAAAGACAATGGTCAAAACTTTTAGACAATCTACAAAAGAAATCATGAGATCGCTTGGGAAAAAAGCTTGTAGCTTGATACAGGTCTGTGTTGTTTTGTTTTGAAGTAACCACATCAAGTATACTATTTAATGAGCTTACTTTAGCTGCAATATATGTCAATAAACAAAAAGAGAGGATGGACCAAAGGCAATGGTCAAAACTTTAGCCAATCTACAAAATAAATCTGGAGATCTCTTGGGAAAAAAGCTTGTAGCTTGATACAGCTCTACATCGACAATGGAAGAAGCATCCTTCGTTTCTTTTTCCGGTCCAGTCTTACTTGCTTTGTAATTTTCATGCATAAGAGCAGCAGCAATGTGATGCAAACTAAGATGAACGCAAGCTTCACATGCCCGAAATATAATGAAACAGCTGAGAACACCAGGAAAGCTAAAATCATGAGTTCCCATAACACAAAGATGACTACGTCCACCCTGCATTCATGAAAGCAAAAGCAAGGCAGATAAACATCAGAGGTCAGTACCATTCTTCAGCGATTCCCAAACTAAAGATTCTGCATGGGCAACCATACTCCAACAAACTGCATCCTAGCGGTGAAAAGGCAGCATTGGAAGTAGTGGCAACAACGAAAAGTAATCACACTCAGATCAGTAATTGTAAGCTTCACGTGGTAACCAAGAAAGCTCTCAAAATGAATAAGCAAAGATTTTAAGCAAGAGGGGACAACAAACATTGATTGTGACTCAAGGCTCAGTTTGGTTTGGTTTGGTTAGGTGACTACCGACATCAACAACTCAACCCATTTAGTCATGAGATGCTCTATTTTCCTCACTTCGATTACAAACCTCACGCATCTCACAAAACATACCATACAGGAAATGGAGTAGATACCCATCTAAGAGCACTATTACACCTTCAGCAGTACCACATCCATCCATTAGTTTACCATATGCTGAAATGACCAAAACCAAAGCAATTGCCAAAGAAGGGAAGGGGTTGATGTTCTTGTCTTGTCTTATTCAAAAAACTGAGTTAGTGGAACACCCCCTCAGTCTTGTCTTAAATTGTCATATAGAATTGATTATCCCTCTCAATGGACATTATCAACTTGCCAAGATAAATCATTCTTGCTTTCATTTGGTTCATTGCTTTCCTCCTTTACTTTAGTTTTATTGATCCCGAGTAAACCCACTTGAGCAACCAATTTTACAAGTGAGAAAACTAAAGCGAGTGAAGGGCATCATCGCTATATTTCAACAATGATTATGCTGTTTTTAAAAAGGTTGATTTCTAATCCTTGATGAGTAATGACCCAAATTTACCAATGCCTAACAGTCTCTAAGCAGATATCACAAGAACAAACTCTACCAATTTAGTTCTTCAATCTTTACCATTTTTTGTTCTGTGCTTTGCCATTCCAAAGTCCAATAAGCGGAAAGCACAACAAAACCCGACAACCGAACTGATTCAATCGGATCTAATAACAAAGCCAAACATCTCAAAAGAACTAATGCAACAATTAAAAAAACGAAACCCTAGATAAACCAACATAAAGACTCAAAAACGAAAATTGGGGGATCAAAAAAACCCCCAATTTACCAATAATTAAAGGGTGATTACGAGTGGTACCTCGAAAAGTGGAGATTAGAAGTGGATGAAAAGACAGAGAAAGAGGTCCAGTCGTACTTCGATCGAATCTGATACTCCCTAAGCTGTTCCGCCAGATTGGATCGTGTTATCATCGCTACGTCCTCTCTCTCTCTTCTACAATGTTACGTATATGTCCGGAGCTCAGATGTCATGAACAATTCAAAGCTTCGACGAAGAGGCCGAAATTTGAAATCTGACGGAGAACAAGGTTTGATGAAGAAGAGAAACGAAATGCATCAACGTGCATCAAGGTTTGTGGGGGAAATATTCACTTCGCCCCCTCAACTTATCAAGCTCGTGTCACTTTGCTCCCTTACCTTTCAGTTTCAACAATTAGCACTTCAAATTTTCAGCATTTTTTTTAAAATATTGTTAGACCATCTCCAACCCTACATCAAATTTGAATTTGATGAAAAAATTGTTAAAATGAAGCTCCATCCTTTTCATTAAATTAATATCATATCAAGGAAGAAGTAAACGAGCTAGCATCAACTCTTTCACCAATTTTTCAACGGTAACATTCTATAAATTCTAAATATCTTTTGTGTCCTCATTTCCTTAAATACAAAGATAACATTTTAAATTCATTTACCTTTCCTAAACTACAATTGGAAACATTTTGTAAATGTGTCCATCAATAGAATGTTGGGATATGGTGAGAAAAATGATCAATAGAATTTTATAAATGATTTGATGAAAAATTTAATGACAGTCATTGGAGTTCTCAATATCAAATCAAACTTTTGATCAATTTCTTACTCAAATTTGGAGGAAAAGAAAAGGTGAATGTGTAGTGGGCCGAACTATAATAATAAATAGGGTTAGAGTCAATCCGGTCAGAAAGCCTATCTAACAGGAAGGTTGGGTTCATTCTTTGATAAATGGGTCGAATTGAGGACTGAGCCCAAGGCGACTATTCTGAAGTGAAACGTCTTGGATGACGGAGGTGATAAGTCGGCTTTCGACCGAGACAGGATTGATCCAGACGAGTCAACCGTGTCGAGTAAACCCAAAAGGACTCGCGAGGAATACATGAAATAGTTCGACATCTGCATGTAACCACTCTCAACTGACACGTCATGAGTGACGTCATCTGAGACGATTGCCAGGCGTGACAAAGCTCGTGACAACCCATGTGCACATAATCACTTCCCTGAGTACGTCATAGGTGACGTTGGCGGAACGGTTAGGACACGTGTTAGCAAGATACTCGTAGTATGTGCATGCAATGATAACAGACTCGGTGTAGAGACGGATGTGACGTCAGCCAAGCCGCGCGTACGAGCCACGCCTGAACTTGGAGGCCAAGTTAGGAGTGTCTATATAAGTGCAGTGATGAAAATCCTAAGAGGTACACAACTCTCTACTTCTACTTTTGCTTTGTACTTTTCTCTCTTGTCACTTACTTGACCGTCGGAGTGCCTCCCCAGCCAAATTCCGATGGGCTTGACACTAATGTCAGGTGCTACTTGTGCAAAGCATTCTAAGGAGACGAGCGATCCAACTCACGGTGGAAAGAATCAACTTAAGAGGGTCAGATTGGACGACGCCACCACAGAATGGTTAGAAATGGCTTTAGGGCATTGGTTTACTTTGCCCAACTTGTTAATTGTTGTCTTCACAATTTTCATAAAAAGAGAAGAAAGTATAACTATTGTTTTGGGTTTCTTTCATGAAATTAAAATGGACTGTCCACGGGTGAAAAAGATGAATTGTTCATTCACTTGTGCAGTACTAGTTGGAAGTTCGATGAAATAGGAGCTCCATTTTCTCTTCGACCGTAAATTACTCCAAGTAATTGCTTTGTGCTAGATTATGCCAAGATCCTGATGTGATTACATGAGGCTATGGTGTTTTAGGCTTAAGCCCAAGAACCAAAGGTCGGGAGAAAATTCAGAAAAATTAAGTCGTTTTGGGGGCTTAATCCAGCCTAGTGCTAGATGCAATCACATTTTTTCTTTTCTTTTCGGGATACAACGAAATAACAAAATGCAAAAATCACAATTCCGATGATGTGGGTGCAATGTGAAAAATGAGTCATTAATCGTAAAACCGCATCAGGGATATCGCCCATTCAAATTTGTGGACATTGCGGATATCACATCCCAATTCTACTAAATCGATCCTAATTCCTATGATAGAATATGAAAAGGATTATCAGTATCGAAAATCGTTAAATCGAGAAGAATAAACTTCATGATCAACGCCTAGACAATTCCTGCAAAACACAAGGCCCCGTTCCACTAAGGGACTTTTTGGCCTTTTTGACTTATTACGCTTTCTGAGCCAGGTCATTCTCTCACGACTCACAATACACCAACTAAAACAGCCACAAATAGCCCCCCAAAAAAATCCTTAGCGGACAACTTTAGCACAATATTGCCAATTTGTCATCGAAGCTTCAGGAACTCGGATTATGGGATTTTCTAGGCTACTATTTACGGAGGAATTTCGATTTTATGAGATGCATATGGGATCACAAAGGCTACTTTAAAGAGTGGAATTGTCAAGGGAGAAGCTTCTTCTATTGAATTACCACCCATAAAACGTCCATAATTGGCCCATGCTGAAGCCTAGGGATGGCAACGGGGCGGGTTTTGATGATCCCGGTCCTGACCCTAAAATTCCCGAACCACCCCCTAACCCACCCCTAACCCGACCGGGTAATTTATGGGTACCCCGGTCCATCCCTATCGGGTATCGGGTTTACCCGCCCCGCCCCTATTTTTTTCACATATTAGTAAAGTAGTTTTTAGAGTCCAATATTAGTGAGCACAAATGATAAGAGTTCACAAATAACTTTCACAACTTAACGAAAATCTACTATCTAATGTTATATTTTAGTCGTAAAAATAAAATTATAAGAATACGAATAAAATTTGATGCATATAAGGGAGAAAATTTAATTTCATATATATATATATATGGCAGGGCAGGAAATATCGGGGTGGGGTGACCATAC
Source organism: Vaccinium vitis-idaea (assembly GCA_963854785.1). Lineage (NCBI taxonomy): Eukaryota > Viridiplantae > Streptophyta > Magnoliopsida > Ericales > Ericaceae > Vaccinium > Vaccinium vitis-idaea. The sequence continues at coordinate 35,919,446 of OY978226.1, read as the reverse complement.
CCCTGCCCCTACCTAACCCTGGCGGGTTTTTCAAAATCACCCCCTGCCCCTACCCGTTACCCAAAAAAATAAAATAAAAACCCTACCCTATCGGGGCGGGGTAGGGCGGGTTCGGAGCGGGGCGGGTTGAATTGCCATCCCTAGTTGAATTGACATCCCTAGCCGCTGCGAAGTGGAAGGCTGTTCTTCCATCCCCGTCGTGGAATTTGCAGACGTTGTTGTCTGCCCGCAACAACTCTTGGACGACGTCCACGTGGCCCTAGGCACACGCTACATGAAGGGGCGATCACCCCAATGAGTCCAGCTCGGAGGCAAATGTGGGCTTGCGACTTAGTAGTGCTCTCGTGAAATTCACGTGACCACACATCGCGGCAATGTGTGCTGGAGTATCATCCAACCAAGTGAGCGAGACTATGTGTAGGAGGAGTCCATCCTCTTCCATGAGTGCTTGTAATGCTTGCACATTCCCACTAACGGATGCTTCATACAACTTTTTATCCATTGTTTCTCTCACACTAGCAGTGTTACTTTGGGATAGCTCCATAACAACAATGTCTGATCTTTGATAACCGTGGGTCTATTGATTTTCTGATTTACAGAGAAATAGATGACCTTGAGAGAGAGAAAAGAGAGAGAAATAGATGAACTTGAGAGAGAGAGAAGAGGGAGAAATGATGAATGTATCGTTGTATGCTTAGATCAACTAACTAGAGCGAACAAAAGCAACCACGCAACAGTTAAGCAAACTAGAGCGTAGCAAATCAGAAAGATGAGAGAGAGAGAGAGAGAGAGAGAGAGAGAGAGAGAGAGAGAGAGAATATTTGTTAGCAAGCAGTAGTAGGAGTATTACTCTTTGCTTCAAATGAAACAATCGTCTCCAAGTGATATGAATTATGAAGAGGCCATGTGATTCTAGGGGTGTCAAGTGGGCCGGGTCGGCACGGGCACAGCACGTTCAGTGGTAGCACGGCACGCCACAGGCACGGTATAATCCTGGCACGGCACGGTCTAAGTGGGCACGTGGCACGGTTCCCAGATACGTTTTGTTTAGTTCTATATTAACAAGTCTCTAAATAGAGTTTTAGCGTTAGTTAAGAAGGTCGGTTTAGTTAGATCTAACGGTAATTCAAGTCTGTTGTAGCTTAAATTGGGTCTTCTCCTCTCTTTGTAATCAGGATGGAAAAATGACGAAATGCAAGACTCTGTCTCTCTAATTTTGTTCTTCCTCATTTTCAGATATTCAAATCATAGTTAGGGTTTACAAAATTCTTCAATTTACTCAATATTTCAGTAAAATTTTGAGTAATTTTATACGAACATAATACTTTACTAACCTCTTTTTTCTTGAGAGCAGCAGCCAAGTGAAAGATGGTGTTTCCATCTCTGTCTTTGGAGTTGATCACAGAGTCATGCTCACCAACACCGTCAGCAACACTCCTCAACCATTCCACCACCAACTTCAAAGCCATCAACCGGTTGTATTTCATACACAAGTGTAAAATGGTCTATCCTCCTCCTCCCCCTTGTAGGACTTGTAATCTGTCGCAGGTCGACTCAATTCTTCCACTCATTGCCTCAGTCAGCTCCCTCAACACCTACACCCGCTCATTCGCCGCTTGAATTGTCATCCATAGCCGCTGCGAAGTTGAAGGGCGTTCTTCCATCCCGTTGTGGAATTTGCAGACGCTGCTGTCTTCCTGCAACAACTCTTGGACGACGGCGACGTGGCCCTTGGCACACGCTGCGTGAAGGGGCAATCGCCCCAGTGAGTCCAGCTCGGAGGCAAATGTGGGCTTGCGACTTAGTAGTGCTCTCGTGAAATTCACGTGACCACACATCGCGGCAATGTGTGCAGGAGTATCGTCCAACCAAGTGAGCGAGACTCTGTGTAGGAGGAGTCCATCCTCTTCCATGAGTGCTTGTAATGCTTGCACATTCCCACTAACGGATGCTTCATACAACTTTTTATCCATTGTTTCTCTCACACTAGCAGTGTTACTTTGGGATAGCTCCATAACAACAATGTCTGATCTTTGATAACCGTGGGTCTATTGATTTTCTGATTTACAGAGAAATAGATGACCTAGAGAGAGAGAGAGAGAAATAGACGAACTTGAGAGAGAGAGAAGAGGGAGAAATGATGAATGTATCGTTGTATGCTTAGATCAACTAACTAGAGCAAACAAAAGCAACCACACAACAGTTAAGCAAACTAGAGCATAACAAATCAGAAAGATGAGAGAGAGAGAGAATATTTGTTAGCAAGCAGTAGTAGGAGTATTACTCTTTGCTTCAAATGAAACAATCGTCTCCAAGTGATATGAATTATGAAGAGGCCATGTGATTCTAGGGGTGTCAAGTGGGCCGGGTCGGCACGGGCACAGCACGTTCAGTGGTGGCACGGCACGCCACAGGCACAGTATAATCCTTGCACGACACGGTCCAAGTGGGCACGCGGCATAGTTCCCAGTTACGTTTTGTTAACAAGTCTCTAAATAGAGTTTTACCGTTAATTAAGTAGGTCAGTACAGTTAGATCTAACGGTAATTCAAGTCTGTTGTAGCTTAAATTGGGTCTTCTCTTCTCTTTGTAATCAGGATGGAAAAATGACGAAATGCAAGACTCTGTCTCTCTAGTTTTGTTCTTCCTCGTTTTCAGATATTCAAATCATTGTTAAGGTTTACAAAATTCTTCAATTTACTCAATATTTCAGTAAAATTTTGAGTAATTTTATATGAACAGAATACTCTACTAACCTCTTTTTGCTTGAGAGCAGCAACCAAGTGAAAGATGGTGTTTCCATCTCTGTCTTTGGAGTTGATCAAAGCCATCAACCGGTTGTATTTCACACAAACAAGTGTAAAACGGTCTCTCCTCCTCCTCCTCCCCCTTGTAGGACTTGTAATCTGTCGCGGGTCAACTCAATTCTTCCACTCATTGCCTCAGTCAGCTCCCTCAACATCTCCACCCGCCCCTTCGCCGCTGCTAGGGATGGCAACAGGTCGGTTTATGGTCGTTTTTATGATCACGGCCCCGACCCTAAAATTCCCGAACCACCCCCGCCCCTAACCCGACCGGGTAATATATGGGTTTCCCGCCCCTATCAGGTATCAGGTTTACCCGCCCCGCCCCTATTTTTCTCATTAGTAAAGTAGTTTTTAGAGTCCAATATTAGTGAGCACAAATGATAAGAGTTCACAACTTAACGAAAATCTACTATCTAATGTTATATTTTAGTCGTAAAAATTAAATTATAAGAATACAAATAAAATTTGATGCATACAAGGGAGAAAATATAATTTCATATATATAAATATAATTATACATATGTATATATGGCGGGGCGGGTAATATCGGGGCGGGGTGACCATACCTCTGCCCCTACCCTAGCGGGTTTCTCAAAATCGCCCCCTGCCCCTACCCGTTACCCAAACAAATAGAGAAAAAAAACTACCCTATCGGGGCGGGGTAAGGCGGGTTCGGAGCGGGGAGGGTTGAATTGACATCCCTACTGAAGCCGCAAACTTCAACATAGCAGCCTCGAGCTCCGAAATTGTGTCGCGAGCTTCGATAATGTGCAAACTCAATTAGTGTAACCGTAAATTTAGACACTATGGCCGCAAAGTAAGTTTGTGTGGCCGCAAACTTAGATAGCATAGTGGCAAAGTTAGTGTGGCTGCAAACTTTGTAATGGCCCTAAAATTTGGAAGCTATTTTAATTTTATCTGATGACAGTTTATTTAATTGGTAAAAAACAAAGTTAAAATTTAGTTTCATGAATCGTGTGTATATATAATTATGTATGTGCATTACTAGGGGCAATGTACATTATAACTATAGGAATTCTGGTACCTTTTTTTATGTAGAACAAGTGGCAGCCCAATTCTATGATCAATTGGACCAGCAAAAGCTTCGGGCACTCAAACAGCTTTTAATGAAAAATTGTCAAATTCTGCAATTTACTAATGAGTCCAGAATTGGCCCAAACTTGGCAGGCTGAAGCAGAATTGCGTTGCAGTCAAAACTCACCACCCTAAAGTCAGTGGCGTAGCCAGAAGCAGAATTGCGTTGCAGTCAAAACTCACCACCCTAAAGTCAGTGGCGTAGCCAGAAAATCACACCAGTGAGGACACAATTAGACCATAAACACCAGTACTTTGTAGTGTGAAAAAAATTACTCTTTTTTTAGGAATTTAACATGCCTTGATTTTGAAAGGAGCCTCTCTTCGACAAATGTGTCTCAGCCTATTTGGGTGTACCCTTTTAATTCCAAGGGGAGGTCTATGGTTCGAGTTAGTTGAGAGATTTCCAACTCTCTTTAGTTGTTAACGCACTAATTTTTTCACTTACCCTTGTTGACGTATATCGTAAGGAAAAAAAGACTTACATTTTATGGTAATATAGTGATTATGAATCTATAAAAACCTAGTAGTTTCGAGGCAGAAATTCAGTGAATTGAAGTTTGTTTGCAGTAATTAGTTATTTGATGGTTCTGGGGTATCTCCGCGTGGTGCCCTAAAATCCTTCTCCACGACCTTTTTTTTTCTTCGGCCTTCATCATCTCATAGTTAGGTAAAACTCATATATTTAGTCTCAAATCCCACATCAATTTGCATAGGACAATGATGTTATAACACAATATAGTGGTGCCCCGAGAGCAATAATTAATCTTTTGTAGAAATAATATGATGTACCGGTGAAATTTCTAATACATTTTTCTATAAGAATGCACAAAAAAAAAAAAAAAAAACCTCCCTAAAATCCAGTGTGGGCCTGTGCCCACACTGGTCTAATTTCAAGTGAGTAAAATGATTATTATTTAAGTGCCCCTATTGTTCTGTCTTTATTCGCCTTTTTTTTTTTTTTGCATTTGTGAGTTTTGTGTCAAACTTTTGGTAATTATAAGTTCGTCTCGATAAGAGGAATTGTTTTTAGACTAAATTATGACTTTTACCCAAATATTTTAGGAAATATTTTTTCTTAGATATGCATTTAACTCTAATCATCCATTTAAACTCGGGATGGGCTCGAAAATTGAGAAATTGAAAGGTTGCATATGTAGTTTTTGGAGTCCCTCCGAATTTTTAGGTGATGCGCCTGTACCACGTGTCGCGTCGACGTAGTACCGTGCGGCTAACCAAAACACGTCACGCGATACTAAGGGATGCTTTGGCAAAAATATGCAGAATTGATTTTTTAGTTTTTTAGTTGTCTCTATTCAATTTTTTTTTTGGGCATTTATTAGTTTTGCGTCAAGTTTTCGTGATTTATTGATTCGTCTCGACGAGACGAATCATCTAAAAAGTATAAAATTATGGTCAAAACTAATATTTTTTTGAATAAAGCAAAAAAAAATCAAAATAAACCAGTTTATTTGTTTATTTCTGGCTTTATTAAAAAAAAAATTAGTTTCGATCATAATTTTATATTTGTCTCATCCCGTCGAGACGAATTCATAAACCACGAAAACTTGACGCAAAACTAAAAAATATAAAAAAAGAAAATTGAATAAAAACAAAACGATAAAACCAAAAAATAATTTTCTGTTTTTTTACCAAATCACCCCTAAACAAATCCACGCTGTACCGAACGGAGGATCTGGACTCGTATGAACAACTGGACAACCAGTACCGAGGGAGGAAAGAGCCACACGAGACCCACCATGCACCACACCAACCAGTCGTAGATCCCCAGATCTGTCATCGCATTCCCGCCACATGACTTTCGGTCTGCCAACGCATTCTTTACCGACTTTCTCATTAATATCCAAAAGCAAGGCCGACACTTTGGGGTCCCACATTGACGCCCTCCTGGCTTTCGTACGTTGGCATCTACGTGTCGACAATCCATTCGTCATCATACGCAAGTTAAAATGACAGGGTGGTGTCTCTCTACTTTTTCCGCTTTCCACGTGTTATCCTCATCGTCGCTCACACTTCGCTCCCATCAACCGACATCTAAGTAAAATAATCCTATTTACATTATTTTTTGTTTTATTTTGGATCAATGGTTTTTTTGGATCAATGCTTCGTCTCAACGATAAATCTAAAAAGTACGTAAAAACAAATGTTATCAAAATTAATTTACTATTTTTCAGTAGAGGCAAAAATAATCTAAAATAGACGGATTTTTGTGCAACTTATCTTTATTTTAAAGAAATAGTTTAGTTTCTAATTTTTTTTCTTTTCAGATTTGTATCGACGAGACGAAATTCACTTAGAATTGACGCAAAATTAACAATAGCAAAACTTTTTTGAACAATGACCAAAAATAATAATTCAAACAAATTATTAAGCCAAACTAGGCCTAATTACGGGTTTTTACAACTTTGAACAATTTCTTACTTTAAAGTGCTTCTTTGGAGTAAGATTTAAAAAAATGTGAAAATTAATTTTCAACATCTTATTGATTCTTTGGAGTAAGCTAACCGTACCAGTTTTTCTCGTATTTCGTTATAAACACAAAAAATTTATCTCCTTTAGAATCCACGTAAATCTCAAATTTACCATTTGAAATTTACATTTACAAGAATCGGACGACATCTTTAAAAATTGTGTCCATTCTGAGCACTTTTTTTATGTCTCAAGCATTGTTTTTAAATATCTGCATGTAACACTGTGAGATATAATCCGCACACAGAAACTAAGAATATATAGAATCATCGCTTTTTAAAATGTTAAATAACCATCGGTACTAACATTACTAGTTTTTATTCCACTTTCCTTATAATATTAAGATGGGTAAATTTCACTTACCTCCCCTGAGTTTCCTGACAAGTACAGAGACCTCATCTATATTTTTTGAAATTCCATTGCCTTCCCTTACTTTTCAAACTAATTATCACTTACTTCCTTTGCCATTACTTTAAGGCTAACGGCGTTAACTTTTTACGTGAAATGACCGTAGTACCCTTAGTATATATTCTTCACCCTAAGAAAACCATTTTTTAAAACAATACAGTTAAAAAGTTTTTCAAAAAGATTAAACGTTCTTCATTTTTTTTTAAAATAACTTATTAACAAAAAGTATCGAAGAGAATTTTTTTCAAAAAAACTACTTTTTTTAAAAAAATCTTGAAAATAGTTTTCGAGGGAAAAAAAAAAACTACTAATTTTGAAAAGTTTTTTTTTTAAAAATAGTTTTTTGAGATACGAAAGTTTTGAAAATATTTTGTTGGATAAAAAACTAGTTTTTGGTAAACTGTTATTTTTAAAAAAATAAAGTTTTGAAAGTAGTTTTTTTTTTTTTATAAATCTGGAAGCAAAATTTGGGAAAAAAAATGTAGAAATTTTTTTTCCCTAAAAAAAAAAAAAACTATTTTTTAAATGAAAAACGTTTAATTTTTTTGAATATTTTTTAAGTCTAGTTTTTTTTTTTTTAAATGGTTTTTTTATGGTGGAGAATATATATATATATATTAAGGGTACTATAGTCATTTCATGCAAAAAGTTAACACCGTTAGCCTTAAAGTAATGACAAGGAGGTAAGTGACACTTAGTTTGAAAAGTAAGGGAGGACAGTGAAATTTCAGAAAGTATAGGAGATGTCTCTGTATTTGTTAGAAACCTCAATGAAGGTAAGTGAAATTTACCCTATTAAGATAATCAGATCAACAAAATATCTCTCCTTTAGAATCCATAATCTATGTAATCTCACTTTACGGAGTTTCCAAGTATTGGACGATTTTCTGTCAAATTTGTGTGCATTTTTCTTCCCCCGGTAATTCTAAGGGGACAGAAGGAAAATGAATAGAAACGTACAGATCACTTCGGAGATTTACTTTTGGGTTCCACACAAACGATCCAAGTCGTTCATTCATCTTAGAATAATTTTCCTGAGGGGCCCCGTAAGAAATCAACTCAATCGGACGTGCATAAGATCTCAACGGGGTGGGATTTAGATCGAGCACTTACGCAAATCCGATTGAGATGATTTCTTGCGGGGCCCCTCGAAAAATTATTCTATAATGAATGAACGGTTTGAATCATTCATGTGGGACCCAAAAGTGAATCCCCGAGCTGATTTATCCGTTTTCTGTAAACGTAGGAGCTTCCTTTTTCCCCTCTCTAGCTGTCTAGCATTGCCCATAAAATATCTGCCTGTATAAGTGTAAAGATATTAGTAATCCTTGAATGATACGTATCCGTCAGTTACCTAGTGTGCACTCCATTGGTCACACCTTTGGGCTTCTTTTTTCCATTTTAGTACTTAACTTAATCGCGTCCACTACGCGTTGGGTCCTATAAAAAGCACCCCCGCTCCCTCACACTATATAAAATCACATCACTAGACTTTCGTATTCCTATCAATTTCCATTCCATTTCATTTCATTTCATTTCATTTGAGAGTTCACTTTACTTACTTTGTTCGTCTTTTCGAAATTCCTGTTTGATCATTTGATCTGAAATGGCCGAGGAACACCACCACAACGTCGAGGAGAAGTGCGAGAGCGCCCCCGCGATAACACCAAGCAAGGAGGTGGCGGGTGAGAGCACGGATAGGGGGTTGTTTGGTTTCATGGGGAAGAAAGAAGAGAAGAAAGAGGAGGAGGAGGGGCTGGTGACGGAGTTCGAGAAGGTTAAGGTATCGGAGCCGGAGCCGGAGGAGCACAAAGAGGAAGAGAAGAAAGAGAGGCTGGGGGAGAAGCTCCACCGCTCCGATAGCAGTTCAAGCTCTGTAAGTAGTACTACTTTATAATATTCTCATCACCACCCGTGCCGGCTCATTTATTTTGGAGGCCTAAAACAGTGGCTTGCTTATGCCATGAGCCGGGCCTGCTAATCACAGTATGGTTTTTTTTTTTCATGTACTTATCCATCTATATATATCTATTTGTTTGAAATTTTGCAGTCGAGCGATGAGGAGGAGGAGAAGGAGGGAGGTGGAGAGAAGAAGAAAAAGAAAAAGAAGGGATTAAAGGAAATAATCGCGGGGGAGAAGAAAGAAGAAGAAGAAGAGAAGAAGAAGCACAAGGAGGAGGAAACGAGTGTCCCGATCCCGATCGAGAAAGAAGAGGCAGTGGTTCAACCGGAGGAGAAGAAGGGATTCCTTGAGAAAATCAAGGACAAATTACCAGGGCATCACAAGAAGGCTGAAGAGGTGGAGGTGGTGGTTGCTCCCCCTCCGCCAGGGCATCACAAGAAGGCTGAAGAGGTGGTGGTTGCTCCCCCTCCGCCACCGCCGACTGTGGTCGAGTGTTACGCCGCCGCCGCAGAACAGGACAGTCCAAAGGAGAAGAAAGGGTTTCTGGAGAAGATCAAGGAGAAGATTCCTGGGTATCACCCCAAGACTACTGGTGAAGAAGACAAGGAGAAGGAAAAAGATTAAGGAGACAGACAAATTACAGTACTTTGAATTTATGTTTGATTATATAAGTATTTTGTGGTGGGTCATTTTTGGTTTTTGGTTTGTTTTGATGAAGTATGTCCATACGAGTGCTTCTATGTTTGATTATATTTGATTTTGTTTGGGTAAGTTGCTATAGACAAGGGGGGTAATCTTGTCTTTTGGTTATTGGTTTGGCATTTGAACAGTGTTAATAGATTGGTGAATTTCCCTTTTGTATATTGTTGCTTTCAAAAGAATCAAACTTTTCCTACTTTTTTTAGTTTGGTTTCAGATTTCTCTCATTTCGATGAATCTCTTCACCAACAATCTAAACATCCTTTTCCTTTTTAGTTTGTTTTTTTTAAAGAAGGCTTAGATGGTGGAGAAAGATTAGTTTGCGCTGATTTGGTCCACTAGTGAATTTATATGGCCCTACAAGTAATCCAATAAAGAGTTTGCTTAAATGACATTCTTGTAATCTGATTTAGATTGAAGGAATTGGATCCTCTCCGGTCTTTTTTTTGGACCGGAGGGAAAGAGTCCAAATTTGGATCATCCATTGCTGCAATCAATGGTTCGAAGGGAAGAGTTGCAAAGTAAACCCGAACCATTGTTGCAGGGAAGAGTTGTTGAGTAAATCCGAACCATTGATTGCAACAATGGATGGACGAGATTACAAATGTCCCCTCTAGTCCAAATTCAGGAGCAGAAAGGATAAGTCCTAGATGAAAATGATCACAAAATATCATGCTCTCTTTACCATATCAACTAGTCAAGCTTCAAAATAGTTTTCATCTAAGTCAATAATGTGTGGGTGTGGGTGTGGGAGTGTGAAAGCATTTTTCGAAACTGCACCAAACGACTAGAATTTGTGAGTGCGGGGATTGATGATAGCGCGAGCGGAAAATGAGGAGCGAAGGCTATTTTGAAGAATTCTATGACTAAAGCTCTTCATGCTGTAGGGCCATGGAGCAGGTGGTTAAATGTCACTTTTTTTAAAGCACTTGCGAACATGGGCATTACCTTTCAGCCAAAAAAAAAAAAACCATACTTATAACTTAAAAGAAAAGTTTTGATAATGTATCTTAAGATTTGTGGAGCCAGATAAGTGAGTGCTAGACTGGTAGTTCTTGAATAATGCAGATTTGTGGAGCCAGACAAGTGACTGGTAGTTATTGGAAACCCGAAATCGGAATAAGAGAGAAGTGTAAGATAGAAATTAGAAACCTTTACAGATTTCACAACAATGGCTAGCCGGCGACTTAGGGAGGCAGTTAACGACACTGATAGGTGAAGGAAATAGGGAATTCGATAACGAAAACCCACATTGTAGTAGCTGGGATTACAAATACTTACAGTACATACAAACTTTCGAGAAATACAAGCAACAACGATACGAGATACAAACAACTTCCCCTGTTTATTATTTGTATCACAAAGTCCGTTTCCCGAGAAGACCTACAAAACGGAGACATAGGTGTAACTGGGAGTTCAATGAGTAGTAAAATCAACCATGCCCTTAGAGTTCAGCTAATGCTGACACTAGTTATTTTGTGAAGTAAGAAAAAGAGATATCTACTGACAATGGATGTTTCAATTCGTTAGAAAATAAATAGTAAGACATGCATGTAACCTGGACGAAAGGAGCCTATTCTGCATTCATGGGGTTGGGAATTCTATTCTTATAAAATTCGGTGACATGAAAAAAAGGACATAACCGTACCCAAAAGTGGCACATTCAGAAAGGGAGATAGACCAAGCGGAAAGTGCCACATTTTGGAGTCCCGACCCAGATATGACCGATTGACAGAAGGCATATTTGCCTTAGTAGAGATGCTACAGGAAAAAAGAAGGGTTCCAGCATACAATGACGACGATTTCTCCTTACACTTCAAGTGGTAAGTCAGCAGTGCCTGCTTTTATTTACTTGGCAACCCCTGAATGGGAAGTTCCACAGGAGGCTAGCCCTGGGATTTATCGCTTAAGGCACTTCGGAAACTAAATCCCCACTAGGTACTTTACAGGGCGTCTATTGCCTTCAGTGTCTTAAGAAACAAGTTGGGCCACAGATTTCCTTCAAGTCGAAATGAAAATAAGAGCAGCTCTATCCTTGCGTATTTCTTCACGAGCCATATGCAATTGTATAGGTTAAATCAAACAGCAAAAGTCGTGTCTTTGTGGAGGGACAATGAACCACGAGTGCAAGACAACGAGATGGCACTAGGGAAGATGCACACTGCATGCATTACACCACAAGAGGAACTTACTCATCGGTTCATCCAAATAACGCATCGGAGAGACTTCCCTTCGATAAGTAAATCAAAAGCTTTGTTGATGTCTTCAAAGCTCACCTCGTGTGTAACAAATTCATCCAGCTGCAGTTCCTAAAAGCACAAAAAAGAGTAAGCGGTGATTAATAAGGTGAAAAGTTAAACCAACAGGCTGACTGAACCGTTTATGTTTACAACTCCAACCTGAGAACAGCTTAGCATAGGCATGGATTGGCAATAATATGCCTCTGAAGGAAAGGAAGGACAACCAGCTCATTTAAAACATCTAGAATTTCTAAATAAGCTCGAATACAAATTCCTTCATTAAACAGGCTTTGTCTTAATTGTTCAGTAAAATTTAAAAGAAAAAGTTGCCAAATAGATTACCTTGTCCATGTAACGTTTAACAAGGATGGGAATATCAGATTTTGGTTTGAGACCTCCAAAGAGAGATCCTAGGAGTGTCTTCCCAAAGTGAAGTACATCGAAAGAACTAAAGCTCAATCGTGCGCCTGGCTTGTCAACTCCCACTACAACTGTCTTTCCCCAACCCTGAAGTTACATTACGAAAGAAATTAATCTGGAAATGTCATCTGATGCCCCAAGAAAGTTCTAAGATTTGAAGTGTTGCTAGCAGAAATAGTTTATATGTACTTCAGAAACCAAAAGATTTATTCAGGAAGTTTAAGGGCAAAAAATAGGTGATAGACCAAATGTTTCGCAAGTTGTCGTAAATGGAACTTGAAATAATTGTCTCTCAAGTTACTAAAACACTGGTGGATAGAGATGCTGTTGGATATTGGTCTTCTTCCACAACAATTTCGCCTATTTTCAACCCAATCAACTTGCTTCCACAACAATTTCACCTATCTGAGAGAGAGAGAGAGAGAGAGAGAGAATTTCGCCTATTTTCAACCCAATCAACTTGCTTCCACAACAATTTCACCTATCTGAGAGAGAGAGAGAGAGAGAGACCTTTCGGCAGCAAGCATATGCTTCATGCACCAAGGATGCCAAGCCAACACATTCAAAGCAATAGTCTGCACCTCCGCCAGTCATCTCGATTATCACCTGCTTAAATTTAAGAGAAGACAAATCTGCAGTATTAAACATAGTCTTTTATCCTTCATCCCCCGCTTAATCTCAAAGTGGGGGGAAACAAGTGAAATTAGAGACTCACAGAAACAACATGCTATATATAGCTTCCACCCGAACCACCTCCTTTCTAAAGCGCCATTGTGGACTGTAGTTAATTCTGACATAATAAATCCTATTTAAAGCAACTATTGGGGTCTCTCCAACGCATGCGCAGTCCATTTTGTAACTCTCTGAACCACAAGCTTCAGTATGTTTTGCAACATTTAAAGGGGTAAATCCTGCTCCTCACCTTGCTATAGCTGAATAGTAGTCAATCTCCTTCAAATTGTCCTGAGCATGGAGGTTGTGGTTTTCCGGGTTGAATCAGTCATTACACTTTCACACGAAACCTTCGTATTGACTTTTAGTTTTTTGCTTTTCAACTTCTAGCTATTACATGTGCTGAAATATTAAGATCCAGCTGAGGCGACAATTTCAAGCCATAATAAGCAAGTCTCTTGAACCCCACCAAAGTAAAAATTGAGAATACGGATTATAATCCCACAAGTGCTTGGGTTAACAAGTGTACCTCACTCGAAGACTTGTCCTTGCAACTTGCAGGGTTCACAAAATCAGTTACTCCAAATTTTTTCCCTAGTTGACAAAGAAAAGGGCAACGTTCTTGTAATCCATGCCAAGAAAACTAAACACGACAGAACAAGAAGTATGTGTTCCTCAGGAAAGGCATACTTTGTTTTCCATTAGGATGATTCCGAGGGTTCCCTAATATCACAAGTAACGCAACAAAATACAGAAAATATGAATTACCTATTTCAAACTTGTCAGAGTTAACATCCACACCGATTATTCTAGATGCCCCACAAAGTCTTGCACCCTCTGCCACCTACAACACAACACCATAATAAGCATGATGTTCACTTAGAAGCAAACTTTTTCTCTTTTTGTGGTAAGGTCAACAACTTCAAGTGTTATCTACCATGTGAAAGAATGAAAATGGGGGGAATAATAGCAGGATGAAGAAATAAAAGAATACTGTTATGTTAGTTGCTGTTAACCATACCGCTAATCCAATTGCGCCCAATCCAAATATAGCAACAGTGGACCCTGCTTCCACATTTGCTGTTCTCCAAGCAGCACCTACCCCTGAAAACCCATATTGTGCTCGATTATGTATTTTACTTCACTCAGGATCCTGAGATATGATTTTTTTTTTCAAGTGCAAATGCTTTTAGGAAACAGGTTTGCTGCAAACTTGGCTCACTCACTGTGAAAATTCGGCTGAAGAAAAAAACAAAGATACCCAAGTCGGTGAAATATTTTTCCGCAGAACTAATATGGTAGAAAACAATTAAGATAGTAACGAATATCTCAAAAACTTAGGCATGAGTTTGTTCTTAAAATCTGTGGTGAAATGATGAGGGGTTTGTTTCTCCCAGGGAAAATGTTGTGGGCTTGGAAGCTAGATTGCAGGCCACGAGGCTGGTCTGAAGCAGATCTTTTTTTCTTTCTCCGTTTTGATACTTCATATCCCACTTTGTGATGGGAGTTGCATCTCGATTTTGTTCCTTTTCTTTTATCTTACTTTTAATAATGTTCAAACATTAATTAACCAAGTTACTCATGTTGGAGTACAAAGATCCATTAACTTGGTAAAGTATATTCTATATCTTGGAAAAACTATGTGGAGATGGACAGCAGCAACCTCAAATTGGAAAACCATATGCTAGACATACTAGAATCCTGCCTGGCAAAAGTGGACTCTCCCTATTATTTCCAGTCAGTACAGAAGATAAAGTGATCTTGTAACAAGCTAAAGCAAAAAAAAAAAAAAAAACAGAGAGAGAGGATGTAACCAGTGAACAAGTATTGGCCATATTTTGAACGGTAACCAGTGCCAGTTTCTAAACATGGCAAAATGCAAACATATTTACCTGTTGAAACTCCGCAACTGAGGAGGCACGCCCTATTGGGCGGGATTGCAGGGTCAACCCTTACCACATGAGCAATGTCTACCACTGTGTACTCACTAAAACTTGACACATATAGGAAGTGGTATACCGCCTGGCCTTTAAGATCAGTGAACCTGCTTGTCTCATCTCTATGCATCCAAGGAGAAACCTCGAAAAGGAGCTTAGAACATAGATTGCTCTTCGTAGATTTGCAATCAACACATTCTCCACAATCTGGCAAGAAGATTGGGATGACAGTATCTCCTTCCGTCACCCCATCTACATCCTCCCCAATGCTCTCCACAACCCTTAAAGCACGTACAAATCAAATAGTTAAAAACAGTGGTCAATGAGAAAGCATGCATGGCTGTTATGATCAAAGTAGGCCACAATACTTTAGATCATGAAATGACAAAAAGAAAGATGTTGGGAGGATGGAACTAGATGATAGAACCAAAGGACAATCAAGATATGATCATCAAATAGTCCCGCACAGAAAAACATATTCAGGGCCACAATTCCAACACTTTTTTTCCATCTCAGAGCAGACCCCAGCCCTTATTTTTGTTGAATACTTTCTTTGGTATTTATGACAAGTTGCTTCTCTTTCTTGTCTACATTTTGATATCATGTAAAAGTTGTGAAATAAAATATAAACCTCATAACTTGAGAATTTCATCATCTTTCAACATGCTTAAGAAGATGATGCATTAATACACATTTTCACAAGTCCTCAGTTAGGGCATCAGTGTGAATTAAGGAACATTAGGCGATTATAGGGGCAAGTAATGAATTAAGATCACATTTTCAAAAGTCCTCAGTTAGGGCATCATGGTAAATCATGTACAGACATGAGCCCAAAATGTCTAGTGATCCGCAGCTTGACAAGACAAAAATGATGCAGCTCATTCAACCAACATTTTTTTTTTCTTCTTTGGAACGAGTATTGTTATCATGCACGCTCCAAATGAATTGAGAACAAAACAGCTAATTGTCAAACATTTAATGTGGAAATTCTTCTACGATACTAAAAAACAACTACCATCCACAACAAGAACAAATCATAATATTTGCAATTATAATAGAAAGTGTATTACCAAAAATACTGCTAGAAACGTAATTGCCTGTGCCCGATTGAATTTCATAAGTTCGTCGTCAAAATAAATTAGACCGTAGAAAAATTAGGACACAAACTTTACGATAAAAGGAATAAGCCATAAAAATTTTAAAATATACTCTCAAAATTGATGCGTGCTATATGTGTGTAGTTTATGGTGTTGCTTTAGCTCACGTTCAAAGGCCAGAAACGTAGAACATCATTGCTTGAGATGGTTCTGATTGTCAAACAGGTAGTTTATCAAAATTCCTACCTGATTACAAATCAACTTCCTCTACCCCTTGATCTTCCAAAATCAACAAGAAAAAAATGAAGAAAAAAACACAGGAATCCAATGATCAGGAATTACTGAGAGTATTATAGTTACCCGATCGCTTCGTGGCCGAGAATCCTTGGGAAATAACCAGGAGGATCCTTCAAAAATCACGAAACCGTGGCTATAAGTTTATCAACTAGACAAATAAAACTTCAATAATACTATACTTTGGTGACCACGTTTTGGGTACCATTGTTACCATGTGTCACCAATGTATTGATAGAAAATTGTCAATTTTTTGTCATGCATTGAAGCACAATCTACCAATGCATAAATAATACTGATACCCAAAACGCAGTCAACGTGTCCCAATAGCATCGCTCATAAATCTTTCAGTGATATCCAATCATGCAAAATCGCCAATTGAGCGAAATCTGAGAGTCGTCGGCGATTATTACCTTGAGTTTCCAGAAAGTGACGTCGCTGTGACAGAGAGAGGTGCATATGATTCGAATGCGAACCTCGTGAGCCTTGGGTGCCGCCACCATCACCTCCTCTATGACCAGTGGCTCCCCTGCTTTCCGAGCAACCGCAGCTGCATTTTTTTATTTTTTTACTGCAAATATCAAAAATCCATTTCCGCAAATTAATTTATAAGAAACAGGATACCGAAGTAAACCTCTGCATCGGATGGGCTTCCCTGCTGTCTTTGGTGAATCTTTTCCCTCCATTGCAGAACCAGTAGTCGTCTCTCTCTCTCTCTCTCTCTCTCTCTCTCTCCCTCCCTCTCCTGCTGATGCGTCTGACCGTCGTCTCTACTAGTAGTATGTAATTTCGGAGTCTAGCAGTATCCGCCAATAATACTACTCCATTAATTCTGGGAGTAGGTGGAACTGTGGAAGTGGGGGAAATTAGCTAAATGCCCCTCACCCCATGAACAGTGGTCTTCTTCTTCTTTTTTTTTTTTTTTTTAGATTCAAATCCAACCAATTGTCATTAAACATTAGATTCAAAAATCAAATTGCGGAGACCCGTACATCAACAAGCACAGGACAATACTCCTTGGCAGAGGTCGCGGGTATCATACGGAACCGGGGGCCCTGTAGTGAGGGCACTCACTACAGGGTGTAGTGAGCAATAGTGGCGGTTGGATTCGACAATCAATGGTTCAGATTTAAAATAAAACTCTTCCATGTAAGAGAAGAATTTATTTTAAATCTGGACCATTGATTATCACATCGAACGGGCACCGTTGCTCACTACACCATGTAGTGAGTTTGGCTCACTACAAGGCCCCCGATTCCGGGATCATACATGCACTTCCATTTTGTTGTACTCCATCAAAGAGAGAAATACAGTGAAAGAGAGGTGTGACATCGCGGGAAATGGTCGCCGACTGAGTGGTGGGTGGCCCGTAAATCTAAGGGGTTTTTAAGGAAGTTTTTTATTATTATTATTAATCTTAAATGTTTAAAGTCATAATAAATCTGGAGGGGTTGTGGAAAGTTCTTGTGCAATTTTTGAAGCTGTGGTATTTTGTGGTTTTCGTTGAAAGCTTTTTATTGCAATTGGCCCAACTAGGCTAGGCTAACGTATCCGGTTCACCTGATAACCTGACCGAACCAATCTCTCCCGAACTGTCGGCTTCGTGATGAGTTTGGTCGGGCCGGTATACAAAATATCCACCTGATTCAATCAGTTTTGCTGTTACATACTTGCACTTCGACCAAACGAGAACCGATTACATCCGATTCAAAAGAGTGGTTTAAAAGTCTTGTGGGGGTGGCTTCGCCGGAATAACCTCTTTGGCCCTTCTGATGTAGAATGAAGGATGGTGGACCGAAGATGCCTTGCCTAAGCCCTGGCTCGTTGACTAAGAGGGAGACATGCACACGTGAACGACCACGTTAGTGCCTAGTCCGGACGGTGGTGGTCCGGGAAGGCACTCCGATGGCTAAGTTATTAGCCGGAGAAAGAGAAGTATGTTGGAAACTTAGAGAGAGAGAGAGAAGAGAGTTAAAAGGGTATTGAATGAGGAGAGAGAGATGCCCAGTGTGGTAGTTGGGCTTAGTATTTATAAGCAGAGGGAGGCGTGCCCATCACACCCCTCGTGCCCCTCACACGTACGCCATCCGTACTTGGAATGACGGCTGATGTGACCACAATCTCTGCTGCAACGCCGTGCTTCGGCCGATGTCATGTCACATGAGTCTGAGAGGTCAATTCATCTAGGGATATTCCCCATCACCCACGTGCTCGCGCAGGCGTAGAAGGCAGGGTAGGTGACTGCTGCATTTAATGATCCATAATGTCCTGCCCAGCGTGTCAGGCACGCCACCGCCGGCCTAAGGAACTCGCCGAGCTCCACGAGACCGACATTGACCGACTCGGTTCGTGGTATAGATTGCCTAGATGCCGAGCGGTGACACCCCTGAGGGCTGTCCGAGCGCTGTGGCGAGGGTCATAGGTCTGTGACACCTCCGAGCGCAAAGGGCTGCCTTCAAATCAATATTCGTCCAGATCCGGACCTTCCCACCGTGGGTAGAGAGCATATTCCGTTCGGAGAGAACGGGACGGTTCGATATGCATTCGCTTTTGCAGATTCCGAGGAGGTGATCCCTCACCCTTTTGGGGAGAGAGTTGGGCCCTACTGGCCTTTGTGGACCCGGCCGCTACAAGTCTTTTTGAGGTTTAATTTCATACGTAATATTAATGAAAATTAGAAGATTCCAACTTGGCATCTAAGTTTCTCAATTTTGTGAGGCATAAGATGACCGTCATTTCAATAGTATAACTTTGTTAGAGCAATCACTTTGTACATTGTCATAGGTTAGGTCTATTTATTGTTCTCCCCACTCATATCCGGACCCGATAATTATCTGATGGGTATTATGAGGAATTTACTTGGTGTTAAACCTTGATTCTGTGGAAACTTTATATCCATCTCAAAACCAATTGGCAATGAGTGGAGAGGTATTAAGTGATCACACATTCCACTCCTAGGCAATGTGGGACAATATTTCTTAACATCCCCCCTCACGTGCAGCCGCATTTGAGGTCTGTCACGTGTGACCACTTTTTGAGTCCTATCATCGTGCAGCCTCTTCGCTGGTCTGTCATCGTGGGGCGTGGATTGTGAATTTTTTTTTTTAATAGGCTAAAAAAATAAAATAAGTGTTTATATTTAAGCATTTACTTGCCATTTGCCAACACGCATTGGTATAATTTAACAGAATGTTTTTTTTCACACACGCATTTACTTGCCAACACGTATTGACGCGATTTTTTACCCGCTTGATGGCCGTTACGATCACTACTTGATTACTGCAATCACTTTTAAGTGCTCTAGCGCCAAGAATTATTCTAGAAAATTCACGATAAAAAAAATGGTGGAAGGAGAAATACAGTTGGTGTGCTAAAAGGGCCGACTGCTGGAAGATTGAATTTTGATTGATATTTTCATAGGGGTTCGGGGATATTTGGAAAGAAGATAAACTACGAGGGCATTGTTGTATTTTTATTTTCATGAAATTTTTTAAGAAAAAGAAAGTTTTCCCTGGCATGGACAAAATACACGCGCGTGCAACACAAGAAACCGTCAATTTGGATGGAATAGCTAACGAAAGCACTTTAAGCCGAAACCACAAGAAAGCGTCAATTTGGATGGAATAACTAACAGAAGCACTTTAATCCGAAACCATGAGTTAGTAAATTGGTCATTTCCAAATGATAAAGGAGGTGGTGCGACAAAGAGCCTCCGCCGCTCGCACCCGCTTCCGTCCGTGGCAGATTCCCTGATTTGTTGTTATTGATCTAAATGCAGCCAGTACTTCTCTCAGGTTGATAAACTGGTCATACTACCTGTTCCAGTAGGTTTGTTTTCCTTCACATCAAACTTGGCTGCCACCATGTCCGTTTCATTTTCCCATAATGGTAGCCTCAAACAATGAAAAAAATGCCAACCAAATATTTCGAACAAAAATAACAGCAGCTCTATCCATTTCAGAAGATTTATGCATTTGTATATATTTTGTAATAATCAAGCAGCGGAAGTCCTGTCTTTTCGGAGGTACAAAGAAGCACGAGTGCACGACAACAAGATGAGATGGCACTGGCTAGCTAAGGTGCACACTGCACGCAATACACTACTAGAGGAACTTATTCATCGGTTCATCCAGATAACGCATCGGAGAGATCACTTCCCTTCAATTAGTAAATCAAAAGCTTTGTTGATCTCTTCAAAGCTTACCTCATGTGTAACAAATTCATCCAGCTGCAGTTCCTGGAAGCACAAAAGGAGTAAGAGGTGATTAGTGAGGTGAAAACCGAGTCCTTTATGTTTGTAACTCCTATCTGAGAAGTGAGAGTTGTTCAGCATCGGCATGAATTACAATACTATGCCTCTCAACAGAAAGGAAGGAAACTAGCCCGTTTAAAGCATCTAGCATTTCTACAAAAGCTTCAATACAATCTCCTTCATAAAACCAACTTTATCTTAATTGTTCAGTATTGAAAGAAAAAGTTGCTAAAGTATAAGATACCTTGTCCATGTAACGTTTTGTAAGGATAGGAATATCGTGTTTTGCTTTGAGACCTCCAAAGAGGGATCCTGTGATTGTCTTCCCACTGAGAAGTATCTCGAAAGAATTAAAGCTCAACTGGGTGCCTGGCTTGTCCACTCCCAACACAACTGTCTTTCCCCAACCCTGAAGTTTCATAGGCATACAAATTAATCTGGAAATTTCAGCTGATGCACCGAGAAAGCTCTAAGATTTGATCATTATGTATATCCTTTTTCATAATACAATGTTGCTAGCAGAAATAGTTTAGGGATTCTTAGGGGGACATATATCAAGGGAAAAAATAGGATACTAGAAAAAATGTTTTGCCGGTGGTTACCATGACTTTACCCGGTGATACAGCTGCTCTTGAAATCAAGTGTCATTTTCTGCATTATTTGCTTAGTTCAACAAAATCGACTTCGTATGCAAGACTAGAACTCTGTTCTTTTACATGTGCACGCAGGGCCAAAACTCTGACCGGCACAGCCAGAGCCACCTCATCCACTTTTGGCGTAAATTTCTTGTACAACTTACAATTTGGCAGTAACCAATGTTGCTCTAAGGCATCCAACAAGATCTTTGATGTTAATGCTGTCAACTATTAATAACCAATCTTCTAAAAGCTTGAGCTTGTGAAGAACGGTAACTTAACTGTTTTACCCTTAAAACCTCCTTGTGTGGCCACGTTCCCCCTCCATAATGAGCCAAACGAAGGAAACATTACTGGGTTATGAGATGGGATTGATCAAAGGACTGGGTAGGTGGTAAGATTTGAATATACGACCTTGCATGTTCTACACTTCTACTACCATGTTAAATACTTAAATGCAGTTCAAAAAAATGTTAACTACTTAAATGGTTAACCATAAACTCTTCAATAAGCTCAAACTTATACTATGTAAATCGGTATATACAGCTTGCACTCTTGGCCTACAAGTATGTTCAAACAATCAACCTATATCTTACATGGTCTCACCTTCATAAAGGCAAAAGATAAAGATAAACCAACAAGATGTAGGTTAGCAATTTCCGGAAAAAATGAGTGTGTGGTTGAACATGAGGAGACAGAGAGAGAGAGAGAGACCAGTCGGCAGCAAGCAAATGCTTCGTGCACCAAGGATGCCAAACCAACACATTCAAAGCAATAGTCTGCACCTCCACCAGTCATCTCCTTTATCACCTGTTTAATGTGAAAGAAGCAGAAAGACAAATTAACAATTAAAACTTAGTCGTTTATCCTTCATTCACTGCTTAACGTCGGTGGTACATTTTGCAAAACGAAATTTACTCACAAGAAACTATTGAGCTTCAAAGCGGGTCTATTTATAACTTGCTGAACAGTTGTAGTCTTATAGTTCTGCAAATTTTGAAAGGGCTAACCCCTCTTTGCACATTGTTATTACCAAATAATAGATGTCTTTCACATTGTCATATAATCACATGAAGCCTTCCTATTAACTGGTCTGCGTTACAGGTAAATTATTTATTTGATCCTACCAGAGGAACCAATTTCTAGCCATTGTTTGTGCTGAAATATTAACCAATTGAGGCAAAATTTCAAACTACGAAAAGCATGTCTCATCTTCAACAATTAGTTCGCAGTAGTAGAGAAATAGGAAAAAGGGTTATCTATATTCGCACCACAAAGGCTTGGGAAACAAGCGTACCTCACTTACGGATTTGTCCTTGCAACTTGCGGAGTTCACAAAATCTGTTACTCCAAATATTTTCCGTGGATGAGAAAGAGAAGGACAACACTCCTGAAATCCATGCCAAGAAAACCAAAATGTATGGAACAAGAAGCATGTTTTCATCACAAAAGGCATAATTTCTTTCTCATTACGATGATTCCAAGGGTTTCTGATTATCACAAGTTAAAGCATCAATTTCAGTAAATAAGGATCTACCTATTTCAAACTTGTCGGGGTTCACATCCACGCCGATTATTCTAGATGCCCAACAGAGTCTTGCTCCCTCGGCAACCTACAATGCCAAATCATTACAGTAAGCATGATTGCCCCTCAGAAACCGGATTCCTATTTCCTTTTCTTCGTAAGGTCAACAGCTCCGCGTGTTATATATTATGTGAGAGGTAGGGGGAAAAATAGAAGGAAGAAGAAATGGAAGATTTTTGCTGCTGTAAAAATCATACTGCTAAGCCAATTGCTCCAAGGCCAAATATAGCAACAGTGGACCCTGCTTCCACATTTGCTGTTCTCCAAGCAGCGCCTACCCCTGAAGACCGACAATGGGCTTGATTTAGTATTATACTCACGCAACAGCCAGAGCATTGATCTAATCAAATACAAGTGCTTTTAGGAAATAGCTTGGCTACAAACTTGGGGCACAGTGGAAAAATTGGCTGAACATAGTCATCTCAGATTTTGCTAGTGTATTACCTGTCGAAACTCCACAACTGAGTAGGCATGCCCTATTTGGCGGGACTGCAGGGTCAATTTTCACTACGTGAGTAACGTCTACCACAGTGTATTCACTGAAACTCGAAATGTATAGGAAATGGTATAGCGTCTCTCCATTAAGATCCGTGAATCTGCTAGTTTCATCTCTATGCATCAAAGGAGAGACCTTGAATGGGAAGTTTGAACACTGGTTGCTCTTCTTGGATTTGCAATCGACACATTCTCCACAATCAGCCATGAAGCTCGGGATGACAGTATCTCCTTCAGTCACCTCATCTACATCCTCCCCAACACTCTCCACAACCCTTAAAAGGAAGTGACCATTAAATGTTTATAACACTTGGAAACAAAAAAGCAAGCATGGCCATTGAGATCAAACTAGACCTCAAATATGTTTTGGATCATTAAAAAAAATATTTGGAGTGGATGAAAACAAAGCAATACAACCAACAAGGCAACAATTTGAGATATAGTCATGTGCAAAATAAACTTATTCATGGACACGATTCAATCTTGTTTCCAACCAAAGCAAACCGAGCCTTATATCCCAATCAATTGGGGTCGGCTACATGAATCCTGTTTTTCCACTGTGCTCTGTCTAGGCCGACCTCTTCCCTTAGGTTTAGAATCTTGTTTCCAACCCTGGAAACAAATCCCAGACTCTATTTCCCATGCATATTTTGATTGTTATTTATTGTAAGTTAGTAAATTGCTTCTCCTTATATTTATTTGATAGCAAGAATGCTGTAAAAGTTGTAAAAGAAAGCACAAACCTCATAATATGAAGATTCTATCATCTTTCAACATGCGTAAGACAAGGATGTCTTGTACACATTTCCACAAGCCCTCGATTAGGGCATTACTACCCCGGTGTAATCATGGTTCAAAATATAAAAACTTGTGGAGGACTTCTGTAAAAATACTATGTACTTCTATATAGTATGAGATTTTCTGTATATATTTTTAGTTACTAGAGGTAATTTTCAATGCCCAGCTCCAAATTTGTGAAGCCGCCACTCAGTGCTTGAGATGTTTCAGATTATCAAACAGGTATTTTGTCAAACTCCTTAAGTCTCTCTGATAAGAACCCAACTTTCTGTAACTCTTGATTCTACTCAATGAAATTAATAAAGAAAAGAAGGCAGTCGATGATGAGGCAATACAATGTAGTTTATACCAAACGCTTAAACATGCTTATGTGTTTGTGTGTGGCCATAGCAAAAACCACTGCAAAATTGAGATTATATGCAGTAGTATATACTATATAGGTGTGTAAGTGTTTATGTGTGGCCGTAGCAAAAATGAGTGTATACGCAGTGGGTTGCTGTAATGCTGTGAGTAATAGTATGCAAGTGTTTGTGCGTGGCCGTAGCAAAATTGAGTTTGTATAGTTACCCGATCGATTCGTGGCCGAGAATTCTTGGAAAATAACCAGGAGGATCCTACAAAAACCACAGCTAAAAGTTTATAAACTTTACATAAAGAAATCTTCAGTGAATCCTAATGAGACCAAAACAAGTAAAAGTATTAGTACCTTGAGTTTCCAGAAAGTGATGTCGCTGTGACAGAGAGAGGTGCATATGATACGAATGCGAACCTCGTGAGCCTTGGGTGCCGCCACCATCACCTCCTCTATCACCAATGGCTCCCCTGCTTTCCGAGCAACCGCAGCTGCATTTTTTCAAATAGATCAACGCCAGTAGAAATCCACTAACGTTTTTCAATTTCTTATCTTAATATAGAAAAGCCAATTCGGAATTTGGAGGCCGAAGCAAACCTCTGCATCGGATGGCCTTCCCTTCTTTCTTCGGTGACTCGTTTGCGGCCATTGCAGAACCAGTAGGCGTCTCTCTCTCTCTCTCTCTCTCTCTCTCTCTCTCTCTCTCGTACTAATGCGTCACCTTCGTTTCTACTCTGTACTACTATATACTCCGTATATTATAGGGAAGAAGTTTCTAGTGAAACGGTGCCGATGTCACAGTTTCATTCACTGGCAGTGCCATGTGGTGATGGAGCCAGGATTTTAAACCTTAGGGGCCGGCTTGAATCCAATATTTTCAACTAAAAAAGAACTTAGTGCATCGTGTAGATTATGTAGTATATATTACTGTATATGACATTATTTTGTTTATTGATCAACAATCACGACACCCGTGTATAAATGATTACATGTGTCTATGAAAGAAATTGAGATAACTTTACATGACAATGTATAATTATTTTAATTTTGACTATATCAAATCAAAACTATTTAAATTTCCAGAGATTTATTATACTAAGTATTGAAATAAAAATTATACTATATATATATACTCCGCGGTTCCAGTCAAGGATCCCTGACTGGAACAAAATGGGTGTTTTTTTTGTGTTGCAAATTGTTTTGGGAAAATCCGAGCCGTTCAATGTGTTCAAAAGGTGTTTTTCAAGGTTATCGCGAGAAATCTTCAAAAAACAATACCGGGAAGGGCTTGATCCAAGCAGTTTTTCGCAAAAAATGTATATTTACAGTTTTGCGAAAAACTGCTTGGATCAAGCCCTTCCCGGTATTTTTTTTTTGAAGATTTCTCGCGTAGACCCTTGAAAACACCTTCTGAACACATTGGACGGCTCGGATCGTCAAAAAAATGTTCGGATTATGGAGGTCCGGATCCCGGACTAGAACCGGCTTCTATATATATATATATTATAGTAAAATTTTAAAATTCGGGGGGGGGGGGCACCCCGGGCCCTATATGCCTCCGCCAGTGGTGTCATGTGTGCATGGCGTGGGACCAAAGGGTGAGCTGGCCGAACATTTAGCGTTTCTAGCTCAATCTCGGTCCTCATGCTATGCACACACGGCAATCCGTGACCCATGAGTGAAACTGTGACATCACGTGACCGTTGCTACAGACTAAGTACTGTTTTTTGAACCGTATCAACACTGCTACTAGTCTTCCAAAAGCAAGTGGAAATCAAATGGCAGGTAATAGCAAAGGGCAATAACTGACGAATAATGATAGTGACACAAACTTTGTGTCACAACCAACCACGACCCCACTCACATGGGGTGTGGGGCCCAACGTGGGGCCCATGTGGGACCCACACCCCATGTGCAGGGGCGGAGCCAAGATTTTGGTTTAGGGGGGGCAAGAATTAGACGCGTTTAGGGGGGTGCAAGGATTTTGGTTCAGGGGGGGCAAAAAAAAAATCAAAGAGGGGTCAATTAGCAATTTTGTGAGGTATACTAGTAAAATCCCTATAGAAATTTGGGGGTCAGGGAGGTCAACTGACCCCTCTTGTCTCCATGTGGCTCCGCCCCTGCCCATGTGAGTGGGGTTGTGGCACAAAGTTTGTGTCACAATCATTTTTGATAATGGAAATATTCGGGAAGTGGGTGAAAGTGGAAGTGGGTGACGTGGGAGAAATTATCTAATGCTCCACCTTTTTACTAGAAGGAATGTGATGTCTGGAACTCCGAGATGTTTCGGGCCCTTCCCGGATTCGTTTCCATTATCGGAATCGTTGATATTTTAGACCTTGTCAGAAAGATTAGGCTTGTGAAAAATTATGATAATCGGATATTGTTTGATGTGTTTTCAAAACATATTTATCTAAAACGCTGAGTACGTGTTTGTTTAAGTTTAGTTTAAAAAAAATATTTCGTTTGTTTATGAGGAAACCCATTTTCAAACAATTAATTGAGTCGATATTGAATAACTTGAGTATTTTTAGTATATAACAAGCTAATTTAGTTTGTGTAACGAATTTATGAGGAACAATTTTTTTACAAGCATACGCGGTTTTGAAATCTGATCGAGCACACACTAATTCAAACTCGAATAATTTGGCTTGCTTATCAACCGTCTAAATCTTGTGTATGAGATGAATGATTTAACTCGATATGACATTGTTGAGGAGTGTTGAGACATTGCCCGGAAGCACCAAATAATTTCTATGGAATGCAACTTGTATGAGTCACTAACCCGTGGGAAATTCCAAATGACGCGTTTGGAGACTGTCATTTTAGTGAGCTAAAATATAGCGTTAGGTAACTCTAATTATGGAACCTTTTTGGGCTATAGTCTAGATTTGTGGTTACCAGCGAAAAGAATGGCCCCAAATTTTTTGGTTGGTGTCTACATGTAAAAGGAAAAGTGATGTTGTCAGTCATTTTTGTATGGGAGTGCTCTTTGAGAGTTTTCTTTTACGTGTAATTTAAGTTGAGTTTTCCATAAGATAAAATGAGAAATTTCATAAAAGCTGAAGTTGATAAAAGTCAATTTTGATAAAAATCTCCGCCCAATGAGAAACTGGTTAATTTTAGTAAATCTTTTCACAATGAGCTGAAATTAACGGTTCATTTAGCTCACGAGGAAAGAATTTGCTAAAATCTTTAATTTTGTCTTAGGGAAAACTATGCCTTAATTGAGAATGACACACTTCAAAATATCTGTCACTATGGCACAAAATAATACAGTACTATGTATTTGGTCATTAATTGGGGGCTCTTTATCTTTGAGAAATTGATATTGGTTTCTTCGAACGGCTTGTTAAAATATCAAATTTTGGTTCCATTCACTGGTTCCTTTTCAAATGGCTGACATAGTTAGATCAATATACTTATGGTAATTGATTTTCACACTTTTACTCTTTATAATCTTTCTTTCTTTCTTTTTTTTTATCTTCATCCCTTACAACTTATGACAATCATTTTATGTACTAAAAAGTAAAATGATGATGTTGTCATCATCATTCTGACCTATGCTTCCACTTACCAAAGCAACCCCTTGGGGAAGCTCTAAGGGCAGCCTTCAGGCCCTACGTTTGAGGTGATTTGACTATATAGTGGTTGTGTTTGGTTAGATAGTTTAGTTTAATTTTGATAATGTCATCAGGTGTAATAAGTGGAGAGAAATGATGATGTCATCAAAACTAAAACTAAACTGGGAAACGAATAGGGCCAGTAAAGCGCAACAATTTGATTCAATCGCTTAGATTTTTCGTTAGGCTAATAAAAACTGTTTCGCTCATTTCTCTAACAATAATTCGGTGGTGTTTCGCTCCTTTCTCTAACAACAATTTGAAACATCTGATTTAATTGAAAATGATAGATTTTAAAATATCACCAGAACTAACGTTACTAGGGTACAAATTAATACCGTGTATTCTGGTCATTGAGATTGGAGGCTCTCTATATTTGTGACTTGATGACTGGTTTCTTCAACCCGGCTTGTTAATATCAAGGTGTAATCTCATCTGTTGGTTCAGATTGCTAACATATTTGTATTATATAATTATCTATAAAGATATACGTACAGAAGCTTTGTGTACCGAGAATGTACATAGCGGCCTGTGGGGTCTACTTTTGGGTCTCATACAAATAATCCGAACCGTTCAATAATTTTAAAATAATTTTTCAAACGTCTCTGAAAAAAATCAACTCAATTAGATATGCATAAGTGGGTGATCCAATATCTCAATTTTTCATTCATTCAAAATTTATGATCTCCTAAATTCTGAATGAATGAAAAATTGAGATATTGGATCACCCATTTGCGCATATCCAATTGAGCTGATTTTTTGCAAAGACATTCAAAAAAATATTTTAAAATTATTAAACAGTTCGGATTGTTCGTGTTGGGTCCAAAAGTAGGCCCTGCAGGCCGCTATGTACATTCTCGTTACAAAAAGCCTCGGTACCTCTAGCAGGGTCCTATAATTATTGTGGCAACTGATTTTCACATTTTTACTAATTGTACTCTTATTGTTTCATCTTCACCCCTTACAATTTATGACTTTGCATTTTTATGTGGAAGAAATTAAAAACTAAAAATGATGATGATGATTTAATTTCAAAGAAATAAAGAAAAAAAGTTATACGTGAATCAAATGAGAGAAGTGTTAATCACTTATGCATGGTTTAGGCAAATTTTTACGCTTGAACCCTCAAAATTATAAATGTTTCAGCTTATAAAAATATTAACTTAAACTATATTAGTATATTTGTTCAATATTTAATAATTGCACAAGAAGTTAATCATCAAAGTATACATTTAATATCTATTTTTTGCTTGTGTTTCGTTGAAGTGTACGTCACGTCAGAACGTTGCTATTCGCACAGATGAGCATGCACCGATTATGTACCGATCGGCTTCGGGGACCCACTTTTGGGTCCCCGAAGCCGATCGGTACATAATCGGTGATGCTCATATGTGCCCCTGGAATTACCGGTCACGTCATGTGGGACTTTTTTGTCGACAACCTTTATCTTGAGTAATTGGCCTCTTTTGAAAAGAGAAAAAAAGTTCGTGGACCAGATTGAGAATAAATTCATAAATTATAGGAGTAGAAAAGTCTACAAAAATATCAACGTGTCTCCCTAATCCTTTGGCCAAAAAGAAGATTATGATTTTTTGATTTTTTCCTTACGTCTTTATTCAAAAAAAAAAAATTGCATTTGTTAGTTTCGCGTCAAGATTTTGTGGTTTCTGGAATTCTCTCGGCAAGACGAATCTAACAAGTACAAATTTATGGTCAAACCAAATATTTTTTTGAATAAAGCCGAAATACTTAGATTATTAGCCAATAATAAGGGGATTCATAATTTGTGCAATTGTGCAAGTCCCAAGTCATCATCACTTCCTTCGATCGACTTGCATCACAAAGTTTGCTAATTGTAAGGGCATCTCCAATGAGTATTATTTAAAGTATTAGTGGCTTGTGTTAAGAATTATCAAATAAATACTACCACCTTGTTTGGTTTGGGTCTCAAGGCCAAATTTAAACTTTTTTACCCCTATTTCTCTTCAATTATTATCCTTATGTTCAATCATTAACCCATATTTCCAATCGTTTAGTCCTTTTATGTTATTAGAGTTTCGCTAAGGTTATCGTTATTTATCTTTTAAGTTTAGGCTTAGTTTTGCAAAAGATTTTAGCAACTCATTTGCTAAAATCAACCATGATTTTAGCAAATGAGTTGAGTTGCTAAAATCATGAAAATTTCAAATCACAAAATTAAGTGGTTCCGTTTATCGTTTTTCAATTTTTTTGGCACCAAATTAAAGTACTCCTCGTGTACTTTAATTCGGTGTAAAAATTTCAAAAAACGATACACGGAAACACTTAATTTTTTGATTTGAAATACTATGATTTTAGCACCTGCTGAACTCATTTGGAAAACTATGCCTTAGAATAGTTTAGTTTTTTTGTATTATTAGAGTTCCTTATGTTTTGTCTATTTATTAAAGCATTGGTCTCTCTCATTTTTTTTTTTTTGAACAAGGCAGACAATTCATTCCACAGCCATAAAGGCAAAAGATTTCATCTCAAAATACAGGACTGAACCAAAACTACCAAAATCTAGACACGAGCAACTGCAACAGCGCACCGGCTCACAGGCTCAAAAGACACATACTGCCAAGGCAGACCAACACAAGGTCGGCGTAGAGTCTGTCATCGATTTAGCAGTAGAGAATCCCGAAAACGGACACCCAGCTCAACCCATTAGCAGAACAATACAGATGAAATCAACTAAAGCACCCGCAAGGGGCCAAAAATCCCACGAAGGGGATAGCAAAATATAAACAAAAAAAAACAGAAGAAAAACTAACTAAACTCCGGTCCGAAAGGGTGTCGCTGGTCACCGCCGCGCCGGATCTAGCAACTTATTCGCCGGAGGATCTCAACCAGCCCTTACGATCTTCAACTCTTCGCTCTATTGAAACCGATGGAGGCGTACGGTGAGAGAAGGACGAACGGATCTGTGGAGGAAGGAGAGGAGGATGGACGGACGAATCTGTGGAGGGGCTGGGGCGGAGAGAGGAGGAGGACGGGGTGGGGCGGAGAGGGAGAGGGGAGGTGGAGGGGGAGGTGGGTGAGGGCGGAGAGAGGAGGAGAGGGCTTCAAGGAGAGGAAGAATCGAGGGAGAAAGGGTAGCTGATGAAGAGCAAAGGGGGGTGGGGGAGAGGAGGAAGGGAGGCGCAGCCCCATCCCCCACCCCAGAAAACCCTATCTGGAAGAAAGTTTTAGAGAGAAGGCAGAGGAAAAAAATTTAAAGAGAGAGAAAAGTCTATCCAGTCCGAAAATGGATGGACATGCTCTCTCTCATTATAATATGCGATTGATATATGCAAGAATAGAGTTTGGTTGTTTGGTTTCTCTGCCCCTCTGCAGATTGTTTCTCTTCTCTCTTTTGCAATGTCACATGGAACTTCGAGCCACGCATTGATGAAGAAAATTAATTCAAAGCAACACTCAACGTATGTGTAATAAGTTGAAGATGAGTAATGTGAGTGTTTTAGTTCTAATGCCTTTAGTATATTGTCATATACAAAAGAGCATACTATCATATTAGCTGTCCTACCGTATACAAAAAGTCAATCTTCTATATATTCATTCAGCTCACAAAAAAGACCCACACTTGATGATCATCTGCATAGGAAAAACAAACTAGTAAAAAACAACCACTTAGACCATATAAATTGGAATGAAATACATGTAGTAGCCAACGGAAGTAGTTGCTACTCACTTAGAAAAGTGACCAGTCAGATGGCTGGCTTTGAGTGACACACTGTGAAGTTTGTGTCTATGATATACCCCCTTGATTCACCTACTTTTTTTTTTTACCAACACATATAAGTTCATGAAAACTATAACTCATAAGTAAATTTAATTGACTACATTTGAAAAATTGAGAGTCTAGTGCTTACTTGAGGTGTCTCTGCTGTTTTTCTTCCCCTCCCTCTGCTTGTAGCCCTTCTAGTTGTGCGTCCCCTACCTCTAGTTGTGCATCAACCGTAAATCGCAAAAGCCCCAAATTTTGTAAACCCTAAAATCATATTTGAAGCAAAAAATGAAAAAAATAATAATAGAAAAACGTGTTCATGACTTACGTAAAGGATTTAGAGATGACGAAGTTACCACTTTCACTTGAAGACCCAACAATCCATAACGGGTCAGTCCTAAACTAAGTTTCCTCCGACCACGCGGTACGTTTCTGCAAAATTAAACGAAGATCTTCACGTTTTGGTGTACAAATCGCAATCTCCATGTTCTCTAAGTGATCTCCATCGTCTCTGCATGGTCAGACAAGCACCCCTTCATCTTTTTCGAGTCTCTCTCTCTCAATCTCTCTCCGGTGAGTTGAGCATAAAATCTGGTACGTGAGGAAAAAAATCCCCAAGTGTTCATTCATATACCAAAGCATATTTTGGTCTATTCCTTTACAAGTCAACTGGTAATTCACGTTGTTTGCGTGTTTTTGGCGAGAGGGGGGTCTTCTTTACAGAAACCCAAAAGCAGGGGAGGCCAGTGACATGTCAAAAACTTCAAGGAGGTCTGTGTTTGTGTCAGAAACCTAGGAGAGGTTACTGAAATTTGCCCAATATTATATCCAGATTCTTGAAAGCATATATCAGTTTAGAAATTTGACAAATTAATCATAAACCTCTTTGCTTTGTTAAGGTTTTGACAAGGAATGGATCAATTAAACGTACTTATTTGAAATCTCCAAATATCGTAGGACTTATTCCTTAACTCATGGTCCCGTAAATATCTAATCCCCCAAATTCTCGGAATACTAGTTAACATGAAATAAGGATTATATGGAAAGTCAAAAGTTAAGAAAAATACGTAACCATAAGAAGTGACCGGGATGAAAACTTGAATTTGAATTGGGGAGGACCATTATTTGAGTAACCCAAAGTTTATTTAGATAAAAATACAAACAATAAAAATAAAATAAATATGAATGGTCTTCCAAAAGCAATCTAAGATAGGGGAGCACACCGGCCCGCTAGTCCGCCCAACCCAGCCCATTTTTTTAGGGTTTGGGATAAATATTTAGGCTCTATGGCCCGGGCTGGGTGAGATTTTAAACCCGTTTACTAAATGGGCTGGGTTTGGGAAATTCCTTTAAGGCCCAACTCAGCCCGGCCCAGCCCGACCCGATTTAAATAATATTTTATTTTAATACTCTATATAGAGATTGATGGAGTTGGAGGGTTCTATATTTTTTTAGTACTTTCACTGCATTTTAATTTCCAAGTCTATTTTTAATATTTCTATAAGAACTTAGAACTCAAAGTATATTATTACGGTTGTGAATTGTAATTGTAATCATTATGGTTGACTAATTTATATTTGTGATACCATGTTTTAAAAAAATAAATGAGTTTGTTGGACGGACTTGAGAAATTAAAATTTTATTTGGGTTGGACTTGGGCATAGTAAATGAAGCCCGATTATAAATGGACTGGGTTTGGAAATACACAAATCTCGTTATTATCTAGTATAAGCCTGGGCCCTAACCCAGCCCAGCCCGGTGTATGTGCACCCCTAATCTAAGGCCTTGTTCTTGAATGAATTTTATCTCATAAATTCTAATTTTGATAAAATCTAACATTCTCAACGAATTTTAGCAAAACTAAGTTTTATCAACACTAGATTTAATCTCACAAAATCATTTACAAAACACCTTTATCAACCCTAAATTTAATTCATTGAGAAAACAATGTTATTTTATCATATCTCTAAAAGAAACTATATTTTATCAAAATTAGATTTTATATCATAAAATCAATTCAAGAACCAGCCTTAATAACAATATGCTACTCTCGCGTACAAATTTCAAGTAGACCCTAAACTACGCTACATACCGATACAGTCAATGTCGTCGCCTCGTCGGCGAACACATACGACTAATATACGTTTTGCAGAAAGCTGTTCTTTGCCTTCTGGAACTTCCATAACCAAGCGTTTCTATTCACCTTAGACTTCCAGTTCCGATCCAAAACTCATCATTATGTAAAACCCAACACTGCATTAGCATAATCCCACAGATCTTTCAAATTCTCTCTCTCCCAAGAGAGAGAAAAAGAGCTTACACACGACCCATTTGTGAATTTCTTACCCCACCATGCTATTAAAATCCCTCAACTCATACGCCATCGCACTAATGTCGGGTTTCGCTATCCTAGTCCTCTTCTTATCCGGATTTTTTGAATTCCCATCAGTCTCTTCTTCGATCCCATCGGCTAAGGAGGGCTCTCAATTGCAGGCTCAATCTACGGTAGATCCTTTTAGTGATCTGTTTGGTGCGTTTAGAAAATGGGATGCTCAAATGGGTTGTTCTCAGTTTAGAGAGAAACACAAAGGGTCGGTGAAAAATGGGTCCTCCTCTTCATTCCAAGAAGTTGATGGTGAATTGGGGTGTAGTGAGCTGGAGATGAGTCATGTGAGTGTTTTGGTTAAAGGGTGGACTTGGATTCCTGATAATTTGGATAATTTGTATTCGTGCCGATGCGGGTTGAGTTGTTTATGGACTAAATCGTCTGTTCTTGCTGACAAGCCCGATGCTTTGTTGTTTGAGACGATAACGCCTCCAGTTCAGGTAATGCTAGTATTACGTATTTGCGGATTTGGGTTTGCTCACTTGTGAAAGTATAGTTATGTTGATACATGCGTATGTGTTTGTTTCCAGATTAGCTGGATCTTGGGGAAATATATCAATGTATTGTTTTATTTTCGGCGATTGGATTGTCTTTTGAGATTTGAATTTTGACCGAGTATGGATATTCTTCTGATTTCACTTTAGCCCTTAGGATCAAGGACCTATAATTTTTTAGCCACTTACATTGTAATTCTACTTTCCCTGGCTATTTCCTCTTCTCAGTCCGTCTTCGCGAACTAGAACAGTAAGGTATATTTCATTTTGGCCGTGAATGAGTCAGCGGGCTATAGCTTGTGATTTGAAATAAGTCTGAAAAGAATCCTGGATATTTCATTTCAGGAAGGTTTTGGTTAGTAATGGTCAAAGTAGATTAGGGCTTTCAAGTGTAGTATCGATGTTACTAATCTTTAATAAAGCCATGACAAGGGAATTGCAAACTTAAAGGACTCAAACACAGAAATCATTCACCCCCATGGGCTTATTATGTTCTTTTTGACATGCTTGTACTCTCTTGGAGCTGAAATCTTTGGTCGTGTTACCTTGGCTTTTGAGTTTGGATTGTTTCCAATACTACAAATGGGAACAGGGTTGCTGTATGCGACATGTCCTTCATTGGGTAAGATAGGGGTAGGCTTCTAAAAGTATAATATATAAAATTTTACATTGTCCAAGTGAGGACACCAATGGAAAATAGCGTATCTTGGGCAACATTTTTTTTTCTTTATTTCATCTTCCAAAGTTCTAATCTCTTTGTAATCTAGGTAACTATGTAAGAGAGATCCTATTCGAATCCAAAAAAATTATCCTCTAGTCCCACTTTTCTTCATCCGCCAATCAGCAGTCTTCCGAGCTCTCTCCTCCCTTCCACCACCCTGTCTATCATCCATCTTTATCCTTGAAAATGTTCAAATAAACTAATATGTGGCATTTTTTGTCACAGTTCCAAACTTCATTTTATTACTATAATCTATGATGCACTGACAGTCCTAAATGCTTGCCGTATACGTGTCAGATACTTCGGGGACACAAGCCATTGCAAGGACACAAAGGGACACATACGAGACATGATATGTGGTGTACTAGCGTGTCCAATAAATTTAATTATTTTTTAGAAGGGGACATACCGAGGAGTAGGAGACATGACATGGATCAATTCGTAGTTTGAAAGCTTATTTTGGAGGTATGACATTCTAAAAAATGTGAGAAGAAAATATAAATAATTTAATATTGAACAAATAAAACCGTTGTTTAACCTGTAAATTTGAAAAGGGAACAACAAGAATTGCAAGGATACTACTAGTTTTGGAATGTTCTATGAATAACAACTAGATATTAAGTATTAACATATTTATATATCTGCCTTCTTTCCCGCGTCCCTCGCCGTGTTTGTGTCCTGTGTCCATGTGTCTTTGTTTGTAATCCATATCTGTGCTTCTTAGATTATAATTGTCAAGAAACTAATTTAAAGGGACTTTTTCTTAAAGTTGTGACTAGCTAACTAGTCTCAATTTCATAGTTGACCAATCAATTGAAGGGTACTTTTCCTTAAGATTGGAAAGGGTCAAATAACATAATTGATGCATTCATATCAATTCCACTAAATTTTTTGAATCATAATTAGTCTATTAGGGTGTCAGTTATGTAGCACCGACACTCCTAGTGATTGCCTGGGACACGCACATCGGACATTAGGACACGCGTGTCCCGCGTGGGGACACGTATTGGACACACCATGTGGCTTGTCTCTTAAATTATAGTATTTTTTGGAGGGGGACACCGCGTGGACACGCGTGTCCCACATATACACTCACAATCTCTCTCTCCCTCATTCCTCACTCTTTTTCTCTCTCGTTGCATATATATAAGAGAGTGTGTGTGTGCACGCGCGCTTGTGGGCGTGTGTGTATATATATGTGTGTGTCTATGTTTTTGTACTCGTATACATTCGATATATATATCTCCGTCATTGTGTGTGTATATATATACCAATACACAACAATGTATACGTCGTACATATATCAAAAGAAAAGTGTGTATAAACTGTTACAACATACATATGTGATATATTTGTACATACAGTTATTTATTTATTTATTTGCCGTATCCCCTGCCGTGTCCTTGTGTCCATTGTTTAGAATTCCCGTGTCCGTGTTGGTGCTACACAGAGTGTCAGTGTTTGTTTGCTAGTATTTATCAAGTAGCAATTACGGCATCCATTAAACCTCCATGTCTAATTGCGGAAAGGGTCTATAAATGTACGAAAGGGCAGCGGCTGAGCCTGATTGTAATAGTTGAGGGGGACCATAGAACATGCGCGGTTTTAGATTACTTTATGATCTGTCACTTTCGCGTGATTTTACCCTCATTTTGTGGATGAAGGAAAATGCCTTCCAATTAGCTGGTGTACTCGTCCTTATGGAATAAATACTGTATTATATATGTCAGAGTTAACGCATTTTGTTATTTTAATGTGTTTGCGAATTGGAACTTGGGGAAAGAACGGAAAGGAAGAGAAAATTTTAAAAAAAATTCCTTCCATTGTTTGGTTTCTAGAGAAATAGAAGGAAAAGTTTAAAAAACAAGTTCCGTTTTCTCTGCAATTTCTTATCGACTTTCCAACTAATTTTCCTCTTCATTATTTTCCCTTCCTTTCTCCTTCCATCCCAAAGTTCCAAACATACCCTAAATTAGAATTTTTTCCAGAGTTATAAGATTCACGTTGTGATGGAATTCATGATTCACAAATTTAGGATTGTGAATTTTCGATTTACTTTAGCATTCTATATTTTGATAACTATGATTTTGCCAATGGCCCCAGTCTTTTCCATCTCATTGAATGCCTTTGCTTCAATGGGTTCATTTCTTCCTATCAATTCGACCAAACTGTGGCATTTGGACAGTGGATTTGTTGACATCGAGTTGAACTGTAAAATTCTCTCCCAAGTGTTTCTTTGGATTTAGGCCGAGCCTCAACCAGCAAAGGGGGACAGCCATGCCAATCCAAGCAGAGCAACTAGAAGCCCACTCTACCTTTCTTTCTTTTCCTTAGACTTCGTTCTTCAAGGAAAGTCATGTGCATTTCCTCTGTTTTGTGCTCTTGAACCCTTGATTTCTATGTGCCTTTAGTTGAAGTATAGGTTGTCGATTCAATCTGATGGCTTTTTGTTGAGTGGTATAGAAGAGATTTCTCTAGTAGGTAGCGATAGGTAGCCCCCACAAGTAATAGAACTTGGATTTCGTTCTTCGAACTTACCTGCATTAACCAACTTAGATAGTAATTCCTTCTTTGACATTACGCGTACTTCTCGAAATACGATGAAAGGGCAAGCTATAGTGAATCTACTGGCCGAGTACCCGGTCGAGTCCTCGACTGACCTATTTTGGTAGAGCTGTTCGACTAAAAGAAAGTAAAGGGGTGCCTTTTTTTTCTGATTCTTGGTGTCAAAAAAAGCAAAACCGGATCAGATATGAAGCTGTTCAATTCTATCACAGCTCCTTCTTTAGTTCCCTGGTTTTCACTCTTGGCATCTCCATTTCTGCTTTATTATTTTTCTAGTTTAACTTCCCAAAGTTTGACCTAACATGATATTTACTGAAAAAATCCATCAGTTGAGGCGAGGCTTTTGTCTTTTAATTTCTGTTGCATACAAATTAATTCGAGAGTCAGCGTGAGAAAACCATGTGATTGTGTCGGTGGATTTGCTGTTAGATGTTGGTGTCTGGTCTAATTGTTCAGAATATAAATGGCAAGCAAAGTAAAACCGGTCAAACAAAAGAGGACTAGAAATTTTTACCGCTTCGGCACTGGGGTGATGATCAACCAAGCGTTGTTGTATGCCTGAGTTACAAAACAGAGAATTTTTTAGGACAAGTACAAGGTCCAAGGCTTAATAGATCGCCTAAGGGAAGATGAGTAATATGGTAAGATCTGCACCCAGAACTGCAATTTGTTGACTCAGTTTGAGACTTAAAGACGGCAAACTCACCTTAGTTCAGTTTTCCAGTTTTCCTACTTGATCCCGCCACAGTTTTTCTTTCTGCTCTGTTCTTGAGGGTCAAGCTCTCCTAGGTCAGATGACCAAGATATTGGCGACTTTTCTTTCGAAATTGCTTCTTACTCTTATTATATTTATGTTTCCAGAAGTTTGCCGAGGAAGCCCATACCTGCTCTTATTCAGGTTTTCAAAACTGCCCATGGGATATGCCCATCAGTATTCCCGGTTCCCCAAACAGCTGATGGAGACCTGCCCATTCGGCTTCGTATAGATTCTAAACTGTTTAGATTTATCAATTTAAGGTGTGCTTTGGAGAGACCTATGGCAATCTCAAATCAAGTTGCGAGTTTTTCCAATAGGTTAAAAATGGCAGAATAATCAGATGCTATAAATGAAAATTTGCTGTTATTAGTGAAGTAGGAGTATATGTTTTTCAGATGCTATTTAGGGTGAAAATTTTCATTTCAAAATGCAGGATTCACATTAACAGGGATATTAGACAGCTGCTACCACCCATTCAACTATTAGCCAAAAACTAGTAAACCAATGATATCATTAAAAGCATAGAAATCAAAAAGGAAAAAGGTTTGCACTAGAAGGTCTTAATTAGTTTTTCCCTTATGCATGGAGAAGTATGCCATGTCTCTTCTTGGTGGTAATGCGTTTTACGTTAAGACTCCCTCTTAACTTCTATTGTACTAGGTGTTGCACTTGTGTTTCTTTTCTTTTCAAGCTTCTCCTACTGTGCTGTTTCTTATGTCATTAGAGACGCAATGGAGAACCACTTCGTGTATACATGGATCTTGAAGCTGGCAGAAAGCGATCAGGTCGCGAGGATCTGTTTATTAGTTATCATGCGAAGGATGATGTCCAGTCCACTTATGCTGGTGCCCTCTTTCATAATAATCGAAACTACCATTTGTCTTCTTACAAGAACAATGTAAGCATTCTGCCTCTACCTCCAAAACCAACTAAAATGCCTTGGGGGTTCTGTTTTCTATACTCCTCCCCCCTCTTTCTCTTTATCATTGTGATATCTTTAAACTTCTGTTTGGTTGTTTTTGGATTATGGAGTTTATAAAGAGGTTTACGAAGGACCGGTATGGTTAGAAAATGATGTGATGGATTAGCAAGAAGACAATGGAAATTTGAAGAATTTAAAAAAAAAAAAAAAAGTTCCATACTTCCATGTGAGTGGTTATGTAAAACATTTAACTTAAAAGTTGGGCTCTATTTTTCTGCAAACGAGTCTTAACCAACTTATCCTATGATACTCTCATTTTTTGCAGCTATAGAAAGTAATTTTTGAAAACTTTCCTGCAATTTTTTTATCCTAATCAAATGCGTGCAAGGAAAAAGATTCCTTTCTCTTACTTCATTTCTATCATTTCATTTTCCATCTTTTTCCCTGCATAGTGCATTCTAACAGGTTGAAAGAAATTAAAATGATCCAAAGTTGAAGTGCTAAATGTAGCTTCTTCATCTCACTGTTTCTTATCTTTTCCTCTCCCCTCGTGAAATCCTTCCACAAATTTTGATTCAATCACATATTTCTTGTTCGGTTGCGACAATTTGGTTATCATTTGAAAATGTATTTGGTAGATAAGTTGGTTTACTTGAAATTGCAGGATACCCTCGTTTATTGGTCTTCATCGCGTTGTCTTCCTCAAAGAAACAAACTTGCCGTAACTCTCCTCAAGTTGCTACCTCACCATTCATTCGGCAAGTGCTTGAACAATGTCGGGGGCCTAGACATGGCCCTAACTTTCTACCCAGACTGTGTCAAAGATCCAAACTCTGCCCCTTCTTGGTGGGACCATTTGCATTGTGCCATGTCCCACTACAAGTTTGTCCTTGCAATCGAAAACACGGTGACAGAGAGTTACGTGACTGAGAAGCTATTTTACGCGTTGGACTCCGGAGCAGTACCTATCTATTTTGGTGCCCCAAATGTGTTGGATTTCGTCCCTCCACATTCAATAATAGATGGGACTAAATTCGCATCAATGGAAGAACTAGCTTCTTACGTAAAGGCCCTTGCTAATGACCCTATTGCCTATGCGGAGTACCACGCATGGAGAAGATGCGGTTTGATGGGTGATTACGTAAAAGCACGTGCAGCGAGCTTGGACACGTTACCGTGTCGGTTGTGTGAGGCGGTGAGCAGAAAAGGTGGGAGAAATGGTTAAGAGCCTGGTGAAGCTTTAGCTGATCAATACTTGCTCAGGAATATATTATTTTTTCAATGTCCATATAATGAGTTGTCTGGGGTCTGTAGAATGATAGCGATTTCTTGTAGAAGCAAAATACATTAGGAACTGACTATAAATGAAAGAGCAATCTTGAAACATTTTTTGTGGAATAACTTGTGACCTGGACCCTGGAAATCTCTGTGTTGCACGCTTATTACACTTTTGGATATAGCAACTTAGGCTCCGTTTGTTTGAGCGTAACAGGTAATTGCTTATCGTGACTTGGTTCACCCCATGCCCATTGAATTGTGGCCCAAACCCATTGATCCTAGCTCAAACCCTACTTCGGTTCGGCCTGCTGCATTTCCGGTGGTCTTTTAATTGGTTATTCACTTATTATGCTTACATTATTAGCAGTGTATGTTGGTATTTGCTTATATATGGTTGGAATGTGGCAAAATTAATGGATCAAAGGAGCAAAATGACAAGATAAGGAAAAATAATGAAGACAAATTGGGACCAGCTTATAATCATTCAGTTTGGTTCAATTTTAGGTCCACCATGAACTTACATCAATATTTCGAATGGTTCGTATTTTAATTCTCGCAAAGAAGTACTCTGTACTCGTATATTTCTATAAAAATTAAATTGTTCGGTCGTTGATAGTTATGTCTAACAATTTGCTTTTATGATAGACAAAGTGAACGGGCGAAAAATTTTCAATTTCCATCTTGTCTTCCACAAACATGAACGGCTAACATAGATGTTGGTATTAAAACGGCCCAAAATTGCGAAAAATTCTTCAACGTAACGACGGTCGATTGTTTGCAACACTCTCAGACGAGGTGGGTCCCATCCCATATGGGAGAAAAGTTAGGAATAACCATTATATTCAAATTTTTGTCCAAAATTGGAGAGTAATTATTATTAATTTGACTAGGCAAAACTTTCAGCTGACGGTCGTAGAAATTCTAGATGCTTCTGGAATTGTGTGGACGATGATCGGGAGAGAGAGAGATGCTCGTGTGAAACATAGTCCATGAAAAGATCCATGTAATCCAGTATCAGATCTTCCTCCACGAAACACACCGAAAACGTCCACCTCTTCTTCTGCTCGATCGAATCCACCCGGTGGGACCCTAACCGAGGGTTTTGTTTCTTTTTCTCGAAGCAATCCCTCGTTTCCTCGTCAATCTCAGCTCTTACTTTATCCGATTCAAGTCTTCGCCATCAAAGAGGTTCGATTTCCTCGCTTTCCATCGTCTATTTTGAATTCTATTGGTCTATCCGATTGAAGTCTGCAAAACCCTAGGTAAGTTGAATTTTGTACTTAAATGAAATTGTTTGTATCCTTTTGATGGTTTCCCTCAACGATGGATTGGTTTAAGCTAGAATTTTCGTTGAATGTTTCCTGTATGTATCAATCCGTCTTTGTATGGCCTTACTTTTCATTTCTGGTACGTGTACGTATGTGTTTATTTATCCATCTTGTTTGGAGGATTATTGGAAAGAAAAATGTGGAGTGTTTCACAAACGTTATGGTTCGAGGATAATGACAGGAAGTATTTAGGCCTATCGACCATATTGTTTTGGGTGTTTCACATTTTGGGTTATGCTGGAATTGTTTGGGTGTTTCACATAGCTTAAGTTAGGGTAGGGTTATACTTTAAACTTGTTCCAGCATTGATCTTGTGAGAACGCCTGAAATGATGGTGCTTATTTCGCATTAGATAAGGGAACATGTACTAATATGCAAGATAAGATGGAACATGGAGGAGATGCTTTTGGTTATAATCAAAACCGGGAAGGGTTTTTAAGCTACTTTTTTGTGGGCATAAGCTTAAAGGGAACTATGGTACTTGTCAATTAGATAAAGTGAAGGGATTTTCATCATGGTCGATGGATTAATTTTGTTTTTGCACCCTACCCCATCACAAGCAATATAGATTGTCTCTCAGCTTTTCGTTATACTAGTTTCTTAGTTGGATAGATCATTTTTGTTTGTGGTTTCATCCCGATGATGTAGTTTTTGTCTAGTTGTTGGCACTAGCTTAACATTTTAAATAGTAATCCATTAGGCATTTGAACATCTTAATGTTGAAAGGTTTGGTAGCTTAATCTGTTGTGGCTTTGCCAAACATGTCTTGGCCCAGCGTTTTTTTGTTT
This sequence comes from Vaccinium vitis-idaea, assembly GCA_963854785.1. Classification (NCBI taxonomy): domain Eukaryota; kingdom Viridiplantae; phylum Streptophyta; class Magnoliopsida; order Ericales; family Ericaceae; genus Vaccinium; species Vaccinium vitis-idaea. The sequence goes on along the minus strand of OY978226.1, from coordinate 35,876,660 downwards.
ATAACATTTTAGACAGTCTTATTTTTATTGGAACTAATACGTTGCGCGCGCAGTTTTTTTGCAAGCTGAGCTCCGCGGATCATCTATCAATGGAAGGATCCACTACGAGTGATGGTGGTGGTGCAAGTTCAGAATCAATGGTGGAGCTGAATATAAAGACTCTGGATTCACAGATCTACAGCTTTCATGTGGATAAAAATGTAATTTAGTTAACTATCTTCATTTTTTTCCTATTTTTTTTGTCCAAATAATTTACAGAGATTAGCAGTTCGTGTGGCTAGTTTGCAATAACAATGATAGTTTTCAATAATAGTGGTGATTGCACCATTCAAATTGTTTTTGAGTTCGAGAATATCACATTTTATTAAGAGTACCTGAAATATGCAATTTTAATATCCATTTTGGCATTCACATCAGTAATTTTTTGCTTATGATTTATGCTTGATATTGAACATTTCAGATGCCAGTCTCACTGTTCAAGGAGAAAATAGCTAGCGAAATTGGTCTGCCTGTTGGGCAGCAGCGTCTCATATTCAGGGGAAAAGTTTTGAAGGATGATCACCTACTTTCTGCATATCGTATCCTACCCTATCTCTGATAATGTATTTCTTCAGTAACATTAAGGACCTTGATTTTGCTAGTCATAAAACCATTAAAACGAAGGATTTTTAGGTTATACTACTAGCCGATTTTATAATATTTTTAGTTCTTGGGTGACATTCTTTTTTGCCGTGTTGTTGGGTTCGGAAGCATTATGTCTAGTGTTGGCTACTGTACTTTAGCAGTGCAATTTTGGTATATTGTGAGGATAAGCTATTTGTCTTCCAAACTGAAAAAGTTTAAAATAAGCTCAAAAAATATATTTTGGAGCCGGATTTGTGATGCGTGTTTAAAGCTTCAAACTAGTGTTACCAATTGTGTTCTAGTCACCAAGCTTGTTCTGTTCCCCATCGCATAGACGTTCTACATGGAGGTCTACGCATGAGTAGCAGCAAGAAGAACATTGGAATTTCGATAACAACTTCCCGGCTTTTATTTCCTTCTCTTCCAATTTTTTCTGAAGGGAATCATTTTGAGTTCTGTTTATGCTATTTCTTATTGGAATTCCGTGTTTGTTTTTTTGATGGGGAAATGTAGTTTGTGGAGAGTATGATCAACTACAAAGGAACGAGATTTGTGTCTATTGAAGTCGTGTGTTGGTTGCGTGATTTGTGACTATTACATATGTTAATTTGCTCGCCAGGGATATTTCTTCCTATATTCTTGGTCAAAGGAGATACTTTCCAGTCCGCCTCATAATGTTACTATTGATGTATCATCAATTTGTAATGTAAAGCCTTAATATGGAATAGATGTTGAAAATGGGCATACATTGCATTTAGTTGTCAGGCAGCCTTCTGAATCACAGCCTACTTCCCGTACAAATTCAGGAGAGACAAGTGCAAATAGCGGTAATAGAGGTATTGATTTATTGGCTCATTTGCTTTTATCCCTTTGTAATGTCAAACTATGGTCAAATAGCTGTATTTTTAGTTTTAAGTGGAGATTTCAGTAAAGGTCAAATTAAGAGCAAATTATACGCTATTTGGCAGGACATGATGCTAATGCTGCTGTCCCACGTGGTCGTATTGGACAAGTTTCTCATAGTGTAGTACTTGGGACCCTTAATGTCGGGGACCAAGGCGAAGGCATGGTGCCAGATCTTAGTCGGGTGTGTGTGAACTTTTTGGCCTTTATGCTACGCATTTATTTTATCATGAGTATTTTTGTTTAGGCAGGGGTGTAATATTTCATGCTGTCACTCAACTTTCAGGTTATTGGGGCAGTTTTGAATTCGATTGGACTTGGGACCCAGAATGCAAGTAATGTTGTTGGAGGTGTGCAACCCAACATGCAGGTTGATATTTTTTTTTTTTGTTTATCCTTCTGTTTACCGTTGACTGGGACTGTTTGATTGATGTGATAATTAAGTAGTATGTGGCCATAAGAAATTCACTTTTTAATGCGTTGTGGATTGAGCATGTTGCCCTTGTAGTGGGTTGATTGGTTTGAGAAAGATCGATCCCAATCGAGTATTCTGTGAATCTGTTCTATCTATTTGTCAGTTACCTGATTCAACTTCTTGTTTCCTTTGCAGTTCAATATTCCAGTTCAGGCTCCTCAAGGGCACACAACAGAAGGAACGCAAAATAACTCTGGTGCTCAAAGCCAAGCTGGAACTCAAGCACAGCCTGGACAGGCACTACCTGGTCAATTCTTACCCCAGGTTTTGCAAATGCCTCTGGGGGCAGCAATAGCCGTTCCTTCTCTCAATGCGGTAGATTAAATTCTGCCTTTTCTGTTACAGGAGTTGCATCTTTTGTTTCTTGTTTATGTATTTGTGGTATCCTTTTCAGCCAATTCCAGATTCTTTGCACACGCTTTCTGAGTTCATGAGTCGCATGGAGCTGGCACTATCGCAAAATGGTGATAGTTTCGTAGTCCTAGTGTTATTATTATGCTGTTGTATGTTACTTTGTAGAATAATGTATTTTAAGATGTTTGTGTATAGGGTATCTGCCAAATCAATTACCTTCCAACAGCGGAGATCTACCAACAGTGGAATTGCCTTCAACCGCTCGCGGATTGTCAACTCCTGATGCATTGGCTGTTGTTCTACGACATGCACAGCGTCTTCTAAGTGGTCATGCTGTTGCTGCGTTATCGGTATGCACTTGCCCTTTGTGAGGTTTGGAGTTCCATTTTGGTTTCTCACTCCGAAGGTCCTGTTTGTCATAGCATCTAGTTTATATGTATGTTCTCGTGCATAGCATGTGTGCACTTATGCCTTCAATTCAGTCTGGTCATGTTCTTGGCTTTGGAACTAATTGAAACAATGGTATATTACAGTTACAGGCACAAAAGTGTATAAATGCATTTGTATATTACTTAAGAAAACAAATTGTAGGTTATATTGCTGGATTGATGTTCGAAACACAGATTAGATTCAAATCTGGTCCTAGATTTCTTAGGTGTTTTAAGTACATGTATCTATCTCCGCTACATAGAACAGAGGTCATCTCTATGTCACCCTTCTTGATACCAGTTATAGTATATTAAGGCCAGGAAAGGCCTGCCAAACGTTCTTCACTGATCGCACACCGAGGGTCTTCCATGCGTTACATCTAGTGCGATACACTATGACCTGGATAGCCTCAGCCCTCAGGATTAGTCATTTCGAGGATTCTGCCGGTAAGGATCACATTTCTACAAGGATCACATCTCCATCGTCCTATTGGGATCCTGCCTATGAGGGTCTCATCTCCCGGATATCACCATATAGCCAACCTCCGAATGGAGACGAGGTGCACAGTCCTACTCTTCCAACTTACTCTTGGCACCAGAATGACCTATGTTGGGAGGACGTTTGATCACCATGTGACTTGTAGGCTAGAGGTGAGGGAGTGTCAATGGCGCTCCATCCCTTCCCGGATGGCCTGCCTTTACCAAGCTTAGGAAGAGAGGTTTATACAAGGCATGTGACACCTGGAAGGTTTGAATGACATATTATCACCACGATCAGACAAAAGGGTATATACCTGAAGTGCGTGGCAGGCAGTGGGTATCCTCTAATGCCCCTTGATATTATTCGTTCAGAGGTCAGACCAGATTCCGCCTGTCTTAGGTGAGTGCCCAGCTCCATCGCCAGCTTCTCTCTAAGAGTGCCTCAGCTCTCTTCTCCACCTCCGGTTAATTGGTTTGTCAGTTCCTACGGATGACTATTTTCAGCTGGCAGAGATATCTTGTAAAATTTCAACCAGCGAAGAGCATCACATTGGGTGGTTTGTGGTACTGTATCTCCTCGGGCAAGGATGATATGGCATGTATGTTAGCGAAGGAAAACCTAAGATTTTGTATTTGCATTTTGAAGATATTATTTCTCTGTCATTGCAATGGAATTTGTTTTGCATCTACTCGTATTGAATAGTGTTCGATTCAGATGGTAGTGACAGAGCACTCGATATTATCGGAAAAGAAACAAAATTTGAAAAATAGGAAGTATAAAGATGAATCTACCATCTATCACATATGTAGTGGCCTAACATATAGTAATGTTTGAGCATGACCATGTCTTAGTTGAAATGGACCTTGTATTCTATCTCCACCTTTCAATCTGATGTTGTAATCCGCTGCAACTCTGTAGCATATTGCAGGACGTCTGGAGCAGGAGGGGAGCTCTACGGATCCTACAGTAAGGGGTCAAATTCAGACAGAATCAGTGCAAGTAGGGTTGGCAATGCTACATTTAGGTTCTCTTCTGCTAGAGCTTGGGCGGACAATGTTGACACTGCGTATGGCACAATCTCCTGTAAGCTCTTGTCCGTTCTTTGTACTTACTTTCAGGTTTTGAATCGATTTCACTTGCAACTGTTTCTATCTGTATTGCAGGCAGAGTCTTATGTGAATGCTGGCCCTGCAGTTTATATTTCTCCATCTGGGCCGAATCCTTTAATGGTGCAGGTTAGTAATTTTATGCATCCAAATTTGTTTTCTTTGCATTAAGCAATCGGTACTTTTGAAGCTGAAAACATGGTGGTGGGGTTTTCTTCTTGAAGTTGTCTATGATTGTCTGATAAGAGTTTGAATTGTTATATATCCGTTTTGAGAGTTCTTTGTTGCTTAAGGATTGTGAAATGAAGCGGTGTTGTTCATGTCTAAGAGAGTTTGGAGAGTTTTTGGCTATGACTCAAGGTGGCCTGGGTTGGCAACGGAAGTGGTGTTGTTTTTTTATCGAAGGGTCTTAGTGATGAACTAAAAATGTTGTGTCAGTGTGGTTTTTTGGTCATCACAAACTGGACTAGTTATTAGGAAGCTGTGGTTCTGGTTATGACCCATTATGGTGGTTCTGGTTATCTTGGTTGCTAGTGAAGTGGTGGCAGTTGTTAATATGCGGTCTGGGTCATGTCTCAAAGTTGTGTTGTTATGACTCTGTCGCCTTGGTTTATTTTTTTAAGTGGTAATGGTTATGTCTACTTATATACTCCATTAGTTTTGCCTTGGTGTGATGGATATGTATGTTTGCAGCCATTTGCTCTTCAAACCAACTCTCTCTTTGGTGGTTCTCCTGTTGGTTTATCAAATCCTGGGGCTTTTGGACCTGCTGGTATTGGAGCAGTTCCAAGACATGTAAACATCCACATACATACTGGTAAGGATATTGTAATCTTACTAATTTAACACCCCTAATGTACGTTCTATATGACTAGATATGATTACATCCTCACTCGCAACTATTTTTTCAGCTGTTGGTCCCAGAGCACCTAATGCAGAAGGATTGCAGGGAGAACGTGTTAATCGAACTGGTTCAGGTGGTTCAGGCCAAACACGAGCTCCGTCCATGAGAAATGTTACTGCAACGGCTGTCCCAACTCAGCCCACTGTGATAGGTTCCAGTGCCCCCCAAACTGGTGCTTCTGTTCCACAGCCGTCACCTGATTTGGCTCCGCTATCTACACTTGTAGCCGAAGTCAATTCACGGATTAGGAACTTTGTTGGTGACATGCGGAGTGAAAACCAGGCTCCATCAGGTGGCAAACTTTAGAAATGTTGGAACATTAGTGTACCAGTCCTGTGGTTTACTGAACTGCCTTTTGACATCATGTAGGTCAAGCAGAGAGTTCAAGTGATCAGAATCCACCAGTTGTATCTGGTCCTGGGAATGATGGAGGGAACAATAAGCTTATAAATGCTGTTGACAGTAGAGCTGGCGAGGTGAGGGAAGGTCAGAAGGTACATTTCTTCATGTCACCATTTTCATTTGCCTGACTTGCACCAGTGTAGACTTCAAACTGGAAACCTGGAATTGATTACCTGAATAACTACCAGGCACACCCTGAAAGCAGCCATACAAGTAATGAAAAGGACACAGAGAATGGTGTGAATCACAAGAATGTGCCTTCTAGTGGCTCAGCCGGAGGCTCTAGTAGCTGTTCTAATACTGGAACTACATTGAAGTCGGTTGTTGGTTCAGAATGTCCTCCAAGTTCCGTTCAGGGGAATAGTAATCCAGAGGGTACCGCAGCTGTTCCACTCGGATTAGGGCTTGGGGCTTTGCAACCTAAGGTATGCTTATTGTTGCCTTTGAAATAAATTTTAATGGGATCACCATGAGATTCCGACATTGAGTTAATTCTAATTTCTTTACTGAGCACATAAAGTATCCATCTTGATTTCGCCTTAGACTTTATGGAGAGGTAGTTGACAGTTCGTCATGGTTATAATTTCTATAAGATAAGAGGCTTCTTCTCCTTAGCTGCCACTTTCTTTTCTCTAGCGCTACCTCGTCTCTCTTTCTCCAGTTTGGTGGCCCGTGCTCATATGCCTTCTCATTAATTTTTCCCGCCTTTGAACTTACCTGCCCACTTGTTTATGGTTTGAGAGATAGGAATTGGATAGTGTATCAGTATGTGAGAGATTTTCAAGAATTTTGTACTTAATTCAATGATGCATCAAGTCTTAGTAAAATGCTTGCCTTTTCTGGGAGGGTTCACCATCAGCCCACACATCACATGAATCATCTGATTGGTATTTTGGTGATATCGCATGAGGTATGCCACATTGTTGAGCACGTGCCGTATGCCACATTGTTCAGTAATATGGTGACATTGTAGGTCTAAAGTTGAAGCTTCTAATTCCTCAATTTAAATATTTGGTTCTTGTCACCACTCTTCATTGCATTTGTCATGTGCATTCCATAATTTGATTTGTATCTTCATTCCCCCAATTATCGCCCATTGTACTGGAGTCAAATTGTTCAATACTTCCATCTTCAGAGTCGAAGTAGGCAGCCAAGACCAGTTGGCGGGGGTAGAGGTAGTACATCCTCTATTGCTCCCATTCAAAACCAAGAAACAACAGTAAACGGACAACAGGCTTTGCAATCTCTTGCCTCTCTTGCAAACCGGGGGAATTTAAATACCTCATCTCCAGGACAGCTACCTCCTGGCCTAGGGCAAATTATGGAAAGTGTCCAAATGGGAGGGCAAGGAGCTGAATCAGCAGCAGATGGAAATTTTGACGCAGCAAGTGTTATGTCTCATGTTCTTCGTACTCCAGCTTTAAATGGTCTACTGGCAGGGGTTTCAGAACAGACTGGGATAGGTTCTCCTGATGCCTTCAAGAATATGTTACAACAGTTCACTCAGAACCCTGCAATGAGGAATACAGTAAATCAACTTGCTCAACAATTTGACAGCCAAGATCTTGGGAGCATGTTTTCAGGTATCGGAAGAGGCCAAGGGGGTGGCATTGATCTTGCCAGTATGGTTCAAAAGATGATGCCCATTGTCTCTCAAGCTCTTGGTGGTGGGCCCACAACCTCTCAACCAACATCTGTCGTCAGACCAGATCCCCAGTCTCAGTATGTTGAGAGAAGTTCAGGTAGAGATGAGAAAGCAACTGATCAAGATTCTCAGGTTTGTATATGAGATATTAAATCTTGAACCCATGCATGAATTCCGGAGATATATATTTGTTCACACACATCTGATAACAGAATAAACTTCCAACTGTCTTTCCTTGATATAGTGCTGAATGCTGACCAATATTCTTAACAGTGGGCCTGTGTGTTGTGCATCCAGTTCAGGCCATTCGTGAAAAACCCTAGATTGCCTAGTTTTAAGCTCTATTTGGAACTTGAGGATGGAAAGAGAAAATAATGAGGAAGAAAATTAGAGGGAAAATTAGTAAGAAATTGGAGAGAAAATTATACTTGTTTTTGAAACTTTCCCTTATATTTCTCTAGGAACCAAACAAGGGGAAGAAATTCTTTTAAATTTTCCATTCTTTTCCCTTTCCATCCTCGAGTTCCAAACAAACCCTTAGAGATTTGGAAAAGAAAAATGAAATACAACTCAATAAATTGCGATACTTGCAAACGTGGGTTTTGGTCATGAACGTGCCAACCAAAAGGGAGCTCGGCTTATGGTGCTTACAATTCTTTTCCTAGAACAGTCTTGTTGTTCTTTTGGTAAAATCATTTTAATTAGAGTAAAATCAGTTCTCCTTCTGGGACTATGAGACAGCAGTCGGTTTGCCTGAATTTTGAAGCAGGGCTTCATTCGCATTGCTTTGAAAACTGTGTTTACATGGACCTTAACATTTGGAAAGATCCTTGCTTTGTACTTGAATTGTTCATACAAAACTAGGAGAAAAGATAAACTATAAAGCTGACCATGGATAGACAAAGAATCCCCCTTTGGTTTTTAACACACTAATATCCCTCCCTGATGTAAACAATGTTGGCAACAAAAAGAAAAAAGGAAAACAATAAGAATGGTTGCTACTCTGGAATTAATCACTGGGGAGAAAGGTCCCTTGTTTGTCCTAAACTTATCACTCTGGTGGGACATGCAGTGTTGAAATCTATCAAATGCTTGAAGTTTTTTTTTTGGGTGTTGAATCTATTGTATACATGGAAGACCCATTCTGTGATCATGAGACATTGGAATTTAACAGTTCATTTGTTCCTTCCTCTGCACCCTTTCTCAAGAAATTGTGGTGCTTTCTGTAGTGATAAGTCATAAGAGTTTACTGTGGGTGTAGGCAATGTCTCAGACTCTCAGGTACTAATCAGAGCCTACGAATCTTGTGTTCTCTAAGTTGGGGGTGATAGATTTTCTTAGTGGGAAACGTACGAGATTTATGTACTAATGGGGTGGTGGTTTCTTTTGAATTTGTAGTACTAGTATAACTATGATGACTTGCGAAGTATGAACCCAATGCGTTAATCGAATTGCTATCCTGACTAAGATAGATGATATAGGAAGATCTCGTTGGCATGGTTGGACGGTGGCTTTTTCTGATGAAATCCTCCTGTTAGTTTTCATGTGTACTTTTTCGTGACGTAATGCATTTTGTTTCTGATTTAAAATTACTCTTCATTCAAAACTGATAGTGCTGTTTCGTACAAGTATGGTCGCATGCACGCGTAGTATGGAAGTATTCAAAAAATGTGCATCAAACTTGGATCTCAAATATTAGTTCGTTGATAGGTGAATGATGCGAAAAATTTCTTACCAATTGTTGTTGGGACTGTTTCATTTGTAGATTGACCTCCAAGAAGTGGTTCAGAGAATTGAACACCAGAATCCACCAGGTGAAATTTTCCGTTCCATAGCTGAAAGTGCTGCCCATTTATATGACAACACTAGCGGAGACGATCTTGTTAATGAACTGTGCTCTGATGAAGGTCTTGCCAGCGTAAGTATCTTGTGATGTTTTTCTTTGTGCTACTTTTACAGTGAAAACAAGTGTTCATAACTTGGACACAGTGTACTCTTCTGCCGTCTGTTTCATTGAAAATTTTAACTCTGCCCTGTTCGGTCACCTGCAGGAATTTATGGAGGTTCTTGGTAATGATCTTCATCGTCGACTCGAGAATGAAAAAGAGACTGCGAAGAAGTCATGATTATATTGTATTTTCAAGGATTTTTGTGATTGTAATTGCTATGCCTGGTGAAGTCGTCGGTAATTATTGGCACCGTTGAGTCGCTTATGAGTTTGGTTTCCGCACAATCCTGGTCTGCATAGATATTGGTTTTAAAGTATAGTGCATCTAATTTGTTTCAGTTTAGTGGTTCTTATTGTCTGGAAATGTATTGGGAATGTTCAGTGCGTAGGTTTTGTTTCCAAGCATTTACTCCAGATCCCATGTGTTGTGCTTTTGTTGTCTCTTTCTTTTCGTTTGTAATCTTTTGCTTGCTTCGCTGTCTAACCTGGAAAAATAAAGGCCTGGTTATCGTGCTGGATTGGCTGTCCAACTGGGCTGTTTAATCAGGGAATGAGAATGATTGCATGGGTTTCAAAGTCTCCGCGCCAATCCTCAAATCCTCTTCCATTGTCGGATATGTCAACCCGCAATTATCATGGTAGTTTCGAGGCTTCTTTGCAGAAACCAACCAATATCAACCCCAAGTGAGACTCGCTCACTCACTACGTGCACGATTACTCATCATTAATGACCTAGATCAACTATAGCGCTAAAATCGACAAGATAAAAGCAAAACATTATTGCAACCGTGGTGGTTAATGGAACGAAAATGATTGTGGGTCCCACCGCATGTGAGTGTGTGTGTGGTTAAGCGTGTGTGTATCACTATTCTTAATGGAAGTCTTAATCTTTGAAGTTGGTAATGTAGGTCTCTCCTTGAATTTAAATAGCACAAATTACACTAAAACCCTTCAAACTATCACCCCGACGCACTTTTGCCCCTTAAACTTATTAATCCAACACTTAACCCCCTTCATCTATTCGTAATTGAAATCGCATGGATGGCATTAATGATTGGGGATCATCTTTGTGACTGACAAAATCGGGATGCTATTAATTGCGATCATACTTGTGATTGTTTATGCGGTAAACTATTCTCAGTGTCACCACAAAACAAAAGACCCCAAAATCGGGACCCTATCTGCGATTTTCATTTGAAATGCATCCTTCCATCACACCCCGCACGCGAGAGAGACTGAACGGATATATATATATATATATATACAGAGAAAGAGAGAGATTAGGAGAGAGAGGCTGTAACGACCCGGATTTTTCAATAAAAGATCCATAAATACACTGTATTTCTATACACCTCCGGGCCCTATTTTTCTTAATACAGAATTTACATCTCCCAAATAAACAGTCTCCGAATAAATGCTCCTCTAAATAAAGTTCTCTCGATCAAATAAATAATTATCAAATCCTCCGAACCAGCCTCATTAACCCGGCTCCACACCTGAAAGATAAAAATCACCGGGAAGTATACGATACAACAGAATAACAATGCTTGCACTTAAGTGGAATCAATAAACAACGATTATCAAGCCGATTTATCAATCACAAGGGACTTCATACTCGGTACTCCTCAGTACATGAACAATGCGCTGCCCTCACCTGCTTCACCTAGCCTATCTGGCTTTCCTGGATCAGCCAAGATATTGGCAAGGTCGCTCGATTATCGTACCAAACAGTTCCATGACATTTTAGCCAAAAATATCATTTTCCATAACAAATTTTCCACTTTCAACAAAATTCCACATAATTGAATAAATAATACGAGATATTCAAAAGGAGTACGAAATGATAGAAATGAAAGGATTCCGGAAATGGGAAGCATATCGTATACTCCCCGGGTTACCTCAAATTGATCTTGACCGTCCAATATGGAAATTCCATCATTATAAATAACATCCTAAAATTATACACTGATCGGACTAAGTTTTGCTTTTGATCTCCACGATCACCTCCCACTATCAAGCCTAACATTTCTATGCCAGAAGACCACTGTTTTTCTCTTGCCCAATGTCACTCATCTGATGCCAAATATACATATAGATGGATGGATGCCACCACCAAAACCAACCCATTTACTCCTCTTAACTTTGGACCTATACCCATCTGCCCAAATTAATTATATGGCTACAAGTATACTGACACACATATCTGTGTAATATATATAGTCAAACTCATAAATTAAAATTTTCTTTTCAAAAAAAATACGGAGTGTTACAAAGGCATAGATCTATGCTTTACAAGGGTTTTTTCATACAGAAGGGGAGATGAAGGCAAAATAGACCCTTATTTGAGTTCCAGTCATCGTGTCATCACTTTCCATCTAAAAAAAGTAACAGATTGCAAACGGCAGGCCTAAGGTGCAAAGCTGCAAATCCTTTGATGAAGGGGGTTAAGTGTTGGATTTTAAAGTTTAAGGGGGTAAAGTGTGTCAGGTGATAGTTTGAGGGGCTTTAATATAATTTTCCCATTTCAATACTTCAGCTGTTCGGGAAATGTTGATGATTTGCCCAAAAAACTCGAGCCGGCCCTGTTTTCGTGGAACAAATTTCACTAATTTTGCCGAAAAGCGACCTGAGTTGTTGTATAAGCTCCCGCGAAAAAGGGTGTCGTGGGAGGAATCAGGAAACCCTCAACTCTAATCGCGAGGTGTTTGATTGTGGAAATGGAAGAAGCGGAGGTGGTTAAGCCGAAGAAGAACGGCGTCGGGGGCCGACTCTGCTGCCTCTGCAACCAACGACGGCCCGCTCTCAAGAGACCCAAAACCCTAGAACAGGTACCTCACTTTGTTTTCCTCTTCGTTTCCTCAATTTCTACTATTTTTTTTTTATGTTATAATACTATCATGCGATTTTATGTAATTTTTTGTGTGTGCAAAGATTTGCAGGGAGTGTTTCTACACCGTGTTTGAGGAGGAGATCCACAGGGTGATTGTAGATAACCAGCTGTTCAAGCCTGGGGAAAGAATTGCTATTGGCGCTTCTGGTGGGAAGGGTAACTGCTTCTGTCTTGCGCATTGGTTACGATTGTGTGTATTCGAATCTTGTAGTTTAAGTTGTAGACTAGACAACTGAACTAGGCATGGAAACATTGGAGTATGTTACTGGTTCAGATAAAAACACTCCAATTTGGAAAATATATGGCATACGTACAAAAGCAAGGTTTTGAATCGCCGTATCGGAAAATGTGACGGTTTTGGTGATTCGGCCATGTATCGGGCCGATACATATGTAAATAACAGTTGTGGAGGTCCAAAATCCCGTTACAAAACGATCAATGCACTATGTAGTAACGTCCTTTTTTGAAACTCCGAACCAAAGCAACTATGGTGATTTTGTTTACAGCCCACGGCCCCACACTTGCACTCGATTTGGTGCATGAGAATCTGATAGTTTGCAGCAGAGATGCATTTATCCATGTGGAGAGAGCAAATGAGGTGCTGTGTGTTATGTTCTCACTGCAGGGGCAGAGGCTATCTGCTAGTGATGTATATGGTTTTTAAGGTCAGGGCAGCAGAGATATTGCACTCTACATTTAAAATAAGTGTTCGACATTTGTTCCTTATTCCCATTCGAACTTGATTCAGTGTCTTGACTGTCTTCTTTCTCTGTTTCAATTTTCTTTTTGTTTTTCCCCTTTTCTTTGATGGATGCATTTTTGGTCAGCTCTTTCTGGCTGATTACATGTATATTGATTCATGAATATGATTTTTATTTTTTTTTTCCATTTCATATCCTTCTTACTTGTTCTGTGCAGATTCGACAGTTCTTGCTTATGTGATGTCAGAGCTGAATCGTAGACATAATTACGGCCTTGATCTCTTTCTCTTGTCAGTCGATGAAGGCATCACGGGGTATAGGGATGATTCTTTAGAAACTGTCAAAAGAAATGAAATCCAGGTAAGTAAACTTGGCCAATGTCAATGAGTTTTGACACGTGAATCCATATTTTCGTGAATCTGCAGCTTTCCGTTTTGCTCATTTTATTTGAATTGGCATCATTGCCGTGGCCCTTATATTGGATACTAAGCATGTTATCAATCTTTAATCGGCAAGCCGTTTCACACCATCGAACTCCGGTTGGCTTTGCTCATTCATTGCATTGAAATCAACCACTATTATTCTCCATTTTCTCTTTTTGTTCTTTAATTTGTGTTTGTATGTGATTTAATTAGTTAGTGAGCTAATTCCAAGAGTAAGCCTCAAGTGGCAGAGTAGTTGATGTAGTTCATGACATGATTTGCTTTTTAATTCTTGGAAAAAGTGATAATAGGCTTGTACAATTTCTATCATTCTTGCAATATGAGTTGATCAGATTTAAGACACTTGCATACCCACCCACTTGTCTTAGATGTGATTTTGCTGGAATAATAGTTTCGATGTGCATGTGGGTGTTGTAAGAGAGGTTCTTGGTTTCAGCCAATAGTCTTGAGAATACTATGAGCTGGAGAGGTAAGAATAGTCAATGATTAGAGAATGGAGTGATCTAGAAGGGTAAGAAGAAAGCAAGGGTGTATCGGAAGAGACTAAGGCAGTAGAGCTTAGAGTGATCCATGTGAGGTGCCCAAGGTATTTGGAGAGAGTGGCATGATATCACTATTGGAAGAATGATCTCCTTCCAAGAATCAGTGACTGCCCACTTTCTCTCTTTAGAATGACACTGTGTCAAATCAAATCCCCTCTTGGGAATTGTGAGAGGAATGTCGCATATTTATAAGTACCTTGGGCCAGTACTCAGGCTCCTGGTGTCCCAAATAACATGATGACATGTGTCCCTTCCGTATCCTAATTGCATGGGTGACGTCACTCACCGCGAGGGTCATCCTTGTAGTTGATTGGTTGCGCTACTCCACCCTATCGCGATGAACCTCTCTCCTTTTATAGCCACCAAACCAATAGATCCCCTTCCATTCCCTTGGGCATGGTCATCGCTTGTTCAGCCACGCCAGTACCGCAACCAATCCTCAGAGGGCCCCTCAGGTCCTGCCTTAGACCAGAGCAGATGATTGTTTGGGCAATGTGTGATGGATCAGCCTCTTGCGTGCCCATACAAGTTTTGGGCCGCGCTAATCCTTTATGTGGGCTTTTCTCCTGTTCAGATGGCCCATGCTTAGATTCACACTTGTCTCAGCGGTTCTCGTGGAGGTGGCATATGGGCCCCTATATCTCGAGCTTCGCACACCACGTTGGTGGCACGAGCTTACTTGTGGGACTCTTCCAAGTGACACGCAGATGTTCATGCCACGCATCATCGCGGGATTGGATGGTCAACTTTTGACTTTGGTCAAATTTCTTCATATGCTGACCTTCCCTGCAAGACTCAAGGTCACAATTTATATGAAGCCCTTTATGTGTTTTGATTTATTAAAGCAGCTCTAGTGGGGACATTTTTGCATATTTGTAATTGGTGCGTTAAGTTCTTCCCTTTCAGCAAAATACTTGTACTTTTGGCCCTTTAATCTCCCCTTCACTATATTGTAGAAAACTTGTTAATATGCTTGCTTTCTGTTCAAAGCTTTTTGTTTTCCTGGCTAGTAGTATTTCTCTTAGTCTGGTGTCTTCCTAATTAATGACTTCTGTACGTAAATGTTTTCTAGTATGGACTGCCGCTAAAAGTGGTGTCTTACAAGGACCTGTATGGATGGACAATGGACGAGATAGTGAAGATTATTGGTTTGAAAAACAACTGCACATTTTGTGGTGTGTTCCGTCGCCAGGTAAAGTATTATGGGCTTTCAAGTTGACCAGCTCAATCTTTTATTCACTTATGTATGATAATCTGTTCAGAGCTTGTAAATGAACTTACCGAGCAGGCTTTCAGTTTCTTATTTCTGTTAGAAGAGGTTGAGAAAGTTGTGGGTCCTTTAAATAATGTACTACAAGGCCCAACTAATTTTTATTTATTTTTTGATAAATTCTGAAATGAGGAAAATATTTTGCTAATTTTCATGTAAAATCCTAATGATTGATCTGATTTTTTTATTATGTCAAACTCAACACTTTCTTACTATGATTGCTAACATATATTAGCATCAATGCAACCCTATAGAAGATGTAATCAGATGCCATCGGTTTCTAGAAGTAATGAAATGTCATCAGAATATGCGCTCCTATTCACCACTGACAGAGTTTGGGACCTGGTTCCCAGTGCACAGTTCCCTGCTGCCTTCATCATTGGAAACTTCCTTTTTTGATAGTTCGTATTGAATTTGATTGCAATTATGGATGCTTTACCCACTAGGCCCTTGATCGCGGTGCTGCATTGCTGAAAGTAGACAAGCTAGTTACTGGGCATAACGCAGATGACATTGCTGAAACAGTTCTTTTAAACATATTACGAGGTGATATTGCTAGGTAATTCTCATCTAAGTTTGTTCTTTTTTCTTTCACCTTTTTATTTGGTGAATCAAAGTGATGCTATGTTGTAGGTTGAGTCGATGCACATCGATAACCACTGGGGAAGAAGGGCCAATACCAAGATGCAAACCATTCAAGTACACATATGAAAAGGAGATCGTTATATATCCTTGCCGTTTGGTTGCTCATTTTTGCCAAAGGTGGCATTCACATATTATTCTTAGTTTTCCACTTTTTACTGATTCCTATAAGTTGTCAAACCTTAACCAGCAGTTCACGTATGCTTATTTCAAGAGGCTGGACTACTTCTCCACTGAATGTAATTCCTCAAACCTGATTCCTCTTAAGCTATTGGTTGTATGGTCAGGTCTATGGATTATGCGTATGCTAGGTGTGGTTTTATTTTTCTCTTTAGGACATGAGTTTTGGTGATTTTATTTTGTCCCTTTTCTTGCGGGTGGAGGAAGAGACTTACTTTAATAAATCTGGAGGTTGATGAATACCCTTTTTTAACTTCTGACACTATCGTTGCTCCCAACTTGAAACCTTTTCATTTCTTCTTCTCTCCATATTCATTTGACAAGCACTTTTGCGGCCTTTCTTAGATGAAATACCTGAACTGAGTTATCTTAGGGGTTTGTTTATCAAAGAATAGAAACTTTAATGGTTTTTCTGTATTAAGTTTCTTTATCTAAATTAAATGGTGTTCTCCAACCATATTTCTGAAATTTAGTTTGGTTGAATTTCGGTATTATAGAATGCTACATTTACTCAGTTTCATTTCCATGCTCTCCCTGTTGGATGGAATATATGATAGATAACTCTACAATGCAATATGACTCTTGTCAAACGTGGTTGTACTTTTGGGGGCATTGTTTTTCCTTTTTGCTCGACTATTTTGTCAGTTGGATGCTGTGATTAATGTTTTCTACCATGTTTCCCTATTTGTACTGCTTTATTAAATGATTTTGTCTGTTTCTGAAATTACAGGCATTTATTCCCCAAATGCTTATCGTGGTTTTGCACGCGAGTTCATTAAAGATTTAGAGAGACTCAGGTTGTCATGTGGATTGTTTTTTCCTAAAAGCAAGTGGCAATACTCCTTGGAATTAAGTTCTTTTACATGTACTTTTGGTTTAACAACTTGATGGTTCATAACTGCAGACCAAGAGCCATACTTGACATCATTAAATCAGGTGAGGATTTCAGGATCTCCACTTCTACAAAAATGCCGGAGCAGGGAACCTGTGAACGCTGTGGTTATATTTCTAGCCAGGTAAGTCTATTTTTTACTTCAATTTGAGACATCATGGATTTTTGTCAATGCCAGATGTTGATTCTGGAGTCTCTAATATCTTCTGGTTAGTACTATAATGAAACTGCATTTCAAACGTAGACTTGGTGGTTGCTCAATCTTTATGGGGCCTCGTTCATTTTACAAGATTATTATTATTATTATTATTATTATTTATTTTTATTTTTTTCTGTAGTGAATTATGAGGTTAGAAGTTTTTAAATTGTTGTTGGACCAAGTCAGCCGCAGCTCCCCGTTCACTTAGCCTACGAACTATTCTACTACCCGGCTCACTCGAACAAGAACTCCAGCTAGACCCACTTTTGGCTCGCTTAGCCCTAGTTCGAAAGATCCAGCTCACTTCGCCTACACAGAACAAATGTCTTATATATCCATGACATGAACTGTTGGCTTGAAGATTGCTTGTTTTCCCCATTTTTATCATGCAACTCCCTTTCGTTGTTGAATGTTATAATTCCACCTATTTTCCGAGTCCAGCACCCTTTTATTGTCCAGTGAAAGAAATTTACGAACGGGCTATTTCAATGTACCTTCATTGTCTCTTTGGCCATGTTTCATGTATTTCTACCTTGCATTTTTCCCGACAAACTTCCTGATAATCGAGAAACTCCTTGAAACAGACTATTGAGCATGGTTGACATATAGCATTTATTCTGTGTATAGTTCTAGGGGAAAGATTCTTTGCTGATGACTCAATTGTGTATGTCAACGCGAATACTTACCCTATGCGTTGATATATGTGCAGAAATGGTGTAAAGCCTGTGTCTTGCTGGACGGATTGAACCGTGGTTTGCCTAAGCTGGGTATTGGCCGAAGTAGAGGTCCCAATGGTGATCGTCAAAGGGATATGAAACAAAGTAATGGAACCAGAGATATTCAGAGCAAACAATGTGGAACGTTAGACTTCTGAGTTCTGAGGATGTTGTGCGGACAACTTCAGCTTGGTACATCTTAAAATTGGACCTTTATTTATGGACTCTCAAGGGACAGGAGATTACAATTGTCAGGTACTTGAGGATCTGTGGCGTAACGGGGTTAGTAGAATAATTTGTCGCATGACCATGTTTACGAGAACTGATTTGAGATTGTGTCATCCATATCATACGATACTTGTTACGAACAATCGGTGTGAGAGACGTAGGGAAGTAGAAGGTGCAGTTCACGGTGGTAAGACTCAAAACTCCGGACATCACATTGGGCAGCGACGGATATAGTTATGCCTATGCGGGGTCATAGTCATTCTATATCTACCAAAACTACTCTTTGACCCATAGTTTTGAAAAAAATTGTCATGATGTATTTGATCATTTCACCCGACTAAGTCAATTTACAAATTTGCCCTCACTCGCCGAAAATTTGCCCTCTTCTGTTCTTTGTGGTTTTGAATTTGCTGTCTTCTTTTATTTGGTTCTTCTTTTTTGGGACTGTCTGATAATTATTGATTAGTAATTACTTTTGGGATTTAATGTGTCCACTGATTGCAGTCAATGGGGCCACCATCCCAACAAATGATTAAGACTCCATGCTTAAGTTGTTTCTTGTTCCCTACCGACACAGTGTCAAATATGCATTGCTATTTCTGGTGTCTTCCAATTCCTTTATTCATTTTTTCTAGTTAATCATTTTTTCTATAACTAGGTGTCCGGTCAATTACGCGCACTTCGACTAATTCTCTCTTATTTCACATTTGGAAGTTGGGTCAATCAAAGTCTGAAGCGCGTAGACTGGTGGGGAAACACGTGATCAGCCTTGTGGCTCCATTCCATGAATGTTGAATTACAGACCAGCTCAATCATTACTGATGAATATTATGTGAGACCCAACCATGTTGCTTGTAGTGTGTCACAACGAAAGGTTGTACCTTAGTTGGCTTTAATGTCGCGCGATTGCACTATCAAATCACCTTTACAGCTCCTTTGGATTGAGGGGAAGGTGAGAAAAGAAAGGAGAAGAAAGGAAACTCGTTTCCCTCCGGCGTTTGGATGATCAAAAGGGTAGGAGAGGAGGAGAAATGGTAAGATTTGGTGAGAAACGGAGCTCCGGCGGCACGTGCGGGCTATCCCGTCGTCGAATCGTCGTCAAACTTCCACCGTTGTCTTCGTCTCGTCGAGGAGAAGTTGGATCTATGATCAAATCTCAGTTTCGAGGTCGCCGGAAAGTCGTCGGAGACGAAAATGATGATCGGAACGGGAGGGAGAGAAAGTGGTTTCTCACTGTTGTTTGGTTGAGACAAGGGAAACTCTTCCCCTTTCTTTTCTTTTCTCATCAGCAAGGGGAAGGAGTCCCCTTTCTTCTCTCACCATCCAAAGGGGCTGTTAGTGAATCTTCAATGCAGTATCTAAATTTGTCTCTTTAAATGACTCATAATGTGCGTGGGTCCCCTTGGCATGCTAAGAATTTGCTAATTTATGAATGGAAAAATACTCCAATAAACTCTCTATAGTGTGTTTGAGAGTCTCTAAAGTATGTTTGAGAGTTTATGTATGCAAATGAAAAAAGAAGAGCAAGTGGGCCACCCACTCCCCCTCTCTTCTCTCCGCTCTCTATTTTTTTTCTAAACTTAGCATACTAATTAGGAGCAAACTTAAGAGCGACTTTGGAGAGTCAATAGAGTATTAAAATGGAGAAATATTTTATCTTTCACCTAGGTCAATTCGGCTTTAAAATGGAGAAATATTTTGTCTCTCTCTCCTAGGAACCAAACTATGAGCCATTTTGAGAGTTCATTGGAGATGCTCTTATAGCGTTGAAGAATACTAGGTCACATACATCTGTTTGAAGGCAAATCCATGTGTTCAAAGCCGTTGGATGCACATTGATCTAACAATGCTCTTTCATGGATCACATAGTGCATTCATGACTTTAAGTGTATTGCACAACTCTAGTTCAGATGTTTGTGTCCCAAGCATTATTGTTCTTTTAAAAGATTTGTATCAGAATATCTATGTCTAGCATTATCAAGATGGAACCACATGAGATCACCTAGGTTTGGACAGGGTAGCAAATGTCTAGCATTATTTGGCCATTTCCTCTGACCCGTCCGAATTCAATCCGATCCCCAATTCGAACGAATCGGAAATATGGAGATCTGTTTGGAGATTAGATAGGATATGAGGATTTTTTTTTTAAATGTGTGGGGATCGGGTAGGAGGTGGAGATAGTTCCCGTCCTGAATCCGTTCCCCGATCCATCCCCACCTCGCTCTGCTCCGCCCTGTCCCTGAATCCCTGAAATATAGGGGTCTATTCATGATTTATGAAACTTTGGGGTCTTACTAAATTTTCTCCAAACATATGGAGTCACTAAATTTTCTCCAAACATATAGGGTCTCAATGTAATTATTGTGTTAGGGTTTAGGAGTATATTGTTTGTTTCACAGTATTACAACCGCACACACACTCTCGATATCTTGGGGTGAAGTGTAGGCGTCATTTTGAAATTTTTGTTTCGCCGTTACCTAATGAGTTCTATCTTGTCGAAATCTAGTTTAATTTTAATTATACTAGATTTGGGTGATCTGAGACTGTGTTAGAAATTTGGTATTGCTAGTCTAGAGACTAGTTGAATTTTAGTTATGTGTGGGTTTTCTCTTGATGGCAGTCAGTGTTGTGCTTTGGATATTTGTCATTTGTCGTGTTGTGCTTTGGATATTTGTCATTTGCTGCTGGTATACCCGGTGGTTGGTGCTTCTGTATTGTCTTCCTTTTCCTCGTAGTTGCTTCTTGTTCTAAAATTGTGGGGAACATGCAAGGATTGCTTCTGTTGCTATTTTCTTTAGTAATCTGTAACTGGGATTCTAGTAATCTGTAACTGAAATTTTAGCATTTAACTTGTAAATGAGATTCTAGTAATCTATATATATATTTTTTAAATGATTGGATAGCCGAATCCCTGTGGGCATCCCCATTTCCCATTTGGAGTGGGGATGGAGGATGAAAACAAGCCCTGTTGGGGATTGGGTCGGGGATGGATATAGGAAAGAAATTTGGAGATCGGAGGTGGAGATAGTAATCTTCAATCCCGATCCGTCCCATGCCCATCCCTACCCTCATAATGTTTTCGATCCTTTAATGGTGTATAAGAAAATTGTTCCCAAGGAATCCACTTAAAATTTGACAAATTTTCTCAACAATATTTAGGTCTTTGACCTTGTTATGCAAACTCCTTGTCAAACGGATAGGCTTTTTGGCGTCATGTGAAGTCCTACCATGTGCCTATTCTTTTTTATTTTCCATTATTATCCCAAAAGACAAAACAAACCCTTCGTTGCTTTCATCAGTACATCTAGGCCCAACCCTAGCACATGAAACCAATTATTGTTTATTTTGTGTACATAAAACTGTAGGTAGAATAATACATTTCCAAAAGCAACCTACTCGGGGGGATTATTTGTTGTCCTGTCAGTAATGACCTCCCTCACCGCACTCTTTGAGGTGAGTTCCACACATGACACAAATGTGTGGTGTGGAATGCGTCAGCTGCGCCCCGTTCCACAATATCTAATTTAAGGTAAAATTACTTTAGCTCGTAAAAGTCAATAAGCGAAAGCCTGCTTATTCCATTGATAGTTTACTGATTTACAATAATGTTTGACAATATTGCCGTTATGCAATGTAAAATGCAACTCAACGCTAATAAATCTGAAGGACAATTTGAATATTTCACTGTAGAAATTATACTTCCCACCCAAATTTTTATTGTGAAACAAGCTGACTTAAGAGTATGTGTTTTATTGTAGAACAACATGACTTAACACATCTTTGCGAATTTTAATTGGTGTGTTGCAGAACTGGGAGCTTGAGCTTTAGATTTCGTATTTTATTGGTAAGTATTCGAATATATTTTACATGTAACTGCTATGTTGTTACCAGGTGAGTTTAACAAAAGTTGACAGCCTTGTATGGTATCAATTTGGAAAGATTGGGACAGAAAATCGACATTAATAACTATCCCAATCTCGTACCCATGTCCTAATGCGTCTCTAATAAACTTGTCAATTCGAAATCAAACTGGCGTAATTCAAGAATTAGAGTTCAGATGCCCCAAACAAAAAACGCGGACCAATTGAAGAACCGTTCACCTTGTTCGGTTTGGGTCTCAAGATTCACTTTGCAAGGTTCCCAATAAAATTTTCTCTCTCTCTCTACTCATTACCTCCAAAAACCTCCCTCAAAATCCAAACCGAACAAAGGCATTGTATTTAAAATTTATACAGTCATTATATATTCCGATCTCAAAATTAGTTGAAATACACGCCTAATTGGGGCACCTGATTATAAAAAATAAAAAAAAATTCAGTGTCTTCACGGAATGGGTTGGGAAAGGAAAGTGCATGGAGAGGATGTTAACGTAACCGTGGGGAAGAGAGAGGGAGAGTACGTGGGGTCCGAATTGGTGCTTTTAGCCGAAGAACACGGACACATGCAACCTCCAGAGTCCATGGGTAGACGGCGCCAAAACACACCACTACGTCCCTTCCCCAACTCCTGGCCCCAACAACGTCGAATTTCGTGTCCATTTACATGGATACGTGTCATTTTTCAATTGTTTAAATCTTTCAATTTATAATATTTTTTATAATTTTGAAAAGATTTTGTTTAATATAACTCATTTAAAACAAAAGCCAAATTGCATATATATAACCAGGGGTGCAAGGGCGGTGTTTGGCCCCTGCACTCTCCCAATTTTCTTCCTATTTGTAGTTCACCGCAAATCAGGACAAATTGGTAATCTCATGCCCGCCACTGTATAATTTCATGGATTTGAAAATTTTTAAAAAAATTTTGAGGTGTCGTAAATAGTGAAAGTGCGGGAAAAAAAATCGGAACGGAGGAAGCAAATAGTTAAACACAAGCATGTGTGGTGCTGCATGCTGATCAAAAGAGGCGGGTCCCAAGTTCAATTTCATTAGTACAGTATTTGGACCTTTCCACCGACACTTCTTCCATTTTTCCTTTTTCCCTCCCCTACCCGTCACCTCTCTCACAAGACACAAAGTATTAATGTCCCGTCGCACCACACTATTATTTTTATGCATGGATCTCTATCGCACCGACTCCCATCACTTGTAGCTGGTGTTAAGAGTATGTTAAAAAAGTCTTGCGACTCAAAACATAAAAACTCTGTCCAACCAAATTCGAGTTCCCACGAACCAAATCTTGGAAAGTGTCACATGAAAAGTGCACCGGACGGTGGTGCACAATTTCCGTCCAGTGCACTTTCCTGTTTCTTTTTCCTCTATTGTGCTGCCCCTCAAACGTTATTGCTCCTTTTTTTCCTGTATCAAATTTCACTTTTCTCTACCTCTTTGTAGCTACATTGCACCGAATGCATCTCAGCCATCCGGTGCACGTTCCTGGTTTTTTTCATGTTTTTTTCCTATACTGTGCTGCCCCTCAAACCTTATTGCTCCTTTTTTCCTGTATCAAATTTCACTTTTCTCTACCTATTTGTATCTATCTTTTTCCATGACTATATATCTATCACTGCCTTGATTGACTCTCTCTCTCTCTCTCTAGAAGCAAGTGGAATGGAATGGTCTGTAGTCTGTACCGCACTTTAAATATGCCATCCCTCATCATGCACTTTCCTCCTACCCCAAATTCACACTTCCCACCACCTCTCTCTCTCTCTCTCTCTCTCCTCCTCTCTTTAAATTCCCCTCCACTTCTCCTAATTACTATTAACTAATTACTCCCACTACTTTCAAACCAAATCCTTCTGTGCGGCGGAGAAATGCCGCTAAATTTGGCGGCCGCCTTGTGCTGCATTTCGGTCATCGCTCTCTCTGCCATTGTTGGAGCTGACGATCCGTACAGGTTCTTCGATTGGAATGTCACTTACGGCGACATTTATCCCCTAGGCGTTCGCCAACGTGTTAGTGTCAAATTATGCTGTTGAATTCTGCTAAATTTGTATCTCGATTACTATTTGAATGTATAATCTCACATGATCTGATGAAGGATGGTGTTGATCTGCTGTGTGTTTTGGCAGGGGATTCTGATTAATGGCCAATTCCCAGGCCCTGATATTCACTCGGTCACAAATGATAACCTCATTATCAACGTGTTTAACAGCTTGGATGAGCCATTTCTACTCTCCTGGTATGAACTAAGATCACCGATCGATCATTTCCTTTTCTCTCTCTAAAACTGTTCTCTAGCTATAATTTAGGAATTCTACAGTGTCCTGTAAAAGCAGAATCGCACGCCAAAGTGATGAGTATATTCATCCTCCACTTCAGTATTTTACTAACAATCAGGAGAATGATAATTAAGGAAGAAGTATGTAAATAACCAGAGATCCATTCGACTCAAGAGTCAAGACATTGCACCTAGTAATTCATGACAGAACAGGGCGTGGAATTCGTGAGCTCATTGGTCAATTTGTGGTCTGAATTATGGTCAATTTGTGGTACATAATTTAGATCTACAATGCCTGTTAGATTCAAGGGATTAATTAGGTTAATCCTAATTCAGGTGTTATGAGTGTTAATGAATGAAAACAGGGGGCATGTGCATGACTGTACCATACTTGGGCTAGACTAGGGCCCTGATGGAGACTTTTGAGGTGTAATCTAAAGCATAGAATTAACTGATGATTAGTAATAGGATATAAAATTAGCTTTTCCTTTAGTGGAATAAACTATTGAAATAAAGGTGGCATTCTGATTAGAATCAAATTATTCTCCAATAATTTATTGGAATGGTTAGTGAATTGAAACACGCAAAGAACATAGCTAGCACTTAAATAAATAAATGCCTTCTTTCAAGACCCAAGGATTAGTCCGATTGGTTGGTGATTTTCTCTCTACACAAATGACGAGAGTTGGATTTCTTAAGGTCAGACTATAAGAAAGTAATTTTTTGTGAAGCTTCAGTCTAAGCATGACTAGAAATTCAACGAGATTAGTCAAAATGCGCGTAAGTTGGCCTGGACATTCTAACTGTTCGAAAAAAAAAGTGTCATTTCTAATAAGTTACTATTCCGTATCTAATAAAATGTAACTTATAATGTCATTATCTCACTCTTGTCCCAAGTGAATGGCAGGTTGTCTGTTTTTCAACTTTATAATTTGATGGACGTCCACGCCACACAAAACATTAATATGCGAGGGTCCAGATCACCTTGCGAGTAAAATTGCCTCGAACACTTTTTTTTTTATTAATATGCAGGTGTCATTCATCCCGAAAGAGTTTCAACGAAATTCCAGTTGTTTGAAGCTATTTTGTAGACATTAAAAAAAATCACCTGGATTAATTTGATAACCGGAGTAAGTTGAAGAAAATTCTCAGATTGAATAGAACTTAAAAAAAAAAAAGGTACTAAAAAATTCTACCACCCGCTTAATTCATTCCATTATTTGGAATCTGCTTCAAAACACTCAATTCAAAGTTAGCAAACATATTTTTCTAATGCATTCCATTTAATGCTTGATCTAGTTGGGGAATGGCCCAAGTGGGCCTCTAGTAGGTTAAATTTTGCTCCGTAATGCACGTGACTTAAGAGTTGGGTAGAGTTGGGCAGTCTCACTCAAAAACTCCCCTAATCACCATCAAGTCCTTCAATTGACTGGTTTTCTGCAGAGTATTGACAGCATTCCGTATCTAGGGTTTCATTTCACGTGAAACTGTCAGCTGGAATTCTGTTTATAATGTTTTTTGTCTTCTTGGCCTTCGTTCTTTGTTGTCGTTGTTTCATATTAGGAAATAATATGGTGGCAAGGAAAAGTTCAATGAGCCCTCATTTCTTAACACTTCAACATGAAGAACATACATTTTGTGATCTTGCAAAATTGGTGTATTTTCTTAATCAAAAGTTCACATTTTATTTTTTGTCATTTTTTTAGACTATTAGCTACGTCTAAAATTGAAAGTTTAGATATGACAATGATACTATGTGAAATCGAGACTATACAGTATTGGGAAATTGTCTCTCCCGTGATCCGGAACTATCATGAAAAATGTAATTTCAAGAAATGAGAACAAATAGGATACCGCGCATACAGTCATCTTTACTAAACTTTTTTTGTGGCTAGAACTTGTTTAGGATTTAAATTCAACAATCTAAAAATTCTTGTGATAATAGAATGTAAATACGTCTGACATTCTATCTCCTTTATGTGGGAATACAGGAATGGGATTCAACAAAGGAGGAATTCTTTTGAAGATGGCGTTTGGGGAACAACGTGCCCCATTCCTCCAGGGAAGAATTTCACCTACATACTCCAAGTGAAGGATCAAATTGGAAGCTTTTACTATTTCCCTTCACTTGCATTCCACAAGGCTGCTGGTGGTTTTGGTGGTATTAGGATCCTCAGTCGACCTAGAATTCCAGTCCCATTCCCGGATCCTGCTGGTGACTACACTGTCTTGATTGGAGATTGGTACAAATCTAATCACACGGTATTTACTTCTCTCCTATATAGTCTTTTCATTTTGTATCTGCAGGTTTTATAATGGTTAATCAAGTTATTTCATTTCAACTCGAGTTGACTTGGTGAAAATATCATTTTGATATCAACTCTTTTTTGTTTAACACATTAAATAAGCTTGGACCCTTATTTCTATTTGTTTAATTTTTTAGGTCAAATAGAAATTAATGGGTAGCGATAGCTTGAGTAAAACTTGTATGGGATCGGCTAGACTGTTTATACTCCAAATGAACATAATTTTGGAGGTCCATAGGATTTTTCAAGTAATCTTCGACAAGTCGCTGCTCAATTCGTTGACATCACATATACTATGTCTTGCAATAATCAAGGTTCGTTAAGGTGATGAGCGATTAGCCCGTTATGTTTCTTAAACTTATAAAAGATTGATTTAGCAATTCTACCTGGAAATAGTTAATCACATTCCATTGCATGGTAACTAGAGTACAAAATTGTACAAAAATCACATTTAAATTTCGTTACGTTATATTCTTGCTTCTTTCTTCTTCTTCTTCTTCTTCTTTTTTTCTTTATTTGGATTTTATTTAAAGCCCAAATACATTTGTAAACATGATTCATACGCCAAAAGAAAAAGGACGACGTTTTACTAGACGTTAAAAATAGCATTTGGCGGGATTTAACAACTTTGTGATTTTTTTTTTTTAATTTGTTTGTTTGACTAAACAATCTTGTGACTTTGTCGGTGACTTTGTGATAGGACTTTATGGTATTTATAGCCTACTCAAATTGACAGCTGGATACTTGACCCCACTTTGTAATCGATCAAAAAGAGGAATAAATTCGCATGTGATTGTCATTTTCGTTGGAGAGTGGATTCCAGCAATAAAGAAGGTCATGAGTTGACAGAGAATTGTAAGCTAGAATATCTTATACGTCATGCAATATTTAGAAGGCCAAAAAACTTACAGGCGTACACCCGGATTTTGTGGGACCCATTTCAGAGTCTTATACTATTTTTGTTATACTATTGATTCGAATTCCGAACCGTTCAATTTGTTTACGAAGCCAATAGTCTCTCTTCTCGATATGGGTTGCTTTAAACCATACCAATGTGTGTTCTCTCATGCTACACTGCACTGTAAGCAAATACTAGGTGAATTCCTCTGAAGAAAGAATTGAGAGGAAAAAAGCCCCCTCAATTTCAGTAGGAAAGATATTGCTATTTCGCCTCTTCGTCGATCCATGACTGTGCAAATTATATTACTGATGACAAATGCATATGCTTTTGTGTAGGATTTGAAGGCAATTCTTGATCGAGGCAAGAAGCTGCATTTGCCTGATGGTATCCTAATTAACGGTCGTGGGCCTAATGGCGTCTCTTTCAATGTTGAACAAGGTGAATGGTCACCAATCACCATCTTAATTTATCTTTCTAAGAATGACACTAAATTTTCACTTCTTTTCGGAATTGTATAGAAAAAAATGACCTCTAAGCTGTTCAATGATTCAATAAAACAAAAAACCTAGCTTGAGCTGTGACTTCATCGCCTACTTTACTATAATTTGTGCTACTGATAACAGGAAAAACCTACAGACTCAGAATATCGAATGTTGGATTGCAAAATTCGCTCAACTTTCGTATTCAGGGCCACAAGATGAAATTAGTGGAGGTGGAGGGAACACACACTCTCCAAACTACCTACTCGTCGTTAGACGTTCATCTTGGCCAATCATATTCTGTCCTCGTCACGGCTGATCAGCCAGCTCAGGACTACTACGTTGTTGTGTCTTCCCGTTTTACTAATCCGATCCTCACCACCACTGGCGTGCTTCGCTACAGCAATTCTGCTGGTCCGGTCTCTGGCCCACCTCCTGGCGGCCCCACCATTCAAGTAGATTGGTCATTAAACCAGGCACGTTCTATCAGGTACCTTATTGATTCACTCATCTGAAATCGACTCACTTTTTTAAGCTTTTGAATTCCAACTCTTCAAAATAGACCAGACCATGCAGTTCGGCCCATCACAAGTCACAAGTCCACTTAGATGGTTGTTTATGTTCACTGTGTTCATTTTGGCATGGTAATTGGAGTAAAACTTCGTCGCATTTTGTGTTTCAAGAAGTGTACAAGTGTTTTAGAATTTGGAGCCTTCCCTTCGTTACAACAAAAATCATACCATGTCAATCTTACTTTTTTTGTGAATGATCAATGCATAAACTAACGTGGAGAGGCTTAGAATAGGAACAAATCAGATCGTTGAGAGTTGAGACTTTTAGGGAGTTTAACGATGAGCCTTCCATTTCGAATTATGAGAATATTTTTGGGCCGATTTCTGGTTCCCTTGCAGCGTTGGTTTTACAATGACATTTTCTTAGCTAATTAACACTCTGATCTTCAGGACAAATCTTACAGCAAGTGGACCGAGGCCAAATCCGCAAGGTTCATACCACTATGGTATGATAAACACCACCAAAACATTCAGGCTTGCCAACTCTGCAGGTCTCATCAACGGCAAACAAAGATACGCAGTAAACAGCGTATCCTTCGTGCCAGCAGATACCCCTCTAAAGCTTGCAGACTACTTCCAGATTGGAGGAGTTTTTCGCGTCGGGAGTATCTCCGATAACCCTACTGGTGGAGGAATGTACCAAGATACTGCTGTTCTGGGTGCCGACTACAGAGCATTTGTTGAAATCGTGTTTGAAAACAAAGAGGACATTATTCAAAGTTGGCATCTCAATGGGTACTCTTTCTTTGTAGTGGGGTAAGCACGGCATATTCAAAAGCATTTTATTTAAATTTGTTTTTGCTATGAAAAACTGAAACTAGCGTATCTTGGAATTTCGAAATGCAGAATGGATGGAGGGTTATGGTCATCCGCTAGTAGGAATCAATATAATCTCCGTGATGGAGTGGCACGCTGCACCGTTCAGGTGAGATACAAAATAAGTCCAACCTTCTTGATTTGAATGCTTAACTGAACAGTAATGCCATAGAAATAGAGATGTATAAACTTTGTCTAGCGATTACATTACGATTTCTGTAATGAGAAAATTTTCTGCTAGATAAAAACACTTTGTGTAGCTATTTACGCGAGAAATAAATGCAGGTGTATCCAAGTTCATGGACTGCTATTTACATCCCACTCGACAACGTGGGAATGTGGAATCTGAGATCCGAGTTTTGGGCGCGACAGTATCTTGGGCAGCAGCTCTACCTTCGCGTCTTTACAGCATCGACTTCTCTAAGAGACGAGTACCCCATTCCCAAAAACGCACTCCTCTGCGGCAGGGCCAGCGGCCACCATACGCGGCCCCTCTGAAGCCCAGATGTGATGATCTATTAGCTAGGCTGCGTAGAGCTTGTCTGCCTAATGTGGTGGATTGAGACCACGGTTTTTGTTTGTTTGTTTGTTTGAACTTATTCTTAGGTGCAATATAAAGCACTAGTGCAATATGAGGAACCTTAATCAGTAGATCAATGTCAGTGACCTTAACTCGAGGTCATAAATTCTTTCAGTTTCAATTGAAGATTGTATAACTCTTGTTGTTATGTTTGATGGAAAATGAACATTGGATTGGTATTCAGGATGATCATACAGTCAACAAGTATTTTGACTTTGTATGCATTGGATATATAATTTCGCAAAGTATAAAGTTCGCAATAATATCATGTGTGGTTACGCAATAGTATGTTGGTAATGATGTGTATATCTTTCTCAGGAAAAAAAAATCTCATGTTAATCGGACTTGATTATCCGTTTGAGCAAATTATATTTGTCATTAGAGAATGAATGCTAAGATTTTGACCATCCATTTTTCTTAAAGAGAAATTAATTCGAACTCACACTCATCAATATCCGATAGACATGATTTTTTGTGTTAATTTTGTACACATCGAGGTCTGTAACAAATAAATTGTTGGAATTATCCAATGAATCTTTAAGAGTTCTGTTATGCATGGCACAAGATGTCACACGACAGATCTGTCATGTGAAAGATTCTTATTTGCTCTTAGAATGGCCGTCTATTACTAAGTATCTTTTTTTCTTGGAACGGGACACTGGTAGCATTTTCTAGTAGTATTTTCTTATGAGTGAGTGATTATTCAATGCTTTCTCCACATGGCATTCGGCGATCAACATTGGTATTGGAGTCACACACTTTCGCGGCGGAGTCTATCCAAATGTGTGCAAGAAATATTAGGAATCTGCAATCAGCAAGCTTAATTGCATTCAATCAGCCTTCTTGTTTATAGAAGGTGCAATCAGTTTGTTCCCTTATCTTATGCTCATCAGATCAATTCCTTGTATCATATGATAACATTCCCCAATCAGCTCCTTGGATCATGCGAGAGGATCCCTTAATTCATGTACATAGCTATAGGCTATATATACATTTTACTCTTATCGATAAAAATATAAGACAAAATCAATTGATTCGGCTCCTCTTTTCTGTTCTTATTAGGAAAGGGATAGGGTTGTAAACAACCCAAGTTGGTCACGAAAAGCTCGAGACTCAAATGTTAGTAATGAATCGAGATCGAGTTTTAAGCTCATTTAGTAAGCAGGACAAGCTCAAATTAGTTGTAACTCGGCCCACTTATAATTACTCAGCTCTTTTGTAGAGACAATATCTTTTATAGAGGCTAGTTTATTTAACGAATTGAACTCGAACACCTCAATACCAACACAAGTCGAGTGCAATATTAACTATAAGTGCTCGACCTGAGTTCAAGCTAAACTAGTTTTGTATAAGTCGAGCTCGAACACTTCCGGGCTCTTAATTTAGCGCAATTTGGGTCATTTGCAAGCTTTGAAGCCTTAGAAAAGGCCTAGGGTACTTGGGGATATGTAGTGGGCCAGAATAATTAAGTCCAAAATGTTTAGTCCATTTGTGCAAACAAGCCTGGACGGCCCAATCATCATCAATAGCTCGTCTTACAGAATGTTCGAAATGGTTTCCCAACCAGCATTGTCTCGGTGAGGGCAAATCCTGGGTTCGGGTCATGACTGAGAGACAGAGGTTAGACAAGAATGAAGGATTAGGAACAAGCATATTCGCCTCAGCATATATAGAGGCACCAATCTCCGATCGACACGTGCTATTACCGTACGGCCTCGGCGTAGAGACAGAGGTTGGATATGAATTAAGGAACAAGCGTATTCTAGAATTGTATAGTGTCAACCACGTGGTGCAAGTCTCCTTGCGACGCATGGCTCGGTCGTGCATCGTACCATCAGAACGAGATCAGTTTGTAGTAGGCTCGTCCATGTAGCACCTCTATTCACTATACACGCGTTCCCGAGATCAGTCTGACCAACACTGCGCAACGTTTGGTCAAAAGGTGGTGGTCGAGAGCTAATTGACTGGCAGAGGATGTTGGCGATGTCGCCTTGGCACGAGAGCGGCACAAGATATCCAACCCTTCAAGCCAAGGCACTTCTATACATACTACTTTGATAAACCTTAACTTGTATGCCATTCTTCCTCCAAAAACTGGTTGTCTTCGACCAATTGGGCACCAACGTGTTCGTTGTTTTGTTGAACCATGCGGAAGGAGGGCTAGCCACAATTAAAGTTAAATTGGAAAAGTCAAGTCAATGAAGATTGAAAACCACCCACATGATTTACGAGAAATTATTTTCTTGCGCCATCAAACAGTAATAAAATTTTGGTCAATTGTGTGAGAACACACCCATCCGGCACCCAGCACACATTTCGGTCGTCCAAAAATATTTTAGACAGTCCAAATTTTGAGAGGAAAGAGAGAGATAGAAACCACACGCATGCCGTACCTATTTTCACCTAAGTTTTTCTTGAGAAATGATAATGCCCCGATTGATCTGGTTAGTCCCACGACATACATAGCTATCTGACGATAATACCCTTGACTTGGAGGACGAACACTGCCAGTTCATTTTACACCCTCACACCACTATTTTGAACTCCATCTCTTCCAACAGCTAGCAGATGACACCACAATCACTGCTATGAGTCTCTCCTCTCTCTCTCTCTCTCTCTCTCTCTCTCTCTCTCTCTCTCTCTCTCTCTCTCCAGAGTTCCAGCTTCCAGATTATTACTTCCTCTGTCCCTTTTTAAATGATCACTATAGGAATATGTGTAATTTCAAACCTTTAAAAAGTATATTTCTTTATATAAATTTTCAATTTGTTTTATATCAAATTAAAGTGCTCATTGAGTACTTTAATTTGATGCAAAAAAAAAAAAATTTACTCCCTTCGTCCCAAAATGATAGTTTGTTTCGGGACTGCGTGCTATTTTTAACGGCTTATACCTTTTAATTTATCATAGTTTTTATGATTTCAAAAATTTTGTATAATAGAATTAATTAAGATCTATCAAACAAGATTAAGCATTGAAAATGACATGCAGTCACAAAATGGACTATTATTTTGAAATGGAGGGAGTAATAAGGTTTTGTTCGGTTTGGGTTTTGAGGGAGGGTTTTGGGATAATGAGTTGAGAGAAATAAAAAGAAAATTTTATTGGAGACCGTGCAGGGTGGGTCTTGAGACCCAAACCAAACAAAGTCTTATTCTACGAAAATACATTTTTTAACGTCCACAAATATCTTCTCCACTTGCCGTATTCACAAATCTATGAATTGTCGATTCAACCAATATTCTTGTCCTTCTGTGCACAATTCAACTGAGGGTAAAACCGTGATATTCAATGAATGGTCGTGGCATTAACAAATGTCGTCGTGGCACTAGGAGTAACTTGCTGGCTTTTAACACACACACATCGACGTCTGCGTATTTTTTACGTATTTATTTCCGTTTTCACTTTCGGAAGATAGAGTTGAGCAGTCTTCAATCGCAAACAAAGTAAACTAGCATCACCATCATCTTCTCCGAATGATCTCTCTTTCACTTTCTACGACCAATCTTCTCAATTGTAATCGTATCTGTTGCCCAGTTTTCTCGCA
Source organism: Vaccinium vitis-idaea (assembly GCA_963854785.1). NCBI lineage: Eukaryota > Viridiplantae > Streptophyta > Magnoliopsida > Ericales > Ericaceae > Vaccinium > Vaccinium vitis-idaea. Next base: position 35,843,324 of record OY978226.1, on the reverse strand, counting down.
GATTTCTATTACCAATTTACCATGGCCAACGCTTCAGTGATCGATCCTCAGCTTATCCTTTCTTACAAGTTCCCTGAGGTACTTACCGTAACCACTTCGTATGTTTAAGTTTCGGGTTTCTACTGCTATGTTTTTTTGGAATCTTGTCTTAGTAGAGATCTTTGTTACTTGCTACATGTTGTTTACCATTGCTAATTTGTTTGATTTTACTTTGTTCAACGCTAAGATTGGTATTATAAGCAAAGTGTGATTAAGGTTAACCTTTTGGAAGGTGAAAATACTATCTTCTGATTGTTCAAATGAATTTATCTCAAATCCCCTGCTTCTGCGGTGCCCCCAACACAAGAATGATGCAACATGTGTAATTACACCACGACACGTGTGATAGATGTAAAGCATGGATCAGGTTCTATATATATACACACGCATATAGCCATAAACATAATTATGGTACTTCAAAGTAGGGATTGGCTTCCTGATTGGAGCCTCAGTTGATATGGAAAGTATGTTTGCCAAAACATCAGATTTGAAAAAAGCTGCTCTGGAAATCAGGATTCAAAACATAAAGAATGATGCTTCTTAAAATTTACTTTTAACCAGCTTTAAATCTGTTTTTTGCCCTAAATTCAAAAGCAGAAGTTGTGGCAAAGAAACCGACCTTGCTTTCGACTTTCGCGGTGCCATAATCTGAAGTCACCTCCGAGCGATTGCAAACAGTTCTTTGATATCTTCATGGAATGGTCTTCAGATTTTTGTAGCGAATGTATTACGTGCATGTAGTAAACTAAGAAAAGTGGGTTCTCATTTCTAGTGGACCTGTTGTGGATTGTCAAGCGGTGATCTTGCTTTTAAGTTTGAACTTTATGTTTCCCATTTTCTGGGGCCAATTATAATTTATTTCCTTTGGTTTTGGATATTGGGATGCAGACGACATATACGTATACTGAAAGGTAAGTCCTGTAACATTTCCATTTTCGCTAACATATCTTCCTATGGTGAACTGCTGATAGTGAACATTGGTATTCTCTTCAGTTCATTGTAGTTGTTAGTACTTCTGTTCATAGATCATTGCGTCTATGAGTATATTGTTTGCTTCAGGCTGACATTTGCGTTTTATGAATAGAGATGCTGCACTCTATGCTCTTGGCATTGGAGCATGTGCAAGGGACGCCTTGGATAGAAATGAGCTCAAATATGTTTACCACCAAGATGGCCAGCAGTCCATCCAGGTACTGCAAATCTAAATAGCATAAAGTAGCATCAATTCAGGTTATCCTTCATTAACAATAATCTTGTTTGTCTAAAACTGTGAATGATTTCACTTTCCTTTTGCTAAATGCTAATGTTTATATGTGGATTTTACCCAACCCTTAATGCTATTTTGCCTTTTGATGGTCTATGTATTGTTAATTGTTATGGGCCTTATGGCGTGTTTATGCATCTGGAAGTGTGATCTTGTAGATATTTTGGTGATGGCATTGACTGCAGAATTAAACTCTCTCCTTCCCTCTCTCTCATCTATCCAATTTTGCACTTTCTAGGTCCTGCCAACTTTTGCTGCGCTGTTGTCATCTGGATCTTTGCCACAGCTTTCTGAGATACCTGGGTTGCAGTAAGTACTTGCAAATCTGAAAACTGGGGGAAGTTTCCTTTCATCTTTTATCTGTGAACCCTAGTTTTCCGGACCCTTTTTAATACTCTATGGCATTATTGGTTGGTTGGACTAGTTTTGAGGAATGTATAACCTTAGGACGAGTACCCCCGCCGGACTTAAAGTTCAGAGATATACCACATCTCTGAAGGTATTGTATACTTGGATGTAAGGTTGGTTGGCAAGGGATATGTCATCCCTCCAACATGTCCCGGTCAGAGGCCCTTATTGTTGCAGTAGTGAATACTGATCCTAAATTTGAAACTCATCCTTGTCTTTATGTACTTGCCTATTTTTACAAAACTAACAGAAATTCCGTTTGTTATTCTCTCCAGATACGATCCACGTCTTCTTTTGCATGGACAACAATACATAGAAATCTACAAGCCATTACCTTCTAGTGGTTGCGTAAGCATCCTGACCAAAAGCTCTTGCTGGTAATCTGATAGATACCTATCATTCTAGTTTGTGCATATGCTGTGGTTATCAGCAAGTGGTGTAATTTGGTCCACGAACTTTAGAAATCCTCAACAATTAACAGCTTTAACCCGATTCATTGAGTAGTGAAGGTGAAATGTTAAAGTTATCCAGTTACTGATTTGGCAATGTTGATGAAGATATAAGTTCTGAGAGCCTCCTATTTGTCTAATGGTTTCACCATATGTGTGGAGTTATTCCTCCATAATTTTTAAATTTTATGCCAAAGCATTTTGTAACAACTAAGAAAGCACAAGCATGAGGGTCTAATGCCGAGTTTTTGGGATATGAGGCTGCCTGTGCTGTGATAAGTTGTGCCTGTATCTACTTCTAGGATGAGACAAAAGATGGAGTATCTCCCAGCTAGATCCGTTGTCAGCACTAGATACTGCTATTTAGCGAAATGCTTAAGCAACCGATCGGACCTTGTGGATGTATATGATGGAAAAGTAGAGGCTAGATGAAGAAGTAGAAATAGGAGACTAAATTTGTATATATTACACAGCGGAGAATTCTCATTAGATATGGCCCAATTGTAAATAATGTCGGAGTCGTTTTGTTTTATTTTTCAACCTGCAGCATATGTGCCAAAGTGATTGCCAAGATTTCTTTGCTCCTGCCATGGATAAATACTCGTCTTCTAATTTTCTTTGTCTCAATCTTGTCAATGCAGATACTAAATAAAGCAAGTATCTCCGGCTTGCATGACAAAGGTGTGTTTATAAAGTGAAATGGCAGCATTTGACAAGTACTAAAATATTTCAAATCTATGTAGTTGAAGTTTTGTGACATAAAAGGGTAATTCAAATAAAAAGAAGTAAAAAATAAAGGGGAAAAAGAAAAGAAGAGAAACAAAAGGAAAATATACAATGAAGTGTCATCCAGGTTGAGTTTCGCAGCAGCAAAGGATGTTGAGTCAGTGTTCACAGCCGGTAATAGCCCGGGGGGGAAAAAAAAACCCTAGTTCATCGAACAAGTAGGGATCCTATACTCTTGTGAAAGTGATGATGCCTTGTGCTAATTAATCTTGTAATAATATACAATTTGTGCTGAAGATCTAATTTGAATGAACTGGGATGACACAATTTTCCAAAAATTGACCTCCATACTGTATCCAGTTCAAACTTGACATATTTTATGCTAAAGATTTTAGGACTATAGTGAACTAAGTATGATATGAATTCCTTGGTCACTCTGGAGATACATATTATTAGTGATGTAGTATCGATGTTGCTGTTACTTTTTGCTTAATCTTCACACCTCCTTGTGCAGGTAAAGCAACTATCTTTGAGATAGAAGTCAAAAGTTATGATAAGGAGTCTGGTGAACCGCTCTGCATGAACCGGTAAGTTATATTTGTTATTGTAAATGTTCTATTCTGTAGTTGTAACTAAGGGGCAGATGCTATCCAATGCAGGATGACTGTTTATCTGAGGGGTAGTGGTGGCTTCTCAGAATCATCTCACCCATTTTCCTACACTAAGTATCCAGCCAGCCAGAATGTAGCTGCTAAAATCCCAAAAAGTCAACCATTTGCAATTTTTGAGGAACGGACACAACCAGCTCAGGCACGTAGCATCTTTATTGTGCTGAAAATGCTGTAATAATTACTCCTATTATTCCAATAAAAAAAATGATTACTCCTATTATTTCTGTTTTCTCCGGGATGTGCTTTATCGTTGCTTTACACATGTAGCCATGATCCATATGTCTGATGTGTATGGAGCACATCCCTGGGGTGAAGCAAGGAGTAAGAAATTGTTCTCACCTTTCAAACAATTTCTGCATTTCCATGAGGACACTTGTGATATTACTGAGTCCAGAGTTCATTGTTTCATTTGCATTTAATATTTCCATTTTTAGTCGTAAAAAGAAATTAATAGAAGGTTTCCAGCAACTTATCCTAGCTGACTTAAGTTTCTTACTGCCATTTTGTAGATAACTACAACAAAAAAAACAGTGTAGGTTCAACCAGGCTACCTCTGAACCTTTTATACGTATCAACGAACCATTGTAAAATTCTTGCAAATTTAACGGTCAAACAATGAAGGGTTTCTTTGCTAACCATGAAACAATGAATTTCTTTTTTTTTTTTGCTGTCCAAACAATGAAATGTTAATATTGCAAAGTGGATATTGTGTTGGCAAACCATTATATTGCGTCTATACAAAAGTGAGTTTTTTGAGAACTCATTTTGGGACAGATGAGCACTCTATATATCTCTGTTTGATATGCTGGTTTTTGAAGGATGCTCTCTATGCAGCTGTTTGTGAGTCGAGATTTTAAACCTTTCCTTGATGTTATGCAGGCATTACTGTATAGGCTATCTGGTGACTATAACCCATTGCATTCAGATCCTATGATTGCAGAAGTTGCCGGGTTAGTGAGTTAACTTGTTAAAATCTCATCACTCTTGCTGTGTTTTGTTTTACACTTTCATCGTTAGACGCGTGATTAAATGGAGCCTATCATCCATTACATATCTGCACTGTCGCTCCAATGAACACCAGGACCTTATGACAACTATTAACTCCACACCTATTTCATTAGCAGTTGAATATCTAAACTTTAAAGAACACATTACACGCTTTGAATTATTTTATTTTTTTTAAAAGTCCAATCTGCTTCTCAATGAAAAAGGTATTTCATACATTTTTGTTTTCAGTTTAATCCTTGGTTCCTGGGAGTGTGAAACTTCACTTCGCTTCTTGTTTTATGCCATCAATTTGGTTTGGTTCATTGTTTTAAAAGGCACTAGGTGCACCGAGGTGCCATGGCCCGCCCCCTGGAGCTTATGTGCAAGCTGGGGTGCGCGCCTCATCAAAGCGAGGCGCAAGTTGTAGAAAATAATTAAAATACCGATATAGACAATTTGCTACATAAATAAATGCTTCTACTATTTCAAATACCATAATACTTATTAATCCCTGGTTATTTACTTGAGCAATGAAGACAAATAGCATTATAAAGTACTTTGTGAGCAGTGACGGTAAGACTTTGTTCGTTTTGACTGTATAAAAGAAGAAATGAAACAGAGGGAAGTAAGAGGAAGAAGAAGAAGAATTTTGACTATGTAAAAGAAGAAGAAGAAGAAAACAGAGCTGATCGAGTTCTATTCAAGACTTCAAGAGTTGGCTGCTGTTCTGTGTATCGGCTAGAGCTGTTAGAGTTCTCTTGGGTTAATCATTAGAGCCTATTTACATTGAAGGATTTTACCCAGTGCATTACCCCGCCTTTTATGCCTCACACCTCACGTCGAGGCACGTTCCTCAGGTACGTGTGCCTCACCTCGAGGCACTTTCACTGCGACTCGCCTCACCTCAGCGCCTGGGCACACAAGGCACATGCCTTTAAAAAGACTGTATATTTGGTTTTTGCTCACTTTCAAGAGGAGTTTATATAACGGATTGTGGATTAAAAGAGTTTGTTGTGAGAAATTTTAGTCTTTTATCATCTGTAAAGGATACAACTAACAAGTTGATTTCATTGTATATGTATTGGTCATGTTTCTTCCCTCATTCTTCTCTGTCTTGTTTTACTTTGTTTTAATAGATTTTCCCGTCCGATACTGCACGGGTTATGCACGCTTGGCTTTGCGGTCAGGGCTATTATCAGTTGTGTGTGCAGGGGAGACCCTAACATGATCAAAACCATATCCGGACGGTTTCTTTTACATGTCTACCCTGGTGAAACCCTTATCACAGAGATGTGGCTTGAAGGCTTGAGGTATTTTCCCCTCGCTTTCATGTTTGTTTTGTGGGTACATAGAGTTAGGGCTAGGGCTGATGAAAGAGCTGAATAGTGAATGGTAGATCTTGATTTAAAATCTTAACGAGTTTTGAAATTATGTTCAAGCTTGGCTTGTTTATATGTGAACTAATTTTCAAACTAGCTGTAATTGAGCCAATCACGATGCGATCTCAAGGACCTTTATTTTTTCACACATCATAAGCTGAACTAGCTTGGTAGTTTGAGCGAAGTTTAACGAACTTGACAAAACGTTCAAGCTTTTGATTTTATCTAGGTAACAACTGATCTCAAACAAGCTTGAACACGAGTATCATGGTTCATTTATCAATCTTACAATAGAGCTTAAGAAGCTTTTGTTCCAATTTAACTGTTAAAATAACCGAGAAACATTAAACTTGTGCAGGGTTGTATATCAGGTCAAGGTGAAGGAGAGAAACAGGGCAGTGCTTTCTGGGTTCGTGGAAATCAGTCATTTTACTTCATCCCTGTAGGCTGTAAAATACTGCCCAACAAAAGAATAAGGTTATACAGAGATGGTTTCTCCAACGCTCGTGGTTAAGAATTTGCTTATTCTGATTAGAAGTGTCATTGTCTGTTCGTCTAAATAAATTGGTGGGAGATGATGTGTTCCCTGTAGGTTATATTTTTGTATGAAGTACTCCCCATTTACTAGCTGGGGCTGAATAAAGTCGTGGTAAATCCCCGCTTGCAATGTGTAGGGCGCCGTACTAGTTTTTTTTTTTTTTTTGGTGCAACGGAAACTTAAGGGCGCCATACTTATGCGTGGGAATTTGTGTATGGAAATAGGTTTAGTTGTAGATTTATTCATTCTCAAATGGCATCTGTCACACTTAGATAAACAAACATAACCTTCATGAAATTTAGTATAAGTGTGTGCCACATGCATGGTCCTCCTATGGGCTCAAGTCCGCTCTACCGATTTTTTGGTGTATCGGTGTACCATGAAATTTCAGCCGCGAGATCATGTGAAATTATAGATCCCCACCTCACGTGATCTTGCATCTGAAAATTACCTCACCTGGTACACCGGCCGGAGGATTTTTTTTTTTTTTGTGTGTGTGTGTGGGTTAAAAGGGGAAACATGCATAAATTGAGCTAAAGAGTACATAGTTCTGGTGTATACTACAGCATTTGCATCATCGAAAAACTGATTACTAATACAACTTGGAAATGAAGCAAAATAAACATGGGATTGCTGCATGGAAAGAGCTTCACGCGCAAGGAGATCAGCGCACCTGTTGCCTTCTCTGAAGATGTGCTTTCACCGGAGGGGACCTGAGTTGGAGAAGAAGATACCTGCATTCATGGATGGTGTGGATAAGATGGTAGTGATTATCTTTTGTTAGATTGTTTATCGATCGAGCGAACAACCTGGCATGCATCCATTTCTATTTCAACATTTCTGATATTTCGATCTAAGAAGAGTTTTAGACCCTCTTTTAGAGCACCAAATTCAGCTGCTAGAGGAGAGAGGATGCCCAGTTTGCAGCAGAATCCTCCAAGCCATTGACCCTGCGAAATCACCGAGAAATGAATTCCCCCCCGTTGTGGCTTCCCTACTGTTACAGCTTCCAGAACCGTCAATATTCAGTTTTTGGAAGCCCGCTGATGGGGCAGTCCATCCAATATGCTCTCTGTGCAGCTGAAGCTATTGATTTTAGTACGTACTCAAGCGAGATTTGGCTTCTTTTAATCCATATCCAAAGCTGGTGTAGTGTTTTTGGATGCCTGCGAGATGAGGATACAAATGGCTCTTGCCTCTCTCAATTAGGGTTGCAACTAGGAAGTGTTCAAGCTCGGCTCCTTAAAAACTAGTCTACCTTGAGCTCGGCTCATGTTGGAATCAAGCTTGTTTAGTATTGAGATGTTCAAGCGCAGTTTGTCTATTGAACAAGCCTCTGCAAATGAGCCGAGCTTCTATAAATAAGTCTAGGTATAACTAGTTGAAGCTCCACTCGTTCCCTAAACGAAGTTAAAACTCGAGCTTGACTTATTTACTAACAAGTTGAACTCATACCGGGTTGTTTGCAACGAAATTGAGACCCGACATGGGCTCCTCCTCCACCCTCTATATTTGGAGAATAACCTCTGTATTGGGAGGGGAAAAAAGTGTCCAACCCTCCATTTTGGAGAGTTTATGCATGAGATATTTGTATCACTATTCATCTTCGTAAATGTGAAATAGAGGTTAAAAGGTAAAAGATTTACGAAATAGAGGTTAAAATGTAAAATAGAATATTCAAAAAGTATATCTAAAAGGGGAAAAAGATCTATAGGGGTGAAGTTTGAGATGCTCTTATTCAATTGACTCACAACAACCCTCCTCTTCCCTGTAATAACATTCCAGTCCTTACACTTGTAGTTAATTATCCCTTATGTGAATATTCCGGTCCTTACTCTTTTACTTGTAACTTAAAATTACATTCTGAGAAAACTCTTCTAAACTCATTCTAAAATCATTGAGTTTTGCTGATTTTTTTTTTTTTATCAAATTCCCTTCCCAAATCATGACTCAACTATTTTCTCCAACTAAATTTTTTTGTACTCATTTTACTCTTTATAATTTGAAGTTATGTCATTAGTGAAGCTCTTACTCAACATGTGCTTAAATTTGAGTTTTATCCATTGAAGTAGCTTTAGTCCAAATAAAGCCTTTACTAAATTTTTTACTCAAATTTGAACAAGGACTAGAGATGCTAAGAGCATCACCAATCCTTACCCTTTTTTCTACCCGAACTTAAATTTTGAGTAAAACCACTTTAAACTCGTCTTCAATACTATGGAACCCATTTGGAGTTCTACCATTTTTCTTACTCAAACAAGGGGAGAGCCTGGTGGCGAATGCAGGATTTGTGTCAAGCAGGGCTCAAATCATGTGTAATTTTATATTTCATAAATAAAAAAAAAATTGTTAGTATTTATCGCTATTTTCGAGGTGCCAATTAAAAAGAGACAATATAATGTGCATGGGCGTAGCCACCGTTTAATTGGTAAGTTGAAATTTTGAGGAGCTTTTACCCCACAGAAATTTTAAGAATTTTTTCAATCAAGGAACTTGTATTCCAGGGACCAATCCCATAGAATTTTTCGTAATTAACTTGAAAAATTAGTATAACAAGTGAGGATATTTGGAGTCGGGCAGAAACCAAGGTCCCCTTTACACCCCCTTCATACCGACCGTAGGAGAGCCCAAATCATACCCATTTTACTCAATGGATCTGGGCATCTGGCTCATCTCCAGTACCCTTCCCCTCCGGCCCTCTCCAGTTTAAAGTTGTGGCCCCATTGGGGTACAAAAAATCAGAGTGCTTTGGGTAATAATCTTAATCCAAAAAATCAGAGTGCTTTGGGTAATAATCCAATAATCCAGATTATTCGTTTGGCCAATAATCCACCTATTTTGGCTTTATTCAAAAAAAATTGAGTTCTGACCATAATTTTATACTTGTTAGATTCGTCTCGTCAAGAGGAATCCAGAAACCACAAAATCTTGATGCAAAACTAACGAATGCAAAAAAAATTTGAATAAGGACAAACGAATAATCCAATAATCCATAATCTGGATTATTAGCCAAAGGAGGGAATAATTTGGATTAAGTTTAAGAAAAAACCAAACCGATTTTTTGGATTATTTGACAAAAAACCAAAAAACCAATAATCTGGATTAAGTTTTTTACCCAAAGGAGGCCCAGTTCACAACAATCATCAGAACCACCATTCAAGCTGTAGATCTTGTTGATAACTTCAATTACACCAAAAACAAAGTTGGTCGAATACTGATGATTAATACCTCATTGACACATATAGGCGTCGTTTTCCAAAAAAATTTAGCAACTGGGTTTGCTAAAATCAATTTTTTGAAATAAAAAAATGAAGTGGTTCCGTGTATCGTTTTTCGATTTTTTTCGTACCAAATTAAAGTACTCCTCGTGTACTTTAATTCGGTGTAAAAAAATTCAAAAAATAATACATGAAACCACTTAATTTTATGATTTGAAATACCATAATTTTAGCACATTCTAAACTCATTTGCTAAAATCATACTCCCTCCGTCCCTTTTTAAGTGATCCACTTGGGAAACGTGTATTTTTGTGGACATTTAAAAATGTACTTTCGTATATCGTTTTTAAATTTTTTTTGCACCAAATTAAAGTACTCAATGAGCACTTTAATTTGGTATAAAACCAATTAAAAAGTTATATAGAGAAATGTGTTTTTTAGGGGTTTGAAATTGCACGTATTCTCATATGGATCACTTAAAAAGAGACGGAGGGAGTAATAATTTTAGCAACCCAGTTGCTAAAATCTTTTGGAAAACTTATACCAAAAAATAAATATATCATCATATTGGATTCAAAATGTGTTGATTATGTATTGGTCGGTATCCGATTAGCATAATTTTTCAGTTCCGATCACAAAACTCATAACTGGAGAGGATTGGATGGGAAGGGTACTAGGGACTAGGGAGGAGTCAGATCCTTCTCAACACTTATTTATCACTGCATATTTACAAATGTGCCATTAACTTTAACTTTGGAGGTAAAACCCAAAAATAATGGATTTGAGTAAAAATTGGGTGTAGCATTGAAAAAGCATACCCAAAATAGAGGTTTTGACCCAAATTTGAGTGGAAAATGTGGCAGGTTTGTCTTGGTTGTTTATCATTCAAAATGTTTTATGTCCTTTGGATATTGCTATGAATTTATTGTCATTTCCGTTCAAATAAAGAGTTTGAACAAGCATTAATACTTGTTCGTTTCATAGTTTTAGTAGTATAATTTTTGTTTTGTTTTGTAATCATTACACTCATTTCTCTCTATCTCTCCACTCATTACGGTTTTTTTTAAAACTAAACTAAAACTATTAAACGAACAAGACCACTACAAATTGGATTATTCATTTAGTCTCTATTCAAATTTTTTTTGCATTTGTTAGTTTTGCGTCAAGATTTTGTGATTTCTAGATTTCTCTCGACGAGACAAATCTAACAAGTACAAAATTATGGTCAAACCAAGTTTTTTGAATGTTACGCATGATGTATCATTTGCTTAGCAAGAGAAAAGAGAAACAAGAATGGCAGAATCTGTGGAGGCAAGAGGCAACTAGAAAATAGAAATGAGAATCTAAGAACACGAATCAGATAGCTAAAAATTACTCATCCATCAAAGCATTAAAGTATACAAATCAGATAGCTAAAAATTAGCAAGTTCGTATCTACGGATCCCATCTCTCTCCAACATATTCTTGAAGAAAGATTTCATCCTTTAGAAGTCCATCAGATGCTGTACTATCCCTTAACTTCAGATGTAAAGAAGATACAACCTGAGAGAGAGAGAGAGAGAGATTAGAACACTGAAATGGGGAAAAAAAGACATGGAAAGAAAGTTTGTCAAAGGGTGAAAAAGGTTATTTTTTCCCCCTAAAAAATTAGGGTTTCCGGAAAAAAGAGAGGGAAAAAAAAAAAACTAGGGTTTCCAAGAAGTTTTTAGGGTTCCTGAATTTCACCTTCATAGGTTCCAACTATGGATTCATACATCAGAACAACATAGAACCTGGTAACATAGATGAAAGAAGAAAAGTGCTTTCAGTTTTAGATAATATTTATTACAAGAAAAGGAAAAACAAAAAAGTTAGGGGCGATCTCAAGTAGATACCCAGAAAATAACAAAAGTTACACAAGGGGGGTCAGGGATGATAATCATCAAAGTAAGGAAAATAACAAGATCAAGAAAGAGGAGAAAGAAGTAAAAGAGAGTTTGGTTCTTGCTTTACCATAATTGTCCTTTTTAAGAGAGGAAAGGAAATATGATCAGAGAAAAGCGTGGGTTGGAAGATAATCATGAAAGGGTTTTACAAAGAGGTACCAATAGAGCTCAGTTGGCAGTATGCCCACCTCCACACACATGTGCATCATAGAGAGAGAGAGGAGGGAGGTGGACAGAATGCCAATGAACTCTATATAAGAGACCCTTTGTTAAACCAAACATGACTATTAAATTTATGCCCAACTCCACCATCCATTCTTCCTTCTACATATATTTTCACCATCTCAAAAGAGCAAAACAAGTGAGATGAAGAGAGAGAGAGAGAAGGGATGAGAGATTGGAGGGAGGGAAGTGGGTTCTATTTATGGTGGGATGAAGCCTAGCTACTAATAGTAAATGAAGAGAGAGAGAGAGAGAGAGAGAGAGAGAGGGGTAATTAATAAATCAAGGGGGAGGGTGGTTTGGTTTCAGACAAAAGAGATCTACTGGAAACGATAAGTAATGATCAGATGGGATTCAGATGGGATGGGATGGATCATTTCATTAGGGGCATATTTATTAGAAGCACAAAAGGAAGATCAAAAGACTCATCATCATCATACATCCTCCTCTCTCTCCCTCGTTTCTGATGAAGAAAGTAGAGCCACTCGTTGGAAACTTTCCCTCCGTCTCAAAGTATTTGTTCGGTCCGTAAAATATTTGTTTGATTTGCAAAATGTGAACTTAAAATTTATCTTATTTTTCAAGAAAACTTCAGTAATGAAAAATGTTTTGTTTATAAGTTCTCATTTTGCAGACCCGGCAAATATTTTGAGACGGAGATAATAATCACCATATTTGTTTAGATTATATTGGTGAGAACTGAAGAGTAGTTTTTAGATGATAATGAGAATTTGTTATAATGTTTAGATTATATGTATAAAATAGTTTTTTTAAGAAAGATTTTGTGAGTGAAAGTATATAATTAGGATTTTAAAAATTCCTTCAAAGGTGATTTTTGAATTATGTGTTCTTCAGTTCAAATGCATTTTCCATTCTAATACCTCAGTTATTTGCAAAAAATAAATAATAAATCGTAGAATGCAAAATGTGAAAATTGGGTGGGGAAACACCTTTTCAATGGACTCATAACTCAGGCCTTGGAATCATATTTGTGAAGATCAGGTTCTAAATATTAGGCTAAGCTTTTTTATGATCGGTTTGTTGAGTTGATCCTTTCAAAAACCCGCTGCTTAGCATTTCACTGTGTTGATTTAAAATGTGCATTTATCTTTGTCACAAATAAACACGCGATTCTATCATTCTTAATTCTATGAATAAACAATTCAATAACCTATGTTTCCTTTTTTAACCAACTGGAACTAGCTCAGTTGGCCAGGACTTTTACATTTCAGTAGAAGGTAAGAAATTTGAATCTCTCTGTCTGCGTGTAAAGGTTTTTCCTTTCTTTGTTTCTACCATATGATGGGTTTATTTATTATATTGGTTAAGTTGTTGGATTGGTTGTTTCGTGGACTCTCGTAATTGATGGAGTGTCTCAGGTTTGTACTTTGTACTTGATATGTAATATGTAATGTAATTGATCTATTTTATCGATCGACCAAAAAAAAACAATCTATGTTTCCTTTTGATTGTTTGTAACACATCCAGTGTTCTCATATAGTGCATATATACAACATCTGTAATTGTAGGATTATTTTTTGGAGGGATTGAATAAGGTATAATCAAATGGGGATAGAGGGAACAAATGGGGTCCACGGGATAATATGTGGGATTATATGAGTACTACGATTGGCATGTACCTCTTTGGATAGAGTGGGATAAATATGTGATAAGTGATGTGGATTATTTTTATCCGTTGGATGTGTAGGGAGATATCCCGGACAGGGAGATCAGCCAATACTACCCCTCCCCCTGGTATTAGCTAAGAACAATGATACATACACACCCACTCGGACACACTCTGCCACACCCCCTCTCACATGTGAGGGGACCCACCCGGGAGGGACCCACCCAACATGTAAGAGGGGGTGTGGCAGAGTGTGTCCGAGTGGGTGTGTCTGTATCATTTTTTATTAGCTAATCACATACTCCATGACATGAGGTACTAAATGAAAAATATAATCCACCCCATATTCAGTTCAATCATAAATTAACCCCATCAAACAAACGCCTGACTAGAGAAAGAGGGGGAACATGTGGGTCCATCTCCTTAGTCCCACACCTAGGTTGTGTTTGGTTTGGGTTTTGAGTTTTGGTTTTTGTAATGATTAGAGGGAGAAATAGAGATAATAATTAAAAAATAGGTATTAATGATTAGAGAGAGATAGAGAGAAAAACAAAAACAAAAAATAAAAATAGGGGTAATTATTAAATAATGATTGAGAAAACCGGTTCTTGAAAACCAAAACGAACAAGGCCTAGTCCTCCTCCTCTCCTGAAGTCAAACATGCCCATAGAAACCCTTGTTAGCCGAATTATTTTTGAGGAATTAAATAAAAAGAGCAGATAAAATTGTGACATGGTAGAAGGATATTGTAAGAATGAGATGATATGATATTTGTTTGGTAGTATATATCCATAGATGAAAGTAGATTGATGATTGAACAATTCTTCTATTTTTCAACATCTTCAACATCCAAGTCTAGAGGTCGAAGTATAAACAGGGTTGGAAGTGACCGTAATTAGAACATATGCTTATGCTTACCAAACACCGAATTAGCTGGTATATATAGGCAAAATGTCAATCCAAGCAAATAAACTCGGCTATAACAAACGGACTCTAAAAGTTATTAGCTATCAACTCATTCAGTCAGAAAGAAAGATGAACATGTGTGTGTAATAATTTTTATTATTTATGTCAATTTATCATAATATTTTGATAAAACATTATCAAAATGTTCACTATCATGAAAAAATGTCTCATATTTTCGTATTTCCGTGTTATTGCTAATCTATTGTGTAGATGATTACTCCAATGAATTATCCAAGAACATAAGTTATGTTTTTATTTTTTAAAATATAAAAAAAAATCATAATAATTGTCAAAAAATGGGGAAAAAAAGAAAGGGTAAATAGCAAAAACACCCTGTTATCTATCATCGTTTTGCAGGGACACCCCCTCATCTATAAAACTCAGCACTCACACCCCTTCATCTATGAACCGTTAGCAGGGACACCCCCTCTGCGTCATTTCCGTCCATATTTTTGGATGAAAAATGAATTACAACATATTTAGACATATGTACCTTCTCATTTTGGAGGGAGACATCCAAACCCAGATTTTAGGCAAAAGTCTATCTTCATCCTTTTCCCTCTCTATCATGCTCTTATCTCTATCTCTTTCTCTCCCCTCCTCTTTCTACTTCCTTTCTGATGTTATCTCTCTCTCCTTTCTACTTTTTCCCATATCTCAAATGGCTATATGGATTCCATTAATTCAAGCACAACCAAAGTGGACTACCGCACTTGTCATTGTGGAATGTCAGCACTCATCCACACATTAAAATCCATAGCAAACACTAGGAGGAGAATAGAAATCGAGGAGGGACCACAGTACATGAATATGTATAACAATTCATGAATATTTTAAAGAATTCAGTAAACAAATGCTATTTAAATATACACTTGCAATCCCACTTATTATAATACCCAATTTTAGTGAAACCCTATAAATGCTTAAAAGGCACAAAGCCCTTTTACGAAACCCTAGGAATTAAAAAAGAATTGATTGGAATAAAACACAATACAAAAAAAATGCTATAAGGGTGAGAGAGAGGCTAGAAATTGAGATTGGAGTTTGGAAGAATGTTACTTGTTTTGAGATGGAGTATCGTGCTCGGAGATCGAGAAATGAGGGAGGTCAGAGATCGAGTAACACAGATAAGGGGGAGGGATAGGCTAGAAATCGAGATTGGAGGAAAGACTTCCAGTCGATCAATTTGGGTTTGGTTTTTATGGCCATCGATTTCATCGAGAGAAGAGAGAAATGGAGACTTACATTTTTTGACGGAGTTTTATCGAATTGAAAGAGAGGTGGAAAGTGTTTGGTGTTTGCCCTAATAAGAGGGGGGGAAATCACGTAATTGTATCCAATTCTGTTAAGATTTGGATGGAAATGACGCGGAGGGGTTGTCCCTGCTAACGGTTTACAGATGAAGGGGTGTGAGTGTTGAGTTTTACAAATGAGGGGGTGTTTTTGTTATTTACCCAACAAGAAAAGGAAAAAAAAAATATATTCCTAATTGTTGGGATCCACTTATAGTTTGTTTCTTGCATTGTCAAACTTGACACACATTAGGGGGCAGAACTAAATTTTCTCTTCATAACACAAGTTACCATATTAGAACACATAAAAAAGTAAAAAACGTACTTATATGGAGTATTATACGTAAACACTACGACTGAGTTTTCACTGTCATCTAAAAAGTATTTTTGTCAATTGTCTACAACGCGTGAAAACATTTCATTATATATGACGAAAATACAATACGACGAAAATTACACATACTTTTAACTACAGAAACACGATATTTTTAGTGGACCCCATGCTAAAAGTGGCAGACCTATTCAAAATTCTCCGAAACACCACTGAAAAGTCTGAAATGTATTGTAGGTCCTAGTTCAGCACCACTATAAAGTGTGGCATCCGGGGTACGCTCCTTGTGTAGAAGAAACTTCAAAAGATTAGTTTTGAAGCTAAAAGCTAACATAATTAAAGGCAGAGCATATAGGTCAAAAATTGCTTGGATTAAGCTGTGTCTAGGTCTCCTCTCATCCTCTTTTCCAAGAGAGGGAGAGAGAGGAAAAAGCCCTTAATTTCTTTCTGTCGAGTGATACGTCGCTCTCATCATTCCCACAACCCCCTCTCTTCATACTCATTACTCCACCCACCCCCCCCCCCCAAAAAAAAAGTACTCCCTCCGTCCGGATTTGTTAGTCCGTTTTGGGGATTTCAATTTTTTTTCCATTACATTTTGAGTTTGTTAATTTCCTATTTTATCCTCAATCCCTCCATTTAATACTCCATCCATTCCAATTTGATAGTCCACTACGAAACTATGTGCAATTTTCAAACTCAAAAATAATGTAGTTGCAAAAATTATTTTTTTATCAATATGGATCTTGTTTGATAGATCTCATTGAGAACTTTAATACGGTGCAAAAAAAAAAAAATGAAAACACATTATTTAAAAAAAATTAGTTTTTGTGTTGTTATTTTAAGTTTTAGAAAATGGGTAAAAAAGTAAATTTATCATACTTTATGTTTTGACTTTTGAAAATGGACAAACATTTTAGGACTTAAAAAGTATGTCTGTGGACTAACAAATCCGGACGGAGGGAGTAGTACATATGATTCACAATAAACTAAAACTCGGCAATGTACTTTTTTTTTTAATAACTAGATGTCCAGCCTAGCTTCGTGCATCTCAATTATGGGCAATACAAAACTTTCATAACCTTTATTACTCCCTCCATCTTGTGTTTGTCTTTTTTAATTCTAGCATAAAGTTTTTTTAATCTTTTTTTATATTTTTAAAACTTTATAACATAATTAATGCATTTGTTTTACCTGCGAACATGGACATTCTTCCAAAGTGGAGAGGATAGTTAACTTGTGTGAAAATAGCATTTAAAACTTTTATTCTGTGTTTAAGATTAATTAATATTCGTAAAATCTCACGTTTCTTTTAGAAAAAGTGAAAGTGAAATTTCATTAGCTAATGTCCCCTTAGTTTTGAATTGGAACAAAAAATTTAGAGCAACAAAAGGTTGTGTTTGAGACCAACGATTTGGGGAGTGTGGGAGTACGTCACTTGCATGTGCGTAAATCTCCAATGCATGACAAGAAACAAATCCTCACATGTTTGGGTTCCACCCAATGCAGGTTCTATTAAGCTCAATACAGATGGTTGCAAACCTGACAAATGAGAAAGCTGGTTTTGGAGGCTTGTTCCGTGATCAAGAAGGGAAATGGCTGCTCGGTTACTATGGAAAGATGGTATCGGATACAACCTTGGAAACAGAGCTATGGGCAATCTACCGGGGGTTGACCATCATTTTTTAGAAAAACATGCCCAAGGTTGTTATTGAATCTGACTCGAGTATTGTTGTGAAGTTGGTGAATGAAGGTGCCCCGGAGAATCACCCTCAACGCAATATCACTAACTCATATTTTCAGAGGAGGAAATGAGTGTGCAGACCACTTGGCCAAGTTGGGAGCAGATCAAGACGAGACTTTAATTCTCATGGATACTATGCCTACTTCTATTAGAGAGTATATAAATAGGGATAGCCTTAATCTTAGGCAAGTGCTTGACTAAAGTTACAGCTTGTTTTTTCTGTTTTTTTGGGTCTGTTGCTCTTTTTTGACTGCTCGTATGTGGCGTAACAATCTTTCGTCTACTTAGTTTATGAAATTCCGATTTATCCAAAAAAAAAAAAAAGTTAGTAAGGAAATAGATGACTTATTATAATTCTGCTTCTTCTTTTTAAACACAAATCTATTAACTCATAAATGCCTTAAAGGACTACGCCAAATCGGAGCCTTCCGTCGGGACAAGCCCGCATCAGAAAATGTGTTATCCATGTGATTTGGATTGTAATGCACTAAGTACAGATGAAATCCTTCAGGGGGTGGAAATGGTATAGAGATCTCCACAGATCGGAGACTCTCTAACTGGAGCAAATCCCATGCAGGGGATACACTAACAATCTGACACAGATCGGAGACTCTCCATCCGGAGAAAATCCCATGCAGGGAATAGACTAACAATTGGAAATAAAAACCCGACAGTGGACGTAGCACCAAAACCATCACTGGTTTAGTTGCTCTATTCGCCTATGGACAGAACCAACCCATCCATAGAGTTCTTTCTTTCTTTCTTAGTCGGACCCCTTAAATAAGGAAGGAGGCAAAACGACTACAGATTTGAGGCGGGGTGAGGGTGTGGTGGACAGTGGACATGGAGGCACGACATAGGGTACAGGTAGATGGAGGTCAAGCTATAGAGAAGGAGGGGAAGGTTGGTTTAGGGGTTTGAAAATGGAGGTTTTAAGAGGATAAGATCTGAGTCGTTGAATAGAAGCTTGAGGCGAAGAGGGATTCGAAGATCGAAAAGGAGGAGGAAGGAAGAGGTGGCTAAAGGCGGGGGGAGGTTGTGGTGTGGTGGACAGTGGACATGGAGGCACGACACAGGGTACAGGTAGATGGAGGTCAAGCTATAGAGGAGGAGGGGAAGGTTGGTTTAGGGGTTTGAAAATGGAGGTTTTAGGAGGATAAGATCTGAGTCGTTGAATAGAAGCTTGAGGCGGAGAGGGATTCGAGGATCGAAAATGAGGAGGAAGGAAGAGGTGGCTAGAGGAAGGGGGAGGTTACACACCCCCCCCCCCCGTTTGGCCCCTTCCACACACACCACACACACAAAAAAAAAAAAACTTTAAAGCATAAAAAAAATGTGGAGAGAGGTTGGACGTTCTATCTCTATAGAAGGAATTATGCTCCTTATTGATATTGAATTGTTATATGAATGTTATGGCTAATGGGTAAGAGTTAGCTATTGAGTGAATAATTGTTTATGGTAATATCATTTGCACTGGCATATCACACCAGACGTCGTAGGTGAAGGAGAGGAACCTTAGTACCTGACGGAAGAACGTGCCGACAGTCAAGTGCTAGAGGAAGACTAGAACATCAAGTTTGCTCTGTTGTTCCATACTCTATTTTGGACGAATGTAATCTTAACTTCTAAACTTATTATTTTGGAATGATATAATTGAATTTGGTAAACTCTGATCGTTGAACTTATTATTATGCTGCTATTAAAGATAATTTGTTTGCCTAATGAAATATCATATTAAGCGATTTTAATAAAGGTTCTAAAATGTGGAGCGTTATACTTGTCCTAATCTAAAAAGTCAAAAAAATATAAAAAGTAAAATACAAAAAATAAAAGACATTAGGCTATCAATCACTCCTAACTCTTACAGTATTATTACACGTCCAACATTTGTATGTAAAACCCACATGGTGGTCCATTTTTATAGTAATTGAATGATACAAATCTACCCCCAACCGTATCCATTTAATTTTTTATCAGACCATCAAAACAAACAAAATCGGAAACGAAAGGTTTGACAGGCATAATATCTTTTGGGACTGAGGCCGACGTTTTGTTCACTTTTTTATCTAACCATCTTTACCTCTCGTAGGCCAGTTGTCACTGCTGAGTTATGTCAGAGCCATGATTGAATCATTGGGACAATGGAAATTTTTTCAATTTTTTTACAGGCAGTTAATTTTTTTTTTGGGTGCAACGGAAAAGAACAGGCAGTTAATTTTACTGGTGAATTTGTGATAGAACTCTCTCACCTATCAAAAAAGTATTTATTGACTTCCGCTGGGTAATTTAATTACTAGGCACCAACCGCTGCCCTACCAGCATGCAAAACACAACACTGCTATTGGTACCGATGGAGGTGCACCACCGACCGACCTCGGAAACCCATTTTTTTGGTCTCACACGAATGGTGCAAGTTGTTCGTTCATCTTAGATTAATTTTCTAAGAGGTCCCGCTAGAAATCAGCTCTATCGGATCATTCGTGGGGACCCAAAAATAGATTCCCGGAGTCGGTCGATGCACCATTGGTGCATGGGGGATCCGGGGATCCTGTAGGGCGGTGTCGCACTACAACCCTGTAGTGCGGTATACGAGCCGTTGATCTTGGCAATGAACGGCTCGGATTTCATCTCGGCAATGAACGGCTCGGATCATACAAGTACCAAGATGAAATCCGTGCTGTTGATTGCGCGATCAATGGCTCGGATGCCGCACTACAACCCTGTGGTGCGGCACCGCACTACATGATGCCCTCTTCCGGTGCGTGAGAGTTGGTACCCCTTGATTTACCGTGCAAATCAGGAGTGCCAAATGCAAGTTTCGTTCCACTTTAGTACATTATTGGTTTTTCATACTTTACAAGATATGTTATTTTTTTCACATATATCAATGAAAAAATTCAAAAATCCAAAAAAACAAACTTAGTGAAACAGACCCTTAACTTGTTAGCATTTCATTTCATAATAGAAAGGGTTTGGTTTTTGCCATATTAATAATATCGTTATTTCGTTGGTACGAGGAGTGGCAGAGTTGAGAATTGTGTTTCAAAAAGTTAGGGTATTGTCGTCCACCGTATCAGATATGTTTTGGACATGATCAAGTGAATAATGCCAATCAATTAGGTTCCCGCATGGGCCGTATCGGTCATGACGGGTCGTCCTGGACGAATGCGTGCCATGGCTTGGAAGTCGCGAGCCCAACCAGCCTGATGAATGCCAGGTGTGCGGCCAAGTGACAATACCACGCTTATGTTGGTCCAATCGAGGTTACTCAACAACCATATCATTTCACGTGGGTGTCACTTCTACGCGAAAGCTATCTAGTAGGGAGTTTTGATCAAGAACTTTCAATTCCTGACGTAAATTCCAAACTGACTTATTGTGTTTTACGAAATATATTAGTTGTGTTTAGTTAGATAGTTTAGTTTAGTTTTGATGATGTCAGCAGGTGTAATAAGTGGAGAGAGATAGAGAGAGAAATGAGGAAAATAATGATGTCATCAAAACTAAAACTAAACTGAAAAACGAACAAAGTCATTATTCTTTTACAGCACGACGACTTAAAAACTTACTGAAGCCAATTATTGACTTTGTAACATGAAAGAGATCAATTAATTTGTCAGAGACATAGAAGTGTTAATTACTCCTATTCAAATCTGAGGAGAGCACGTGCTTCTCCTTGATGCTTTAGGTCTTAAGTTTCAAATGCGGGTCTTCTGTTTCATCATTCATTTGACTAAAAAAAGTTGACTACGAAGTAGTTTACTAGTTGCTCTATTCTCTGTTCCCAACGAGGGTGTAAAATTTGTAAAATAAACCATCTTTTTCTTCTTCTTCTCTTTCCGGCTTTTAAAGGTTCGAAGGCATAAAAAAATTTCACGATGAATCCTTCATTTTTCTTGTTTAAGTGCATAAAGACATAGAGCATGGAAGTTTCACTTTTGGTTGCAAAAGTAGTTGTATCTTGCTACAGACGAAAGAAAGTGAGGGACGAGATTTAGGTTGAGTTTCCCGTTTGCTTTTAGCATCCCCGATTCTTATTTATTTGCTTTTAGCATCCCCGATTCTCATTTATTAAAAGCACATGCGTGGTTTCGGCAACTTGTTTTTAGCAAAATGAGTATGTGAGAAAAATTAATTTTTAGCAATTTAACTTTTAGCTAATGAGATACAAATCGAACTTAAACAATTTAGCTCTTAACACTTTTATAAAAAAATTGACTTTTAGCAATTGATGCAAAAAACGGAAAACTCAACCTTAGTAACTTTAGGTTTTGGTGCATCACTTGATACAACTCTTGAATATATCTCACCTTGTACCAAAAAAAGAAGACGAATATATCTAACCTTTACATCCTTTCTTCGTTATTCCCTCTGGCTGGTTACTTTATGAAAGAAAAAAGGGTGGCTTCTTGGGTTGTCGTGCAATGATGCAGGAGCTAGATCCAGGCCCAAGACACAACAGGCTGTTATTATAACTTCAAAGGGTTTTGTCCTAATTAAAGCTTAAAAATTTGTTCACTTTATACAGCTCAATATAAATACTAATATAGGTTGAAATTGATTAAGGCCTTGTTTCACAATTGCTTAAATGAGAATTCTATAAAGTCAAGTGGGTTAATTTTAACAAATAAGAAAATTAGATTTTCATTTTAGAAAATGGAAAATAAGGCCTGAATATATGTGATTTAAGAAGATAATTTCAATATAATTTTGTTTGATGATATACTTATCTTTTTACTCCTACCTTTTACCTTTTTATCCTTGTATTGTTCTGCGTAAATATTCTAGTAACTACAATCTAGCTAGCTAGGTTTTTCTTTTCTTATTTTTTTTTTATAAAAAAATGTAATAGTACCATATTTTTGTTTAAAAAATTAGTAGCCAAGTTTGGTAATAATGCCGAGGTTAAAGTGACTGGGAATTTTGACGACCATGGATAATAGGTATGTCTGGTACCATCATGTCATGCATGTTATCCCTCCTTTTCATGATTGCTAACTTGCTATTGCATTGCATAAGGACATCCACAACAAGACTCAACAAATGTTGAGCCAAATAAATTACTGAACAGTGTTTTATCTACTCATGTCATTTTCAACACTCCAACAATACTACCTATACTACCTCTCCACTATTAAAAAACTATTTTTTACTTTTCGAAATAATACAATATATTTACTCATATATACATACACACCCATATATACATGCCCAGACCTCCATCTTTGGCGAAACCCAGATCTGGAACGAACGCCAGCAACCTAGACCTCCAATTGGCGAACCAACGCCGGCCACCCCAATCTCCAGTGAACCCCAATCGATTTGTTGCTGCATCGAACAAAGCCCCAATAGATTCCGGCGAACAAAACCCAGATAATCCAAACCCCCCCTCCCCAATCGATTCCGGCGAACCCCTCCCCAATCGATTCCGGCGAAGCCCACCCCAGATCTCGCCGTCACGACCCAACGTCGATCTGTTGTTGCGTTGAACTCTCGCCGTCGAGGAGTCTTGCTGCGTCCAACTGTTGCTGTGGAGAGAGAGGGTGAGGGAAAAAATGATTAAAAAATAAATTGGCAGTGAACAGTGGCTGAACAAATGGGGGGTGATTTGGGGAGCAACTGTTCACGTTTGTATTTTGTTAACCTGTTTGAGTAGTCTGTTGCACCCCATTTTTGTTGCTTCCCTCCCTAAAATAGGGATGGGAGGTGTTTTGGGTCATCTGTTGTGGATGCCTTAAGAGCATCCATATGTGATAACAATCGATAAACATATAGGTACCGAATGCCCAGGTACAAAAATCATACTAATTGGTGCGCGAGGTCTACTTTTGAGTCCCACATAAATGATTTGAACTGTTTAATAATTTTAAAATAATTTTCTGAGTGTTCCTACAAAAAAATCAGCTCAATTGGATATGCGTAAGTACTTCATGAATTCTGAATGAAAAACTTGAAATTTGGATGAAACACTTACGCATATCCAATTGAGATGATTTTTTGAAAGGACACTCAAAAAATTATTTTAAAATTATTGAACGATTCGGATCATTCGTGTAGAGCCCAAAAGTGGGTCCCGCAAGCCGATTAGTACAATTTCGGTACCTTTCCCTTCGGTACCTGTAGCATCGTCAACAATTTAATTTTTAAGTTAAAGTATAGAGCAAATTCCCACAAAATCAGCCTCACCAAGTGTCTCACCAATTTACAGATTTTTTAATTTTGCTACAATAACTGGACAAATTTGATGCGGCATTGTTCACACACCAAAGACACTATTTATGCACTATTCACGCACTGTTCACTTTTTTTTCTTATTACTTTTGGGGAGTAGAGTAGAAAGAAAGAAAAATTTAATATATAGTAAAATTAGAATAGAGAGTTTGATTTTGTGAGTTTTTTGAAAAGTGGCTTGCTAAATTATACAAAGTGTTTTTGAGGTTAAATTTGGTGTTTTTTTTTTTTTTATGAGACTGATAAGGATGCCCTAAGTTGGTCTTCCAGAATAGGATCCATATACATGAGCATGGGTTAAATACATAAATACATAATCATGCATATCCTAAATTTTGCGTCTGTTCCGTTAACCTGACCTTTTAAATTTCTAGGACCTCTCGTCGTTTTATGTTTTCCTTGCTAGTCTATAAATCTTCTTTTTGTATTTGTTTGGAGGCGTGATAAAAACATGTAGAATACTTATTCATGATTTTAGGCTGAGTTTTCCAATGGATTTTATGACATAAAATCTAATTTTGATAAAATCTAGTTTTGTTTGGAGGTGTGTAAAATCACATTATTTTTTCAATTAATAAAATATAGGTTTGATAAAGGTATTTTGCAAATGATTTTATGAGATAAAATCTAGTTTTGCTGAAATCAGTTGAGAATCCTAGATTTATCAAAACTAGATGATTTGGCAAAAAAGTAAAAACTGGTTTTTTGTTTTTTTCCCGTTTTGTCTTTATTCAATTTTTTTTTTTTGCATTTTTTGGTTTTGCGTCAAGTTTTCGTGGTTTATGGATTCCTCTCGTTGAGATGAATTGAAAGAGTATAAAATTATGGTCAAAAGTTATTTTTTTTTTTCATAAAGCCGAAAATAAACCAAAATAAACTACTTTATTAGTTTAATTTCGGCTTTATTAAAAAAAAATAGTTTCGACCATAATTTTATACTCTTGGGATTCGTCTCGTCGAGACGAATCCATAAACCACAAAAACTTAACGCAAAACTAAAAAATGCAAATTCTTTTTGAATAAAGACAAAACGAAAAAAACAAAAAACCGGTTTTTACTTTTTTGCCAAATCACCACTAGATTTTATAAGATAAAATCAAATAAAAAATTCAGCCTAAAAGCATGAATAAGTATTCTACATACTGATGAATCGGTTAACTAAATAAAAAGAAGTACATTTTGATAACTAAATAAAAAGAAGTTGGAGGAGGAAAAGTACTCTATCCCAACTTGCTTGCCTCTTTCAAAAATTTGATTTTATTAAGGAAATATTGTTATTTTGTTTTTTATATTTTGGTTTTTGTTTTAACTCTTCAAGTCTTTAGGATCATCATCGTTGTCTTCTTTGATTGCTATTAATTAATTTCAAAGAAAGGGTAAAAAGGTGTACTCATAACTTCTAATAATTAATTTTGAACTGAGATAATCTTTAAAATATAAACTGTACCCAATAAATAAACTAATAAAGGTGTAGTGAGCCATCACAGTCGTCCGTTCGGCAATCAACAGTCCGAATTATCCTCGTACTATCTTCATGCAAAGATAATGATTTCACATATAAGATAATCCAAATTAACCATTGATAGCTGACTGAATAACCGTGGTGGCTCACTGCACCCATGTAGGGCCCCTGGTTTGGTGGCGTATATGGCAGGCAGTGAGTTGACACAAGAAGGCCATTTTACCATCTTTAATCATTTGCATTTTAGAATGTCTTTACCCACTCAGCTTCAATGGCCAAAGTCCACAAAGATGCAGTTCAAAAAAAGTCCACAAAGATGACCTCATGGGCTGAGTTTTGGGGTTTTTTTCTTTTCAAAGTGTTGAAATGGCAAAAAATGCTAAAAGTAACTGATGTATTATGAGGATTGAGGAGATGACATGTCTCGAAATTCGTATTTAGTCATTTTTTAGCTTTTAGCCATTGCAATTATTTTGAAAAATTAGGCCTAAATGTAATTAGTCGCTAGAACATTTGATAATACTGTAACTAATAAAGCTCACTTAGGGCAGTGAATTCCATGATGTTAAATCATTCTGTTGAAAAAAAAAAGTTTACTCATGGAATAAGTAGACAACGAAATGTTGTTGCCCCACCTGTGGGCCCCACAAGATGATAAGAAGTAATCTTTATTAGTGTTGGAAATTATCAAAATAAAATGAATTTTTATTTGGATTTTATCAAATTATTCTGTGTGCCTTGAGAAAGCTTCAAAAAGGGTTTTTGGGTTTGTCCCACATCAGCTATTTAGGAAAAGATTGAATGGTTTAAAGACGGGAGCACATTTGGCCAGTCAACAATTGGGTATTGATACTGTTGTGACAAAACCCGAAGTCTGAGAATATAACAAAGCAACAAAGAAAACGAGACACAAGATTTACGTGGTTCCCCCCCAAGCACGAAGCTCTAGAGGTACGTTCACGGGCGAAGAGCAAGAGAGGATTCACTATGAACGTGGAGAAATACACAGAGTCGGCTATACCCGTAACTCTCAGTTGAAGCATCCAACAGATATTTAGGGACAAAGTCTCAAGAACAATAGAGACACACAAAACCCTAATATCCAATCCCATGAACTAAAGACTATCAATGGAATGACCAAGAAACCCTAACACACTACGGGAAACCCCATAGGGGCTTGGATTCACTCAAGAAGTCCAAAGCCCTAGGAGGCCACAGGGCTCCTATTTATAAGAAACACAATCAAAGCATTACCATAGAAGTCTAAACACAATAGGAAATCCTAAACGCAATAGGATTTCCTAAACGCTATAGGAAATCCTAAAGGCAATAGGAAATCCTAAACACAATAGGAATTCTCCAAAATAAGGAAATTCAAGACACAATTCCAACAATTCTCCACCTTGACTTGAATTCCATTGAACTCAACACCATAGAGCAACCCTATCACAACCCCATTCTTCTCCAAACACCCCTTACGGGGCAGCCCAGCACGGGCGATCGCCAACGGCACCAACGAGCAAGGCTAAAGCACGACTGCTTGACCTTGCAAACGCGACTCAGGAAACCTAGCCGCACATGCCTCCAAATTGAGCCTCCATCTTCAAATGGGCACCAACCACCCAACGCATCCCTCAAGGATGCAAACAAAGATCCGCTCAAGCTCCACCTGGAGCAAAACACTAAACTCCACCACAGAGTTAATGGCCCAAACGAGCAACCATCTTCAAACGGGCACCGACCACCCAACGCATCCATTACGATGCAACAGAAGACTTGCTCAAACTCCCCATGGAGCTAATAACCCAAACGAGCAACCATCTTCAAACGGGTACCGTCCACCCAACGCATCCATTACGATGCAATAGAAGACTTGCTCAAACTCCAACCGGAGCTAATAACCCAAACGAGCAACAGTCTTCAAACGGGTACCGTCCACCCAACGCATCCATTACGATGCAATAGAAGACTTGCTCAAACTCCCCACGAAGCAAATATGCGAAAACCCGTATACGCCAAATAGTTGAACCAAATCCAAATCTCCACGGCGATACCTAACATGAAACACTACATAGTAGCCTCCATAACAGTATCCGAGCATAAACAAAATAATCCGATTTAACTCATCAGAATAGTCTTTAATGGGCATACCTCATTCATACGAAACGCATAAAGGCGCTGATTCAAATCCAAAATTCTCCCAAAATCACCTTCGCACAGAGATCCTCGAACAAACTATCCTGCATATCAGCAGGCTTCTTCAACTTCCCCAATAAAGTCTTGTGTATTCCTTGTTGCACCAAACTTCTCAACTTCGAAATGAGTCGCCATGAAGACGCACTAACGCACAACCTACGCAGCGGAAAAACGAAAGCCTCGGATTGAACCCGGAGCTCTGATACCAGTTTGTTGTGACAAAACCCGAAGTCTGAGAATATAACAAAGAAAACGAGACACAAGATTTACGTGGTTCCCCCCCCCCCCCCCCAAGCACGAAGCTCTAGAGGTACGTCCACGGGCGAAGAGCAAGAGAGGATTCACTATGAACGTGGAGAATACACAGAGCCGGCTATACCCGTAACTCTCAGTTGAAGCACCCAACAGATATCTAGGGACAAAGTCTCTAGAACAATAGAGACACACAAAACCCTAATATCCAATCCCATGAACTAAAGACTATCAATGGAACAACCAAGAAACCCTAACACACTATGGGAAACCCCATAGGGGCTCCCCCAAAGGGATTCACTTAAGAAGTCCAAAGCCCTAGGAGGCCACATGGCTCATATTTATAAGAAACACAATCAAAGCGTTACCATAGAAGTCTAAACATAATAGGAAATCCTAAACGCAATAGGATTTCCTAAACGCTATAGGAAATCCTAAACACTATAGGAAATCCTAAACACAATAGGAATTCTCCAAAATAAGGAAATTCAAGGCACAATTCCAACAGATACCACTAAAACTTGGTATAGATACCTATTGTTTTTATGGTAAACAGAACGATGTCTAGATAAAGATAACCCAAAATTGAGTATCAATACCCAGTGGGTCTGATTGGGAACAAAGTATCTTGGTATAGATACCCCAAAATGGGATATAGATACCAGCGCATCAACGCACAAATTTCGGAGGTGAAGGCATTGCTTCGCGATCGGTTGTGATTCTGTTTGGAAATGTTATGACTTAAAACCAAAGGCTATTTGATCAATGGGTGCAACCCTTGATCAACAGGTGTAACACTCATGCGAAAAGGTGTGTTTGGGTCTATAAATATTGCCCAAATCACGATCATTCTACACACAATTTTAGCGCTATTACTCTGTCAAAATTCCTTCAAGTTGTTTTTTTGTTCTGTTACATTGTTACTCTGCAAAAACGGTGTCAACAACCCCTTGGTACCTTTGATCATTTTTAGGCTCAGTATTCTGTCTGTCATTCGTTTGTGCGGACGCAGGCAGAAGGTCTATAGATCGGGCTTCATTTTATCCTCAAATAGATTAGATTCGCTATCAACTCTGTGCTCACCAAATGGTGAGGCGAATACTGTTTTTGGAAAGCGATGTCGTAACGTGTCTCGAAGCAAGTTCCATGAAGACATTCATATTTCAATTTTCCAAATTACCCAGATTTTGCACCAACAATAAGAACTCGACGAAAACAACAATCATGCTTAAATTCATATCAGTCTTATGTCAATCAATAGATTATCGCTACACATTTCTCTAAGTTTAATTGCATGTGACTAATAATTTATTTAAAAACAAATACAATAAATGAAAAATAGTGTCAATGATGTCCAATAACCGTATTTTTAGTACTCCCTCCGTCTGCATTTGTTAGTCTATTTTGGGAGTTCGTGCTAATTTTAAATGATTATATCTTATAATTTATTATGTTTTATGTAATTTTAAAAATATTGCATTATAAAACTAATCGAGTTCTATCAAGCAAAATCCATATTAGACATGTAATTATTTAACAATTTAAATATATTACTAATTTTTTATCCGATTATAATAAAATGATGGACAAACAAATTTAAACGGAGGAGGAAGTATGTCGTTAGGACAAGGTTTTAAAAAGTAAATATAAGCAAAACTAGAAGATCGAAAAGAGCAGACGAATTAATAGGTTGTGTAAGGGCATCCTTATCAGGGCACAAAAAAAAAACACCAAATTTAACTTCAAAAACACTTTTTACAAATTTAGCAAGTCACTTTTCAAAAAACTCACAAAATCAGACTCTCTATTCTAACTTTATTCAATTAAACTATTCTTTCTTTCTACTCCTACTCCCCAAAAGTAATAAAAAAAAGAAGTGAATAGTGCATAAATAGTGCATGAACAGTGCGTGAATAGTCCCTAGTGAGTGAACAGTGCCGCACCAAATTTGGTGTGGTACTGTAGCAAAGTCAGAAACTTAACAAATTTGATCAACCATTTGGTGAGTCTAATTTTGGCCTTATTTTGGGTTTTGGCTCTCTATTTTTGTTAAAAAGTTAATTTGTTCATCCGCATAAGGATGCTCTAAGGACTAGGTGGATAATTCGGAAGCGGTGCTTGAGATGTGAGAGAAGCAGAGTATAGAGAGAGAAAAAATGTGAGAGAGCAAAGTGCCGGAGAAGATTCTCCTTCCGCCCCCCAGCCCCTTCCCCCTTTCTCCAGCCCCTCTCCTCTCTTCTCCTTTATCACTACCTCTCCTTGGTTTGCCGGTAACTCCCCATGCATGGCTGGATCTGCTCTCCAGTCAGTGTGGGTGGCCGGAATCTTGATTTTTGGAACAAGGGGGAGGCCGATCTGGGTCTCTGACACCAACCGCGTGACAACGACGGCAATGGCACCGGCGGTTTCTTTTTGCTCTTTTATTTTTTGTTGTTTGTTTTGGCCGGTGATTTTTTTGGTCGGTGGTTTTGTGTTTTGGTAGTTTTGTATTCCGGTTTTGGGCTGGTAGTTCAATTTAATGCATTTCTATCTATTTAAAAAAAAAAAGACCAGGTGGATATGTTTTGACGAATAAAATCACATCGGGAAATCCCCCTGCATGCGTCTGAGTCTGACCTTTCTTGTTGACTTTTAACCCCACAGAGAGAGAGAGAGAGAGAGAGAGAGATAGAGAGAGAGAGAGAGAGAGAGAGAGAGAGAGAGAGAGAGAGAGGAGGTGCGTCGGAATGAAGGCAGGACATACAAAAGGAAAAACAGGTTGATTAGTTGAGGTGGGAAATAGTAGTACTCCCTCCGACTGGATTTGTTGGTCTGTTTTGGGGATTTCAATTTTTTTTCCGTTACATTTTGAATTTGTTAATTTTCTATTTTATCCTCAATCCCTCCATTTAATACTCCCTCCATTCTAATTTAACAGTCCACCACAAAATACATGCAATTTTCAAACTAAAAAATAATGTAGTTGGAAAGATTATTTTTTTATTAATATGAATTTTGTTTGATAAATTTCATTGAGAACTTTAATACGGTGCAAAAAAAATTCAAAAATGTAAACACATTATTTTAAAAAATTAGTTTTTGTGTTGTTATTTTAAGTTTTAGAAAAGGGCAAAAAAGTAAATTTTTCGTACTTTATGTTTTGACTTTTGAAAATGGACAAACATTTTAAGACTTGAAAAAATATGTTTGTGGACTAACAAAGCCGGACGGAGGGAGTAATTATTACTCCCTCGTATTTAAACAAGTGTTCATTATAAAAAGTCGTGTTATTTTTCAAATAAAAAAATAAAGTGCTTTTATGTATTATTTTTTAAATTTTTTCGCACCGAATTAAAGTACACTATGAGTACTTTAATTCAGATAAAATAAATAAATAAATATACATGAAAGTATTTAATTTTTTTATCCGAAAAATAGTAAGAGAGAGAGAGAGAGAGTGAGACACTTATTTAAGAACGAAAGGAGTATTAAGCAAGTGAAGTCCTTTTCAATGATCGATGATGAATCCTCAAACAGTAGTGTCACGTGAGAGAGAGAGCCAGATAGGGGAATGGTGCTTTGTTTTGTTTGGTAGGAGGAAAAAGGCAAAGAAGAAGAGGAGAGAGGGAGAGAGTGAGAGAGAGAGAGAGAGAGGGGTGGTGTGGATTTTGTTGGCATATTTTTCAGTTTCAAGAGATGAATCATTAGCAGTTCAAAAAAAAGAGATGAATCATTAGCAGTTCAAAAAAAAGAGATGAATCATTAAGTCGAAGACCCAGGTTCGTGATGTGATGTGATGTGGGTGTGGGTCTCTCTTTCCAATGGAGGAGAAAACCTACAACTTTCCGACTTTCCAACATCAATCACAATGGGAATTTCACATTTTGTGTCAATTTCGATCGTCCAAAAACATTGGTCCTATTGGAGAAAAATTTCAGCGCAACGGACGTTTATAACGTCTCTCCATGGAGTGAAATTACGAGTACTGCAAATTTTACTAAAAATGCTTTTAGAATAAATTGATTTTTTACGATTTTTTATGTGATGCATTTTTTAAAAAATATATTTTTTGTTAGGGAACACCCCCACAGCATATACAAAAAACCTACCACATATGAGAGGACATTATTGACATTACAATTGACCAATTAACCGCTGTAACAAAAGAAAAGGTTCCCACCTACTTTCCATTACTTTTAGGCATCATTCTCTTTGTTTAGCTCCGGTTTTGGGGAGTTTTGGTTTTGATGACATCATCATTTTTTTCACTTTTCTCTCTATCTCTCTCCACTTATTACACCTGTTTGCATCATCAAAACTAAACTAAACTCTCTCAAAACTCCTAACCGAGAACTGGCTTTAGATATACACCAAGGATGCGGCTGGATTTGGCTTCTAAATTTTAACTAATTTTGTAGGTTCCCAGATATTTTATACCCTTATATATAGTATACATCTACAATATTTAATAAACTTTAGGGCCTAATTTATATGGACCTCAAAATAGAAGGCCTAAAAAAATAGGGTCAAAAAATTAATTTAAAATTTTTTGGGTTAGATTTCATAATATAAACAGATATAATTGCCTACAAAAACAGCACAATCGTAAAAGCTATGTTCGAGGAAAAGTGAATTGTTTGTAGAAAGAGGCAATTTGATGAGGATGATGTTGAAGAGGTGACACAATCAGCTGAAGAATTGTTTGGAGTAAATTACTTTTTATTTTTTATTTTTTATCATAGATCAAGCTTTTTCTTCACTTAATGACATGTTTGAACAATTTCAAGAATATTAGTTTTTGTTTGATTTGGAGAAATTGAAAGTCTACAAATGATGATTGCTTGATGACCAACCGTGCCAACCTAGAAACATGCTTGAGACATGGTGAGCATTCTGATACTGATGAGAGGAATTTGTTTTCAGAATTGAAAGTCATAAGGATGTTTTACCAGAGAAATGAGAAAACTTAATTACTCAATTATTTGAAGCTACTGGGTGATTGTTTTCCCAATGTGTGGGTTAATTATAGAATATTGTTGACTATACCAATCACGGTTGCCTCCGGAGAAAGAAGCTTTTCGAAATCAAAGTTGATCAAATTTTACATTCTGTCAACTATGTCGCAAGAAAGATTAAATGGATTAGCTATATTACCCATTGAAAAACATATGGCATCTAAACTTGATTATGAGAGCTTAATTACTACTTTTGCTGCGAAAAATGTGAAATGGTGATGTTTAAGTAATATATTTCGGATTAACATATATAATGATTATCGAGTTTTGTGTTATTATTGTTTTTAATTCTTGTAGTTTTTTTTTTTTGTATTATACAATGGGTCTAAAAAATAAAATTTACATCTGTCCTCAGAAAACTCAGAACGGGCACCGCCAATACATTGCGTCCATATCGTATCAACTACGATTGAAATAACTCAATAATACGTCAAAGACATACTTAGGCAGTGAGAAAAGTTTGTATGACTTTTGATAGTTGTTGCAATATTTTTCATTCCAGAGAGTAGTGTCTATGGAATACGTCCAAAGAATATGTAGTTACAAAAATAAGAACTAAAATAGTAAAATGCACCCAAAATTAATTCACCAGGCAAGAGATCGATCCACAGCTACCTTTCAATGTGAAAGGGTAGGGCCTCAAGTCTTCATTCCTATCTTTCGGTGTAATCGATACCGGATGGCGTTTTGATATGATATCGTAACTATTTAAAAAAAAAAAAAAACAGAGATCCAGAAAGTAGCCCCAACTGGGGATACTATCACCCAATGCATTCCATTAATAGAACGTTCAAACGGTTTTTTTTTTTTTTTTTTTCAAAATGGTAGAAGATTTTATTAGTGACAAAAAAACTACTACATCAAAAAAATGGTTATTTCGCTCTAAAGAATATAATAACCAATTGAGAGGTCTAGATTAAGTCTTCATTACAACCTCTCAACCCAAATCTTGTCGGATTGCTGATCTCCAAACAAACTGACAAAAACGACTCTCGAACCTTATTGCACTTCGCCAACTAACTTCTACGCTCATCTGACTTGTTAGGGACATCATTAATAAAAAAAACCTAACATTGGAAACAACGAAGTTGGCAGGCCAATTGATATTATTCGTCATTAGATCACAACCACTACCGCTTTCCTTTGTCGGAGAATCATAACCATCACCACTAGCAGAATTCGAACCAACACCTCAATGATGACAAAGAAGCCGAGTGAAAGGAAAATAGCTGATAACACGCAAAAACGCTTGGCTTTGAGATAGAGAGAAAACCCTCACTAAAAAGGAGGAGTTATTCAAAGACATAGAAGCCATAACTAAGGAGGAACACCCATTAAGGGTAAAGCCATCCCCTGAGTGGTGAAAGCCCACAGGAAGGGAGAGGAAGGAAGAGAGGCGGCTAGTGTTTTTTTGCTACAGAGAAATGCTCTGGAGAGTAACGAATTTCGGCCACAAAAAAAAAAAAGGGTGGGTAACACGTTCAAAAGAGTGTCCAAATTATTTGTTATCCGAAAAGGGATCACATTAACCATAGAACCCAGCGCAATAATGTTCCCGTTTCTCCGACGAAAAGCACAATAAAAATTCGTGTAGGAATTCTTTGTTAGAGAATACAGAGGCCACAAAATTGTTTACCCAGAAAACTCGAGATCGGAAGCTTTATTGACAAAAATGTTTAATCTATATAAACATAAGAAGCATTCAACCGAACCACCCCAACAAGAAGGGAATGAAATTTATTCTGTAACCAAAATCACTTCTTGGCAAAACTACTTGTGCCAGACTGCATATCTGTGACCACAGGATGCTAGGGTCCACTCCCTGCCAGCGGGGCACCACGAACCGTCGCCGATCTTCATGCAAACTTTCTCCCCAACAATTGCAGAGTAGAGATTTGGCTGGGCTTCAAGAATCTTGATCGACGATCGGCTGTGGATGTCTTGACGCTTTCGAATGTCCATCTGCACATTTAATCAGGAGAATCTTACAGCAGCTCCTCAAGCAAGACCAATTCAGCGAATCGGAGTAGAAGTGTTCATAACCTTACCAGCTTCGCTATTTGGTCGTGAGTGGAGTTGCCCCAATCGTAGAAATGGTCGTAAAAAACAGCTGGTATCCCTGGATGAGTGAGTATATATGCATAGCCCTGGATAGTGAAGGCAATGTCAAGAATCCAAATTGAGTAAATGAAGAACCAAAATGCAAAACCTAAACAAAAACAAAGATTGTACATGTAGATGCATTTAGTAGTCGTAAAATACACAGGCAGTGCCCATCCGAAGGGGATGATGATTTGTCCATCACTGGGTAAAATTATTGATACGGACCATATGGTCATACAACTTTGAACTTTCTTATGGGTAAACTATACAGCTAAAGAAGTCTAGCTCATTGATCTGGAAAAAGCAAATCACAACAAATTTCTCTATCCTAGATTACGACAAATGGAGAATTTGTTCCAAAGAATGGCCTCTTTTTCTCATTACAATTGAGTCCCATGATTCCAAAATCAAGCACTCCTTGTGATACCAGCACCTCAAAAGTCAAAATATCTCCTTGCTCACTGTGAGCTGCACCAGTCGAACAGTGGACCACCATTTCAAGACCATTAACCAGAAAACATATAGACTTGGTTGTAATAATTATGGCCTAAGATTTTTCTTTATCTTTAGTGGTATCAATTTTTAATTAGCTGTGAAAAATGTCATCTTGACATCATGATGCTGGGTGTCGACAACATACTTAGAATGGAAAGACATTCAAAAAGATCCAAAGAAATATCATTTCATGAAATTTCCAATGCCAACATCTATCATTCTCATTTATAAACATTTGTTTCTTCGAAACAAACATTTGTTTGTTCGAAACAAACATTTGTTTGTTTCATCAAACAAACAAATGTTACAGGTTCCAGGGCAACCAACAATTAGAGAAATTATGATCACCAAAAGAAAATAGAGAAATTAAAATACCTCCATGACATGATGAGAAGGAAAAGGCCAATGAGCCTGCAAGGGTGGAACAAACATGAGTTAGTAGCGACTTTCATTAAGGATCATAAGCTTGCTTCTATAACAATAGCAAACAACTAAAAAACAAATTTCGCAACCCGAAATTGTCATGGAAAAGTTGACTGGACAGAAGTCCCGGTTATCTTATTTTTATCAATCAAGCCATTGATTCCAATACAATCAACCTTTCACAAAAAAGAAGTCAACAAATTTAACGGGGAGACCTCTTTCCATCTGAAAGTATATTGTCTCAAAAGATTAGATAGTAACAGCGAAATAATGTTCCTGTGGAGATAATAAGGTCAGACCAGCAAACAAGAGGCGTGAAAATTCATACCTGTGTTCATTTGCTCATGCAGTGTATGCATATCATGGTTATCTATAAATAAATAATACTGAAAGATGTTTACCTGTGTTGAGCCTGTATCATGGTTATCGAGGAAAGTGACGGCCCTTGAAGGCCACCATCCCATCACTCCTGGTGGATTCCCTTGAGCGTCACGCAGGCGCCAGTGCTCTCCCTTTACAGCTTCCTACGTAGTTACATATTAAAAAAGGATAAAGAAAAAAGGATTAATTTCAGTTAAAGAAAATAGATTACTCTCTGGAAAGAAGATAGATTCTGTCTATACAAACTTCTTCGGGAAAGCACCTGAAGAATTCCCTTAGTTGTGAAGTCAAATGCAGCAGAAAGCTGCCCTGTGCCGTCAATCCAATTGATAATCCGTTGCCTATGACTATCTGCATGTGGAATAACTGACCATTAAAGAACTGATATAATTTTGTGGATGCATGTTTCTTCCTAATGAAGTGTTCATGAAAAGCTACAACTAATATTCTGCCTTGATAATAAAATACGAGTGTTCAACCAAACGAATTCATGGCAGGAAAACAAACAAAAAATGAATTAAGTGGAAAACACATCAATTCTTTCCAATTAAAAGACAATGAGGATGCTCCTAATCAACAGGGGTAGTCTTGATGTTGGGAATTAGTAGAGACAAAGAAAAACAAATGTCCATCATAAGAAGAATGTATAAAATGAAGCATTAAGTTGAAGTTCAGCTTAATATTTTGGTAACATTTTCGCTATTCGATTGTACATAATAGAAGAAAAATACCTTGGTTGTAGTCCAAGCGGTGACCATTGTAATTGCAAGAATCCCAATATTCTCCAACAGAAAATATGGGCTTCGCACCTTCAATGTATTCCTTCACATATTGTGCTGAATAACTAAAAGAAAATTGACAATAATAAGTTGCAAATTAAAACCATAAGAGGAGAGTAGTAGCAAATAGAAAGAATAGGGACATTTTCTTAGTAAAAGGTAGAAGCACCAAATGCCAAGTACAACAACATGATTAACATCTAAGACAGCTGCTTCACGAGAATATTGCCCAAACTTATGGGCCATGGCTTTGCTCAATATTCAGTGTCCACCTAGAGGCTAGAAGCACCAGGATTATCCAAAGCACCAAGTGTCATATTGCTCCACCTATCCCCCCCCAAAAACCCTCCAGAATGAAAAAAGAGGTAAGAACAGAAGGAAAGACACTACATTATAACATTACCCTCTTGCAAAATCAAATCGGAAATCTTGGAAGCCAACTGTAGTTCGTAGCCATTTTAGCCACCCAATAATGTCTTTCCGAACGAAGTGCTGGGTATGGTCAATATTTGGAACCCCGTGAAAGTTGTCCCCAGTGCTGCGATTACCCTGGAAGCAAGATTAACATGTATAAAAGCGATGATAATTGAAACCAGATTTTATGGCAGAGTCATGCATCCCTAGGCGATTGGTCAATACCATAACAATTGCAGACTAGATTATATGGAAAAATCATTTCTAGTCTAATTTGAAGCTATTTATACAGAAGTCTTCATCAGTATTAATTTGGAATATTAGAATTTCTTGAAGCTACAAAGCACCTTG
Source organism: Vaccinium vitis-idaea (assembly GCA_963854785.1). Lineage (NCBI taxonomy): Eukaryota > Viridiplantae > Streptophyta > Magnoliopsida > Ericales > Ericaceae > Vaccinium > Vaccinium vitis-idaea. Next base: position 35,805,457 of record OY978226.1, on the reverse strand, counting down.
CACACAAACCAAGACAATTACATCTGTAGCACCCGAATTTCCATTAGGCAGAAGTGAAATTAATTCTACTACAACAACTACCCTTACCAATCCACCAGTACAACACGTAACAGCGCGTTCATCCCATGATAGTGGAATACCATCGTAACGGTTATACGTTCCTCCATGCCCTGTGGTAGTCCCAACACGGTGATTGATGACTATGTCAGCCATTGGTCTAACTTTGTATTGCTTCATCTTTTGAAGTAAAGCTTTCAAGAGGTGTTCAGAGCCATATGATGAATTGAGAGAATATAAATTTTGAGGAAGGTATCCTGTAAACCGTAGAAAAGGAAGAGCCATTTGGTAAATGTGTACACAAAAGAAAAATAAGTTGGAGTTCCAAGTAGAAGATTTCTTCCAACCTTCAGGTGCGAAGGAATTAGTTGCTGGTGGTAACCATGCCGATGTAAACCCAGATTTTGCAATATCAGGAACCTTGCTCTCTAAATTTCTCCACCAATCATGTTTATGAGATTCCCAGTTGAAAGCCTGTTAAGCAAACTGTTAGTCAGTTGTCGAAATTAAGAGGCTTGAGAATTGAGAAGTAAAATATACTAGTGGGAATGAAATGTAACCACGACCTTCGGAGAGCTCACAGAATACATAACTTCGTCTTCTTTTTCCAGTTATACTAAATTATGTTAGTACCAACCCACCCCACTCGATATGAGAGACATGATTGAAATATCGACCTACCTGAATTTTTATACCTATTTTCTAGTAACAATAAATTGGGCCATCGTTGGCATTTACCTGCAACAGAATTTCTCTACCACCACGTAGCACTGCTCCTGCACATGAATAACCACTGAAAATTAACCAGCAATAATAAAACCAATATCTTTCCTTTCACAGAAAAGGAAAACTTGAAATGTTTATCTGATTGCTGATACAGATGTGTTTCAATATCACAATGAGACATGCCAAAATCCAGCATCATGCTATAGAATTATAGAAAGAAATGGATTCTGGGAGAAAAGCATACCAACATCAGTCTCCTGAATACTTTCAACATATTCCTGCATTTGCAAGGTATGATCACTGATCAGGTAAGGTAACTAAACAAGTAGTTTAGCCCAGCTCTGTGACTATTAGGAATCAAATAGTACTTGGAAAGATCGGCTGATAGGATAACACTAAATTGGAAAAGAAAAACGGAAGTAGGATCATACATTGCTCAGGCGACCCATCTTGGATCAAAGGTGGTCGTAGCAACTTCGACACTGAATCGAAAAATATGAGCAAAATTCCTGCATCCACATACAATCAACTCAGAATGATGTTTTCCACCAATTGTTGCAGAACAACTAAGAAAAGACGCTAATACATAAGAAAATTTTAGTAACTGTGTTATTGCCAATGCATAAGAAAACATAAGAAAAGACGCTGGCGACGGGCGAAGACCTAAACGAAGCTTCGGCTGTCACGACCTAGCACTTCAGGCTTACAGAGTAGAACACAGTTACATTTACTGATCCGCAAAACACAAAAACTAAGCTACCGCCAAAGATAAAAGGCTGAAAACAAAGGCTAAGAGTGCCAACGACAAGCGATGGCCAACAAAAGGGCAAAAGAACAGAGCACAGTGTGTGCATGTGTATAGCGGAAAACAACATAAACAAAAATAAACTAAAAAACTGAAAATACACTATAAATGCATCTAACGGAAAACCACGACCCATGAAAATACACCACCAGCATCGAGCAAGTCTGCCATCTAACGGAAGTTTCCCGTTGAAGTGAAGCAAAGTGAAAACAGGAAAAGGCCAAAAACGAAAACGAAAACAAACGATGCCAACAAACCACGTAAAGCATTCAATTTTCTGATGAAAGATGCTTACCAAAACACTGATCTTTGCACAGGCGATCTTAACGTGAGGATCCTTCTCGAGCCTAGAGCACTTATATAGACAACGAAGAGTCGTGAATTAGAATGATTCCGCTGAACTGGAACCACGAATTCCGTCCATAAGAAAGCGGAAGAAGAAAAAAGCGACTAATCAGAAAGATGGAATTGTATTCGATGGCCACGAAAACCACAAAACACGGTGGCTATGAAATTTCTGCAACTGGTTCACAAAATGGAGAAGAGATTCGAGGTTTCTGCAAAAGGAGATTCGCTTTTCGGATTTCGCTTTCTGGTTTTTCGGAGGGAATGTAAAACGTTCGTAAAATTTAAAGGAAAATGCGTTCGAAGGCGAGATTTGGAGTCGAAGGGGTTGGGAGTTTTGGGCGGTGGAGATGTGAGGATGGATTGGGTGATTAGAAAGTTGAGGATATGTGGACGGTTGAGATCGCGTAAGTCCACCCACCTGAAACTTGAAAGCTTAAGAGCTAAGCTTTATGAGTCGTCGGCCAAGCGAAGCGAGGTGTTTTTGGGCCTCAATTGCCAGGTGTTTTATGAGTCGTCGGCCGGTGTTCAAAAAAAAAAAAAAAATGAGTCGTCGGCCAAGCTTAAGAGCTAAGCTAAAAAATATTTGTTTTTTTTACACCTATCGATGTCCGAACAAGATTATTTTTTTACTGGATGCTCTTCTCAACTAGCCCTACGACCCTTATAGTTCAGATCAATAAATTCCTAAGCCCACAATTTTATAACTTTTCCTGAAGATTCTTTCAAACTGGTAGGGACCTGAATTTTGAATGAAAATCAAATAATAGATGAGTAACGTAAAAATATCCAATGGGCCTGATTTTCTCCGAGATCACATTAATAATTATTTTAAAATTATTTAACGGTTCGGATCGTTTGTGTGGGACCCGAAAATGGGCCCCACAGAATTACATTTTGCAAAGGCTTATAAGTACCACGCTTCCCACATCAAACGTTGCCGTTTGATGCCCACTACATACCCTGTGGTGACTAAGTCACCACAATCCCCCCGAATCCGTGTTTTTGGGCCTCAATTGCCAGGTGTTTTGGGCCCTCTACCTCCTTTTTTTTTTTTTTGATCTGGAAGACATTTCATTAATAGAGGCCCGAAAGCCAAGTCATTCGGCACATACACGACTTCAATAAAAAACGGAACAAACCGATACAACTAAGGCTCGGGCACGAACACACCACAAAAACCACGACGGGCATGGGGCTCTGAGACTCGTACAGCAGAGCAGACGCAGATCCATAAGAGGGTCGATGCATAGGGTCCTACCCAAGCTCAGTAGTATCCTACGGTTTAAACCAAAACAATGACAGCCCAAAAATGAAATCGCACTTCCTGGAAATCAAATACAAGGCAAAAAACCAAACTACTATAAACAAAACAAAAAAAGACAACAAGGCTAGACATCAGAGAACTGAACCACCCGAGTCAACTCGCAGAGTTACACCGAGTCACCTCAGAAGCATCGAGTTTAGACCGAGTCACCACTCTGGGATAGGAAGCCAAGATCCATAGTCGCCGCCTTCGAAGCTTAGGAGCTTTATTTGCCAGAGGGTGCGCAACCCGCGCTATCATTGCCAAAGCAACCAGATCTGACCAAGTGGGGGGCGGAGAAGGAGATGGTGGTCGAGGGTGGTAGTGGCGGAAGCAAAGGAGGATCTGGTGGAAGATGAGGTGGCGGTGGGTCGAAGTGGTGCGGTGGTTAGGAGAGGGCAGGCGGCTGTGGAGACGGAGTGGGGGGAGGTGGGCCAAGAGGCAGAGCCTCACCTCCCCCAAGCAAAACCAGAAGAGGGAAAGTGAAAGAGGGCTGAGAGAGGGGTGGGCTTATCAAAGTAGGGCGGCGGAAGGGTAGAAGAAGAGCGGCTGTGGAAAAAACTAGGGATAAACCCTAAGAGCTCTCTTTTAGAGAGAGAGGCTCTCAGAAAGAGAGAGTTGCGTTCCCAGGAAAGTTGTGGCCCTCTACCTTGATTCCTTTGCAAATTCTTCTTTGAAACCACCCTATGTAATAATGGAAACGGGACTTGTATGGCATATCTGGACCGTTCAAAAGTATTTTGGATGATTTGGATGTGCCCTACAAGGCCGCTCTGTAGGACTCGGGGTCCGGGTTTCCATTTCCAAAAGGTACAACTGCACTTTCTGTAACGCCCCGATTTTCGGAACCATTAGTTAAGACAACTAATTAGGATTAATTTAATAAAAAGAGTTTCCATCCGAGTACACGTTGGAAAACGTGAAGTGCAACCCATTACAAAATACTTAGTACGGTTTGAGAAATTAATATTACAGATCCAACATTAAAAATAAAGGGGTGGATTCTACAGATTAAGGTTCAACTCTGGATTCCACGGCTCCTCCTGAGCTTGGTCTGCCGGAAAACCCTCGGCTCTGACAGTACCTGCTTGATCACAGTCTGGCATAATACGTCTGAGTCGCGAAGCAACATCATAGTATTATACTAGGGTCACACAAAGTGTAACACCGTGAGCGATAAATCACTCAATAGCTACTCTAACCCTCCCAACCCTTGCTTAACATACAAGTACAACATATATGATTGAAAAGCAGTAATTAAAGGAATAAGCAAGAAATAAATCGTAAAGCAGAAAATAAACACATAACTGATTTCATTACTAGCCATTAACTTACATATTCATCTAAGTTCTCAACCTAGAGAACTTTCCTCCCGGTTAACCACTAAGGACTATGACCAAACTGTGATTTACTCCCCCCTTGCTTGCCCTTCACTCGGGGGCCCCGACGGAAGGTATAAGTTACGTACTTAATCCAGCTGTCAGCCGCCTCGCAAGGATGAATTTTCCAGGGACGAAACTGTACCACTGGGCTACGTATGGCAACTGCCAGGTCTTGTAGGTATATAGCCAAAACTGGTCTATAATACTTCCACCCTTATAACGCCTCAGAATTCAAATAAAGCAAATCACAGAGTGTCACATCCTAGGGTTTCGAAATCAAAGCAGACTGCCAAACAATCCTCCGAAACAAATCACTTGGCGGAACTGCCATTCAACAACAATCTCGGGGTAACTCCCCATCAATCAATTCCAATTCTCTTTTCCATTAACCTCATCGTTTATGTGATATCCGCGTACGATCATCCAACCCGGTTCTAACATTCAACACGTTTATGGAAAGTGCACTTAACAGTAGAAGCAAAGCGATAACAATATTCTAAGGGTCACAAAATCAAATAACACGATTCAAAAGTTCACAAAATTCTAGTAATTGAAAACCAGGGGTCTAAACGTAATAAATTCAAACTATAGGGGCCAAAACGTAATTTACTAAACTATTGGGGTCAAAATGTAATTTAAAGAAAGTAAGGGTCACCAAAGTCATTTTAAGTAAGTACAAGGGTGTCCAACATAATTTCACGACTCTAGGGTCCTTAGTGAAATTTACGAACTCTGGGGGCCTTTTTGTAAATAAACATAATAAAAGGGCAAAAAGGTAATTTTTCCACCGACAAGGGTAAATACGTAAAAATACTTTATTTTAGTTTATAAAGTCCTAACTTGTTATAAAATGCAATTCCTTGATTTTTTTATTAAGCACAAAACTACACATTATGTAATTTACACACACAAGGGCAAAATGGTCATTTTACACCCAAAGGGCATTCTGGTCATTTAGTTACACTCCTAAATTTCCAGTAGTGACACTTAGTTGATAAAAATAGGTTTCATAAATAATACGCAAGTACGCACACCAAATTTCACAAAATTACACTTTAAACCCCTAACTTTAACACAACGATCAAGAACAAGGTTAAGCACAATAAATTCATGGAGAAACTCATATAAACAGTTAGTAAAGTATTAAACATTCTTGGAATAATTAACAACATGAACCACAATGAATCTAGAGTTTACTAAGCACGAAAATAAAGTTTCGGGTCAAAAGGGTACATCGCGTTTTGGCTCGGGTTTCGTGAAACCCTTGACTTGGGGCTTTAACCCATCAACTATAAACTAATCCTAGACTATTCTAACTCATTCAAAAGCTTGGAATAGGTTGGGTACGAGTTTCTACCTTGTTTTGCGAAGATTTGGCGAAAAACGGGTTTTGGCGAAAAACGGGTTTTTGCGAAAACCGGTGGAGGGAGCTCTTTGACCGGCCTTGGCTGGCTTTGGTGGTGAAATGTGGGTACCTTGGAGTGTGTTGGATGATCTTGAAGTGGAAGATGAGAGGTGGGAGCTTTTGGTTGATATTTTGAAGTGAAAACCCAATTTTTTGACTTTTCTCACTCTAGAACTTGAAGGATGTTAATGGGGCTTTTTGTTCTTGGTTTGGGAGTTCTTGGGAGAGTTTGGAGGAGGAAGAGAGTGAATGAGAGGGGCAGTAGCTGTTCTAGACTATTTTTGGGGTTTGGGGGAGTATAAAATGAGTTTTGGGTGGAGTTTGGAGTGTAGGATGGGTGAAAGAAGTACCATAGTGGGTTAGGAAGTGATGGGGGAGGGTGGTGGAGTGTATGGCAGTCAAGGGGACTGATTTTGGCTGATGGGAGGAGGTAGAGTGTGGTATTGGTGATGGTTAGTGGTGGTTGGGTAGTGTAGGATAATGTATAAAGTATATGTATACACATATGTGTGTATGTGTACTAGTATTGCTTGTGTATGTGTATAAAAGTGTATAATTATGTATAAAATGAATTTATAAAAATGTAATGCTCGCGATTAAAAAGTAAACGTGCCTTAGGGTCGAATTTGTAGCAATTAGGAAGTATTAGGGTATAAACCGTAGTAATTGCAAATTAAGGGTCCTAAGTGCAATTAGAAATTAAATAACGAAATTAAACTAATTAAAACGAAATTAAATAATCTTAAATTTTATTAAAAATTTTGGATTATTACACTTTCATTTGGACAACAACTTCTCAAAATGACCCAAGATGAATCAGTTATGCAATTTTTTGTCTCAAAATTTTTAATCCCTAAGAATTAAATAGGTTCTTGATTTGGTTTGTTTCCCATTTGCTAAAATGGAAAATCTTGTAAAAATTGAGTTTTAACAAGTCTACTAAAGTCAATTTTGTTTCTCATTAGCTAAAAACTAAGTTTGCTAAAACCACTTTTTTTTTTTGCTAAGCAAAGAATTTATTAATCTTTGAAAACGAATTACAAAGATTAAAGGGACTCGAGACTAAAAACGCAACGGGCCCAAGGGGGAAAAACCAAAAACTAAAGGTGGTAAGATACCAACCAAAAATTGAACCCAAAACCCGAAAAAAAAACACACACCTGAGACACCCCCAAAAACTACAACACAAAGATACAACCCAAGAGATTGTACCCCTACGCCAAACAAAGCAATCAAAGCCAAGGACACCGAAAACAACCAGAGAAGCGAAAAACCTCTAAACATCGATAACAACACCATAGAGATCCCAACAACAAACAATCAACAAATCAAAATGCCACAGAACTGGATGTATCACTCTCCAAAATGTCAAGAGCTTTGACTTCCGCTTTAATTTCATGTTCAGAAATTTCGATACCCTTCAATTCTAACATCTTCTTAATATTATAGCTATCCTTTCCATGAAATTTTACACCAAAACGAACACTCATCTTCATGTTCTCCCGGGCTTCTTTGATAAAAGTCGAATTCCTCTTACGATTGTCGCAACTAGCCTCCCCTTGGATTGAAAGAGTGGGACCATCAATATCATTCTTCGATCCCAACCTTGAAGCATTCCTTGTACTGTCTCGGCTGACCGTCCTAGAAAACATCGCAGATTTCAATGGATTTTTGCTCCATAAAGATTTCCTGTGAAAATTTTTCTTGAAAATTTTTCCATAAAGATTTCAATGGATTTTTTCTTCTTGCTTAATCCTTTCACAAAGGCCAAGATTAAGTTACCACATCAGCTGGCTGAAAGAGGTTGTTATGAAGCATTCGCATGAAATCCCCATTGCGTCGTGGTAGCTAATACGGATTTCATGACAGGTCTACATGATCCTTGCATAAGCCTGCTCATAACCCACCCAGGTGACAATACGCGGGCAACATATACTTACAAAGTTCCGAATGCACAGAGATTTAGTTGTGGAATAGTGATAGAGCCACACACACTCTCACATGTGGTGGGTCCCACCGATTGGGACCCACCACATGTGAGAGGGTGTGTGGTTGTGTTTGGCTCTAGCATTTTTGTTAGTTGTGTAGCATGGGTGGTTATTATCGGGCAAGTTTCTGTATTGTATGAACATTACAGCTTGTGTTATCATTTTTGATCTAGAAAACTTGGAATGGGCAGATCCTATGGGAAAAGATTAGGTTTCATTCAACTAAGAAATGGCCATTATGGAGAGCGAAGGGAAACTCTTGCAGGTTCATTTGCCCCAAAAAAATGAAGCTCGGAATGGCATCTAATACAGACTGGGAACCCGTAAACGAGAAAGACATGGAGGATACTTGTTGGTTCCTGAGGAAGGGAGACCAGTGTTGTAGTTTTGTATTCAAGGGTAAAAGGGTGGAGAAGATGGAGGTGTTTTTTTCGGTATCAGGTGTAATGTATAGGCTTCCACTTGTTGGATTTGCAAGTATAAGAATTGAATTCCCGAGAGTTAAATCATGAGAAGTAAAACCACAGGGCAACTGAATTCCCAATTACTTTGCAAGATCCAATGTTTCATTGTACAACTTCAATAGCTCAATAGCTTCTTCCTTTTTAAAGCTCAAAACCTTCTTTGGGAACTGCTTCTCAGGATATTTTTGCCATATAGTCAGAGCAAATATCACTAGTCCTGATTTAACCTAGCAACAACAAAGCTTGATAAACTGCAACCCTTGGAACAATCCTCTTCTCCAGACTTAACGCGATAATCATTGGTCGGCTTAAAACCAACAAAGACTTCTGACCCATTTCGTTAACAAGAAAATCCAAGCGAAAGAAAGAAAGCAGAGCCAAGCAAACAAAAGGCAGCAGAAAACACGACCACCAGAAGCTTCAGCAAAACAAGGACCGGAAAACCTCAAGAAAAATAGCCAAATAGGCCAGTAGCATCATCAGGTAGGAGAACAAACGGGCATTACCGACAGAACAAGAACTTTAGCCATCTATATGAGGAATACTATTCTGATGAAGAGAGTTCACGATCAATAGAGATGTTAAAGCAGTTTCATAATGGATATCATTATCAGAGGTTGATATATGATTAAAAATAAAAGCAATGACTTGACTGATCTTTCCACCTTTTTCATCATACAATTGGACTAAGTATTCCAGTGGTGGCATCAATTCATTTTGAATGTCCCAACACAAACATAAACTCAAATAGCCTTTTCGCCACCCGCTCGAGATTTTCTTTAGATGGACTCAAAGCAAGGTGAAGGAATTACGCTGGGGCTAATCAATTCGTACAGTGAATTCAGTCCATTTGAGATAATGAAGCAAATCCAATTGGAAATCAATGCTGCAAAATTTGTAAAACTGAAGGTAAGAGAAAAGAAAACTGATTTGCTAATTTGGCGTGAAATGCAAAAGCATGTGTTTCGCTGAAGTAGCCCATCTAGTTTAGATTTCTTTACCGCTGTTTTCATACACGAAGAAGCCAGTCATATTTAACTCCACAGGACTTGTTTAACTTCATATTTTCTCTTCTTCTTCCACTAAATCAACGTTCTGCTAGGTCACTCATGAAAGCTAGAACTGACTTCCATATAGAATAGATTACGTCACCCGTACAAAGTTTGCCCCAAGCATCAATAAGTCAATAACCAAAAGAAACTTGGGTTTAAGTAATAGTCATCCAGTTTATTTCAGAAACTGTCAAGTCAATCTAAGTTACAATTCATAATCCACATTTTAAGGTTATCATAAACTATGCTCTGATAACCTTTAAAAAAATCCTAAACTCTGATGCAAAATCTAAGTCCTCCACATATTCAAATCTAATCAAGCGAACCATGCACTGATCTCATTGTTTAAATCTAGCTAGCCTCACTTGACCTTCATTAAACACAACAAAGCCAGGTCCTGCCTTGCAGCCAACAACTTGGTGATATTCTTTAGCCCACCATGCAACTTCTTGTATTTGCTATTTCGAAGATGAAAAAGGAAAAAAAGAAGAAGAAAATAAGGAGAAAACTACACAGAACCAGATATAACCTTCACTTTCCATGACTACTACAGTGTCTTCTCCCTTGCAGCCTACAACTTGGAATAATTAGCCCACCATGCAACTTCTTGTATTTGCTATTTTAAAGATGAAAAAGAAAAAAGAAGAAGAAAATGTACCCCCACTTCGCGCTAACAGCATAGTAGCAGAACTACCTGTCAATGCGAAATTGCGAATTGGTTAATTTGTCCATGTAGAAGTAATCAATCATTTCCTAGGAACATATTTCGTGAAGAATTGGAAAAAACCTGAACTGAACAACAGCCACTCAAGTGTATGCGTGGTTCAGCTTACTTGCAATGACTACAAAGATTGCATAATCGGAAATATGCATCGCATAAAGCAGTCATGTAGTGCATACAAGGATACTAGAAATAACTAAGACAACGTGCACCGATGGAAAAGTAATGTGGTCCCAAGATGAAGACCAAATAAGGAAAGTTCTCTGTCATTACTATGATTCATGATACCGTGAATTCAAATACGTAAAGACGCGTAGCTTATGAGTCTTATGACCACTTTGAAAAAATTGAGATAAAGATGGTGAGTCAGTAGTTGTGAGAGAGATAGAGAGAAAGGATACAAAGAAACAGGGAAAGAGCCAACAAAATCTACTACACAGCCATGGAAAAGATCTATAAAACAGAAAGGATGCTTATGGGAGCATGCACGGTATGCTACAAATGGAGCAGAAAAAGAAATGACATAATGGAAATTAAAGAGTGAGGGGGAATCCGAGAATAAAGAGAGAGAAACGCAGATGATTTCATTCTAGAATTAAGGAACTTGTTAACTTTGACAAACAACAATGTACAGCAGGAAAACAGTTATAAGCCAAACAATTATCTCAATAACGGCTTGTGGGAGAAAATTAGGGTGACGAGGATTCCATGGCTGCCAAATTGGCAAGGGGTTTTCATCCTTGGTAACAAAAACCAAAGCACCTCATCGAGCTCGGTTCTGATAGAATCGACCAGAGCCAAAGATTTCACCAGATAATCAACACAGGGCCTTTACACTTCGAAATTCAAGCTGAATTGAATTAGAAAACAAGAATTGCCCAAAAAAGGAATTTTTTTTTTTCAAGCTCCGACAAAGAAGATCGAGCTGAATTGAATCAGAAAACATGAAATAAACAAATCGATAGCCGATTCAGATAGAAATTGAGAATTTTTGCATACCCGAAATTTGTTCCAAGAAAATTGCCAGGAGATTTCGACTACTTCATGAAGACGCCGAATAAGAGAGAGATGCAGAGAGAGAAGCTACACAAGACGACGTCGCCCTGAGATGAGCCGTTTCTAAGAGATGAGATGCGAGGTTACACTAGACTACGTCGTTTTTATATGCATGACATAGGTTCAACCTATGTCACGTACCACAAAACGACGTCGGACTCCCTTCTGAAGCTTTCCAATATGGGATTGCAATGAAATTCGTCACTCGGGATTTATTCCAGGATTATTTATCTGATCGAAATTGTTCAAGTTTTAGATCTTGTCAATAAGATAAATATTGCTAATTAGTATACAAATTTAACTCTTATTGGTACACGATCGGAGACGATTTGTGTGAATTTTTTTTTGTGAAAATAGATTGGGCTACATTCAATCCAACCCCTTTCATTGGAAAATAATGTCAGTCGAGTAATTGCTTGATTGTGACTTATTACATGATTATTAATACGATCGAAAGAGTTCATGTTGTAGATCTTATAAAAAAGATACACTATGTTAAGAATCATGTCAATCGAGAATTGAATTGTACATAATCGAAGTTGATTTAAGTGAAATTATTTTTCTGAAAATAGGTTTGGCTACACTGGATCAAACCCATCTTGTTTCTTTATTGTGAAACTCGATTTTTCCAACTCTCTCTTCCTTGCAGATTAGTAATTGAAGAACTTTTTGCTCGTCCGGACAGTTTCTTTTCCAATGAAACAAGCAGATTAATTGAAGAACACAAACTTCTTCAACCCTTTTGAGAAGAAGGTACGCAGTTGCAATGGTTTGGTAGACTTGAGATTTTGATTCGAATCCTGAATTGAATCTCTGTTGCTGCAATTTGATTATTTTTCCTTGAATCACTAGATTGGATGGAATGATGGTTAGACTACAAATGGGATGCAAATACTTGTTAAATTTGCTTTTCAATCCCCAGGAGTCCAGCACTATGCATCTTTTTTTCCTGTTCACCTATTACGCGGACTCTTACGCGGACTCTCTTAATGGTATAAAGTGCCGTGTCAGACACTCTCGGATAAGGGTGTAGCATATGTGTCCGATAAGTTTAGCAAGACACTTCTATAGCAAAACCTAATTGTAAATTGTAATTTGAGTTTATCATGGAAGTATGCATAAACCTCTCTTATTATCCATGAAATGCGTTATGGAACCTTAAAACACCATTTTACGTAAGAAAATACACAAAAAAATAGGAACAAATTTGTATATTTTTCTGTGTCCTTGAAATGAGAAATAGTTGAATCTGACACCTAGATACATACCCACACCCGACACCCTTACCCGAGTCCAATATTGCTGTTCACAGATGCTTGTACCTAAATGTTCATTACATGCATGAGTTTATTGTAGTTTAGGGAAATTGATAAAGATATTTAATTTTGAGGTTTGTCTTGTGAGCAAAGCTTTGTTTCAACCCCTCTTTGGTTGCCAAAAGAAAATGGAGAAAATTTGTTGATAGTACTCTTATCCTATGTGTTTCCAGAAGGTAACATTCCCAGCCAGATGGTTTGAGGTTCTAGCTTTTTGTTTAGTTTTATGATTTTATCTTGTCCTATGTGGTTCAATTCTTTTGCTCACTAACCAACCTGATGTTCTTATATCCTGTGTTTAATGCTCTAAGCTCTCTGCATTTTGGAATACCTTATCATCAAATCCATTGATAAACTAGTATGTTGTACATGGGTTTTGTTCGATTAGTACAGTTTAGATTTGTTTGTGGCGTCATTGCTTGTTTATTTCAAGTAACTGTTTCCGTTTCTAGTTTGTTTTATGATTCATCCTGTTTAGTCCTTTTAGATGGTTCGTTCTGAAACGGAGGTGGCGTTGACCTCAGAGGCTGAGATAAATCTCATTGTGGTTGATTGGGTGGAACTGCAAAAACGGAGATCAATCGTGGATATTTATAGAAGACACACAATCTTATAGTGAGGATGTTATATATCGAAATGGATTGTTTTACGCGGTGAATAAATTGGAGGGAATTCGCAGTTTGTGATGTTCATGGTGATTCGCCTGGGGTCTCAATTATTCATACTCCACCACAGATTGGTGGTGACATGCCGCACTTGTTCAGTTTATTGGAGGAATTGTTATTGGTTAAAAGCGGTACTTGGTTTATGAAAAAAACTGTGGAATTCTGAGTATATTGGCTGGATTTGAGTGGTCCAAGGTGGGAGAGAATGACAAGCTTGGGAGACCAGATGATGTTTTGGGGGTAAATTCTTGGTTGGCGTTATCAGCTTCTCCTTTTCCTGTTTGTAGAGGTAACTGTATATAATATGCTGGTGATTTTACTCAATCTTGTTACCAATGCTTGTGTTATACGACTTTCAGGACATTGAAGGCATAGCTTTGTCTTCTCTTTCCAGCCCTTCCCCCGCCTTTTTCTCTTTTTACTAAAATAAAAGCAAGTAGCTTATTTACTAGCACAAAGCCTGTCTCTAGACTCTTTACTCACTAGCAGCAAGCCAGTGTGAGAGAAAAAGGACCCGGACGAAGTGCTTCGCCTTTAAGCCCTAAAAAGAACTTTAAAGAGCTGATCTACATAACTTTGCATTTACTCCGAACCCTTTTCCCACTAAACACATTCACAATTCCCATACTTTGACGCGAATTTTGACCCAAGTCGGGAAATTAAGGTCAAAAGAACACTGCTCCCTCCACAATTCCCATATATTCACGAGCAGATCTATGAACTCCAACACAAAACCTATTGATGTTCATGAGCTCCAAAGAGGTTTAAAAATATACGGATTAATACAAATGCGCGCAGTAGCATTGGAATGAATTAGGTTCCTGTCATAGTTTTCAGAAAATTTCCTAAAGTAATTTGTAATGTAATATACCATCATGTGCTCCAAAGCCATCCAGACCCTCTCCCTTTCAGTCTATACACCAAAACAAGTTCAAGTGAAATAGATGTTGGATTGTCGTGGCCAAATAACCCAACTCTAGTTGTGGCGAAATAACCCAACTATTTGTGTAATGAATTATGTGATGGGTAAATCAATTAAAATAGAAAACCTCATAGTATTGTTATGGTGCACCACATAGACACAAGATGACACACACTACTTCATGCATTGCATATAATTTAAATATCAAGTATTGTTTATGGTATTTATCTATTTTCCAGAAAATTGTATATTAAATATACATGTGGCATAAACTTATTTTGTTGAGAGAAAGAAGGGATTGAGTTTGACCAAGTCATCTTGATGGAGGTTTGATTTGGATAATCTGAATTTTAATAACATGACAACTATTGATCCTGGTAAATCTCCTCCTTGGACCAACTTCTCATCTAGCGTGGTCCATTTAGTCCGTTGTTAGCCCATCCCAAGTCTAAAAAAATGATTGGAACTGTTCATATTTGCAAAGAAGTATGCTCTTTAAATTTTTTTATCTTGATCAAATACCGAATACATGTTAACAAGTTGTTTTTGTGAGGGACAAAATGAACAGTAAAGTTTAGAGGTTTCATTTTGTCTTCAACAAGCGTAGGCTGTTAACACAGTTATCAGTGTATGATTAAGCTATTTTTTTACAAGTTCATGCTTCTTTGCAACATCTTAAATATAAATGGTTTCGATCATTATTTATAACTCAGATGGGCCCACAACAGTTCAAAACTTAACCACACTGGATCAGATTTTTGGTATAAAACTCACTGATTTGATTCATTGTCCTCCTTGCTCGCATTGTTGGTTACACAGTCTCTCTCTCTCTGTGTCTCTCTCTCTCAGCATGGATCCACAAGAAGAGGTCCAGGAATCCCTAACCCTAGCAGACATCATCCTGAACGAATCAACTTTAATCCTGGAACAATCCCAAATAACCTCCCACTACTGCAGAAACAGTCAAGATGACAATTTTTGCACCTGGATTTTTTTGTAAGTGTTTGATTATCAGGTTTTTACTGGTGCATCATAATTCAAGTTTTGCCCCCTTTGATTTTATCTTTTATCAAGTATTTACCGGTGCATCAAAATTCAATATGCCCCTGAACATTTCATTTTTGCTACTGAGAGATAATTGGCAGCCATGGTAATTTAATGCCTCATAATTATGGTTTTAAAGCGTTGCTATATGCCAAATTATCTAGAGTTTGGAAAGTGCAGTTCATTTTATATTGTATGTTTGTATTATTCCTGTGTTTGAGTTCGTTTGAAGGGATAATCATGGAGATAAAAAAAAAAAAAAAAACCGGGATCTGGTAGTTAGCTATGTTTTGATTTCAGCGAATGTAGTGACTTGTAACTGTAAGATCTAAGCAGGGGTTTGCAATATAGAGATTAATAGAGAGAGTGTTGTGAGAGATACACGAGTGGGTACTCTACTTGTATTCCTAATTAGCAATTACTCCGATTCCCTCTATGGAGTACCCGATTTTGGGAAATTACGTAAAAATCTGTTTGTCTTTGCTTTAGTGTGCATGTGTGTCGATCCGTGTGTGTGTGTGTTTGGGTCTGATTTTGTCGATCTTTAGGGCACAGCACTGTGTTCAAATGCTTAATAGAATTTCCAACACGTTGAAGAATGCCAAGACAATTGTTTTAGGACAGGGCTCATGCATATACAGTGTCGAGAGGCATCTTGCAAATTATATTGGGGATTAATCTGTGACCGGGTGCATCGCTAGCTACCACCCTAACCTATGGCAAAACAAGAAATCCTCTGCATAGAGATCCAACTATTTCAGAACAGAGAAGAGACAGAAAAATTAAGAGGGTTGTGGAGGCCTGAAAAAAGAGAAGAAAAGAACTTATTGAGCTGGATGGGTGGATGATTCGTTTTTCCTTTTCGGGGTTGGTTTTTATTGGTGGGTTGCATTATTGCTCTGCAAATACTCCCTAAATCTTTTTCCCATGCTTAAAACCATCAATAAATGCTCCTCTATAAGGCCAGATGTTATATTATCACGAAGGCCAAACATTTTAAACCTTCGCCCGATCATTAATTTTAGGGTCTCGGAATTAGTCGACGTGCGCGCAAGCGAGCCTAGACTTCCGGTTATTAGAAAAAAAAACCCTCCGTTCTGTATGATTTGTTTTTCGAAATTTAACAACTGTTTATCCGTCTTTGAACCAACTTTTTGAAGTTCAATTATTCTCTTGGAGAGAGGCATCTGGAAGTACCTATTTGCTAATTTGCTAGCTACCGTCACCCTACTCTATGGAAAAATAAGAAATCGTGTGCATAGTGGACGGTGAGATTGGTCTCCCAAGATTAGTCGAGGCGCGCGAAAACTAGTCGGAACACCTAGTTATCAAAAAAATCTGCATAGAGATTCCGATTTCTAAATAGAGAAAAGACAGAAAATTAAGGAGGGTTGTGGTGGCCCTAAAGAAAGAGGTAAAAAATTCAATGAGTTGGGTGGGTGGATAATTCTTTCTTCCTTTTCTGGGTTGGTTTTATTGGTGGGTACTGTAGCATTATTGCTCTGCGAAGTGCAAATACATCCCTAAATGTTTTCCCCATGCAAATATCCATTAAGCATTTCTCCCACATCCTTTCACCTCTCTCTCTCTCTCTCTCCCCTTAGGTCTCCAATCTCCAAAGATATGCAGATTCCCAGCTCACAGAGCGCAACCCATAAATTTAATAACTCACGTAGGTACCAAACAGACAGCCATGGATCTACCACCTGAAGAGCTCCAATCCCCCAAAACCTTCTACTGCAGAAACCTCCTAATCTTCCCTTTCTACTGGAATTTGCTCTTCCACTGTCTCTGCTACTACCCTCTCCTCTCCCAAATCGACCCCTCTTATGCTACTCCCAAAATCAACCCCTCCCAATGGACCAAACTCCTCGTCTTCCATTTCGGCTTTCTCATCTTCCTTTTCGCTGTTCCTTTCCTTGCTGCTGTCGCCTCTCTCTACACCTCCAAGCCCGTACTCTCCTTCGCCTCCACCATTCCCAGCAGCGTCTTCAAGCACCTCTTCATCACCTACCTCCGGGTTGTTCTCATTAGGGTCGTCTATGATGTTCTATTTATCGGGTCTCTCGTCCTTCTCTTGGTGGCAGTTGATACCCACTGCATGGCTCTGCTAATTTTTGCCTTGTTTGTTACGTTCCTTCTGATTCTCACTGATGATGCATCGTTCTACCACTTGGCTAGCAGGGTTTCATTGTTTGAACCCGTTTACGGGTTTGCTGCCATTGTGAAGTGCTTACAGCTGTTGAATGATAGGAACGAAATGGCCGCAGTCCTTGTGTTCGCATTTCTGTCAGCTTTTGGGATTAATGGGATTTTTGGGTCTCATGTGGTTGCGGCCCTGGTGTGGGAATTTAATTATGGAGATTTTGTGTGGTTTATGGCTGGTGCGTACTCGGCTGGGTTGTTTGTGATTGTGATTTCGGTGAGGTTGATGGTGAAATGTGTGATAACTGAATGCTGCAATCTCCAAGATAGCCACGAAGATGATGTCAAGAGCTAGCACTCAAGTCAATCCCGGCCATGGTGGTGATACATTAATTGTGAGAAAGTCTAGCTATGCGTACTTGCTTTTGTATGCGATGATCCATGCCGCGTGCGCAATGCAGAAACCTTTGAGCTGGCTGGCTGGCTGGCTGGCTTAGTTTTTTTTCTTTCTTTCTGGGTGGGTTAGTATTTTCTCTCTCTATTTTTTCCTCTTTCGTTGTTGTTCGATTTCAGGCGTGCGTAGTTTGTGCTATATATGGTGGAACGGAAATATGGTTTTTTACAGTAAATGATTATGGTGTCAGCAGACACATTAAGGTAGCTGCTGAATGAGATTTTCTTGGTAATTTCTGTGAAGCGGAACGTATTACCGCCGCTAGTATCGATCGATCTTTCTAATTAATGGACTTTGGTAATTGGTACTCCATGTGATTCTTGTTTTGTTTGTTCTATTTCTTGATTTGAACCTCAAAATCTAAGCATATACTCGATTCGTGTTTTCTTGCCGTTACCACCGAAAAGCAAGACAGCTGATTTTATGCTCCTAGATTTTTGTAATGCTGTTGGATTCGATTATTCTGTATTATAAAGTGTGGGAGAAAAAAGTTGGGGGTAACAAAAAGTGAGGGAGAGCAGCAGCACATTTCGACCACCTCTCAGTAAACCAGTAGTACCATCAATCTAATCAAACTGGAAATGCAAAATCTTGATTTTCCCTAGACATGGGATATTATGTTGTACACAATAATTGCGGGATTGGTCTCTCAGTATTAGTTAGAGTGCGCGGTAACTACCTGGGAACGTATAATACAACTTGTTGCTTCACGGGTTTAGTATTTCGCAGTATGGTTTGCTTAAATAGTAGTAATATTTTACTCAGAATTTCTTCTACTTTTGGCAATAATTTACTTGACTAATTCCATTTTGCCTAGCCTATGTATATGGCTTTTGACACAATAATATTCCTGGACAAATTTTCAAGTTTTGACCGGAAGCTTATGGGGAAAATTGGGTACTCTAGACCATGAAAGGGTCTATGACCTTAGTTTGGAAGGAGGAATTACTAGTGAATAAGCGTATATTAGAATATTAGACTCACTGGTTTAAAATTTTTTTTTTTTATGTGGTCTGAGATAAGTTTCTCTCTAAAATTGTACTCTTGAAATTTCAATAAACTTACTATATTTTTAGATTTATGACCCGCATTAGTGGTTGGTTTGGTAGCCATTGTGCACGTGGAAAAGATGTCTAGTTCGAGCTGATCGAACATCATCGGTCGTAGCTTACTAGAACAAAACTCCTAACAAAACTCTCACGGGCACTAAGGTGAAGAACCCTTATTGACAAAAAGAAAACCAACGGAGGATCTCAGATGTTAAGTTTAGTAGTAAGTGATAATCATGCAGTAAGAGTTGATCTGTTTGAATTGGTAATTTATCTATTAAAAACAAATAGATAAATTTATCTCTATACATGTATTCTCTCTATATCCCGGTAAAAAAGTAACGTAGATAGTTATTTGTGCTAAACTTATATTTTCACATTTACACCTTGCGTTTTTAAAATTTACACCCCATCGCTTGAAGTTTACATTTACTCTAAACCCTTTACCCACTAAACACATTCACAATTCCCACACTTCGACACATAAATCCGACCCATGCCACGAAAATTAAGGCCAAAATAATCTCCGTAATGCCCTCAGACTCACAAGCTCACAAGCGTAGGCATAAAAATCCAAAGAATTGCTTATGCAAATTGTATAGTAATGTAATGGACCAGCATAGCCATAAAAATCCAAGGAATTGGACAAGTACAAGTGCAGTTGCATTGGGTGAATTAGGTTCTTGTCACAGACTCACAATCATTTCAGAAAACTTTCCCAAACAAAGTAATGAAATAGACCAGCATGTGCTCCAAAGCCAATCCAGACCCTCTCCCTTTCACTCTTGTACACCAGAACAAGTCCAAGTGAGAGATGCAAAAGCTAAACTGCAGCAAACTTGACCTGAATATGGCATTACTTTCCACTTTCTCCCCTGAACCTGCAATTCCCCCATTTTTAAACCATATACTTATACTGGTAGGCTCATCACATGGGAAGGTTCAGAGTCAGAGCCATGAATGAGTAGGAGTTATTGCTTGTCTCTTTTATGAACCTAATGGAAAATGCTAAATATCCCAGAATTTTTTTCCGAAAACTACCCGAAAGTAAATCAATTATTGAGATAAATATCCAAGTGAATCTGAACCACTGATTTCACTCTCGGGGTACCTAGCATTGCTAAGAATGTCATCCTCCTTGGACCAAGTTCTCG
This sequence comes from Vaccinium vitis-idaea, assembly GCA_963854785.1. Classification (NCBI taxonomy): domain Eukaryota; kingdom Viridiplantae; phylum Streptophyta; class Magnoliopsida; order Ericales; family Ericaceae; genus Vaccinium; species Vaccinium vitis-idaea. Next base: position 35,785,401 of record OY978226.1, on the reverse strand, counting down.
TTCACTGATTTCACTTTCGGGGTACTTAGGATTGCTATTTCCAACACGTACAAGTATGTAAAGACAATTGTTATAGGATAGGGCCATATACGGTGTCAAGATGTAAATAGCACGTTGAACCGGGTGCATTGCTAGCTAGCTACCATTACCCTAACCTATGGACAAACAAGAAATCCTCTGCATAGAGATTCCATCAATTGTTATAGGATAGTGCACACAGTTTTGGGCAGTTCGGTTCGGTTTTGAAACCATCAATCTAATCAAACTGGAAATGCAAAATCTTGATTTTCCCAGACATGAGACATGGGAATATGGGATATGGTGGGGCTCATTTGAAGTCTTTCAGAAATCATGTCATGCTTCATATACCACAGCCAAAGTCTAAGGAAAAGGTATTAGTAGTTGTCGTCCACAGATTGCATGAAAAAGAAAGCCCTAGAGTATGCCAAACCTTACTTGGCATTAAGGTTATCCTAAGTATATATGTACACCAAAACCATTTTTCGAGCCGAAAGTTGGTTCGTTTCGGCTTGTTTTCTGGCCTACAAATCGTATTTCTGACACAAGGAAATAGGAAGACGAGAGTGATAAAACCAAAAAATTAAATTTATCCATACATATCCCGACAGCTGAGAAATACAAGTAGACGCGTTTCACAAATGAAAATCAATACTTTGTTTTCTCAATGGCAGTAAAAATAAATGGTGAACTCCAGGAAGATGAAAAGGATCTTTTGAACAAAATATAAGTGAAATTCATAGCCACTAATTGCTCCTAATCCCACACAACCAAGTTTACTATTTGTAGCCATGACAAAGGATGACAACACCAGTAATTAATCATTCCCAGCCATTACAATGTGGATTATCAAGATTAATCACTTTTCTTGAAAGATGCAAATAATCAATTTTAGGCGATAATGAGACGCTATCGTTGACATGAAGATGCAAATGATAACTTTCCCTCCGGACCTAGCAATAAATTGCAAGTTTAAGCTAAAAAATTAGATGATTAACCCAGGAAGTAGGGATGGGCATGGGGACGGATCGGGGCCGGAGAGTACTATCTCCACCCCCAATCCCCAAACCCCTTCTTCGTATCCATCCCCTACCCGATCCCCAACGGGGCTTTATTTTCATCCTCCATCCCCACTCCAAATGGGGAACGGGGATCCCCACGGAGATTCGAGGATCCAATCATTTAGAATAAAAAAAATAGATTACTAGAAATCTAGAGTCTCGGTTACAAATTAAATGCTAAAATCAAGTTACAAGAAGAGGTGTCGAACGGGCTGGGCCGGCAAGAGCACGGCACAGGCACGGTACGTTTATCTTTGGCACGGCACGACACGGTATTCATGTCATCATGTGTAAGTGTAAGTGTTTGCCAGCTTCACTTCAAGTTGTATCAAGTATCAATTGGATTTCTAATTTGATAACTAAAGGAACCACAAACAAGATAGCATAAATGAGTATTTAAGTAGTGTGATCTTCAACTTCATATAAAGTAAAGTACGAAAAGTACACTTACGGTAATGACCAAACTCGATTGGAAAAATATTGTTTTTAAATTTTGCATATTTTGTGTCAACCTAGTTGGAATGTATTCAAATTATAGTGATGCCTATTTAATCACATTTATTGTATTACAAATTCAATTATCAATAAAATGTTTGGAGAAAATTTAGTGTGACCCTATGTATTTGGAGAAAATTTAGTGGGACCCAAAAGTTTCATAACTCATGAATAGACCCCTATATTCGGGGATTTGGGGACGGGGCGGGGATGGATCGGGGAACAGATTCGGGGTGGGGACATGCCTATCTCCACCCCCTACCCGATCCCCAAACATTTAAAAAAAAAATCTCCATATCCTATCCAATCTCCAAACAGATCTCCATATTGCCGATCCGTTCGAATCGGGGCCGTTGCAAGAAAAAAAAAACCCTCTTAGTAGGATTATATAGGAAGAAAATAAATTTCCTATGAATTATATAGGCTTGCTCATGCAAAGTATTTTCGGGAAAAAAATACTTGAAAGATCATACCAAAACATAGGTAACCAAATGGGAATAATTTTTTTTTTTTTCTCAAGGAAACGCAACTATATATATTGAAAATTTGGAATGTTAAAGCTTGCTCATTGGAATACCAACTGAGAACATAGTACTTCAAAATTCACGCCCTTAAAAAATTGGTGGCTCTATAAACAAAATTTATTAGCTTTATTGTTAAATCATTATATTGTGATTCTGAATTTGAGGGAAGATCTATGACCGAGCCAAAAATGACAGTTGATACAAATATTTATATGCACTAATGACTGCATCGTTTTCTCAAATTTCAAATCAACTAACCTTTCGTAACTTACTTCAAATCTACTCTATTCACCTTATGGATTTCTTTCGCATAAATTCGTTAAATAAATAAAAAAAATCGTATTGAAATTTTGCTATTTTTCAATATGAGATTTTTTTTTACTATTATCATTTTACAATGTCAATATTTTCATTAAGGGATCTTCAATATTTCTTCGTAAATATTTTGATTACTTGTAGATATGAAAATTCTTATACTGTAATGTTTAAATGATTTTCGATATGAATTTTTTGAATATTGTTTTATATTAAACTTTGGAATATTCGTATGAACCTTACCTTTTTTTTTTTGTGTGGTAAAGTATGAACCTTTTGAGTTGTTCCAGAAATTGACTTATTTCTAAACTGATTTAAAAATTGAATTATTGTGTTTTACGAGACTTATCATTTTCTCACAATGATTCAACTCAAAAAGTTAACTTAAGTCAATTTCTAACTAAAGTTAGTTTCTGAAACAAGGGCTAAGTGTGATTAATGTAAGTATTATTTTATTAATAAGGGTAATTTGGAATATTTTTTAATAATTTAGGAGATCGTGAAAAATAAAATCTTCGGATATGGGTAATTTGTAGTAATATATTGTTTTTAGTTTTAGAAATAGCAGGCCTATTTATAAATGAATTGAAACAAATACAAAACTAATATGCGTCAATTTTCATGATGTCTTCCATTAAAATTTGGTTAAGAAAAAGAATTTGGATGGTGACTTTCCCCCTTCCTCGTCTCCCAATTTTATACGACCCTTACTATTATCACTAATCCCATAATTAGGGGGAAAATTGAGTCCCATAATCAGAAATGGAAAAAAAAATCTTATTTTAGTATTTTCATACCAAAAAAAAAAACGGAAACTGGTAATGAAAAAAATTGTATTGGAAAATTTTCCATTAATTAATATGACAACTTTTTTACAAATACCATTTACAAGGTCAATATTTTCATAAAATGATCTTCAATATTACATCGTACTAAATATTTGTATTTACTTGTAGATTTGAAATTTGTTATAATGTATAAATGATTTTAGATTTCATTTTTTTGAATATTGTTTTATTTTAAAATTTGGAATATTCTTATGAACCTTACTTTTAGTGTGATTGATTTAAAAAAATGAAATCTAAAATCATTTATACATTAAAATTAAAATTCAACCCATTTGAAACAAATAAAAAACCAATGTGTCAATTTCCATGTGTCACTCTTCCATTAAAATTTTCTTAAAAAAAAGAATTTGAACTTTGGAGGGTGACTTTCCCCCTTCCTCATCTCCCAATTTTATACTTCCGCTTCCTTATTACCATCACTAATCTCATAATTAGAGGGAAAATGAGGCCCACAAATTCCAAATAACTTTTGCTTTTTACTTCTAGCATGATTGATTTATGTGTTACTTCATTAGTAAGGGTAATTTTGAATTTAGGATCTCATGAAATATAAAATCTTCGGATATGAGTACGTAATTTGTAGCAATTGTTTATAGTTTTAGAAATTGCATGCCCATATATAAATGAATTTTAAACAAATACAAAACCAATATGTGTCAATTTTCATGATGTCACTCTTGCATTAAAATTTGGTTAAGGAATTTTTTTTGATGGTGACTTTCCCCCTTCCTCGTCTCCCAATTTTATAACTTCACTTCCTTATTATCATCACTAATCACATAATTAGAGGGAAAATGAGTTCCATAATCATGTTCCAAATAAAACCCGCGAAAAGAAACGGGTTACCGCCACATTAACCGTTTCCGTTTTTCAGTTGCCTTGCAGATGGTTCTTTCTGCGACGGAGGCGGCGTTGACCTCCACAAATCTCACGGCAGTTGAATGGTCGGAACTTCCACCGGAATTGCTCCAAACCATCGCCGAGAAACTCATCGCCCACACCGACTACATCCGATTCCGAGCCGTATGCACCACCTGGAGACTCTCAACCCTATCCACCCCTCACCACCTCCCCACTCAACTGCCGTGGCTAATGCTCCCCTACACGTCTCCGCCCCACCGCAACAGCCCCTTCTACAGCCTCTCCGCCAATAAATTCCACTCCCTCCACCTCCCGGAATCCTCCCACCACCGCCGCCGCCGTTACCACGGCTCCTCCCACGGTTACCTCGCTTTCCTCGACGAGTCACCCGATTTCTTCCTCCTCAACCCCCTCACCCGTTCCAAATTCCACCTCCCTCCTCTCTCCTCCTTCCCTAACGTCGTCGCCTTCGATTTCTCCAACATCGGCCGCGAGTACTCCCTACGCGCTCCCGATGGCACTCTCTCCACCCGCAGCTTAACAGAAATGCGCGATTTGTTTATCAAGAAGGTGGTTCTCTCCTCGAGTCCTTGTAAAGATAGTAATTTTATTGCGTTGGCAATACTGAACCAAACAGGTGATCTCGCTTTCTGTAAAAGTGGATATCAATCGTGGCTATTTATAGAGGCCGCACAGTCTTATTGTGAGGATGTTATATACTGCAACGGATTGTTTTATGCGGTGAATAAATTGGGGGAAATTGCGGTTTGTGATGTTGGTGGGGAGTTTCCTAGGGTTTCATTTATTCATACGCCACCGCAGATTGGTGGTGATTTGAAATACTTGGTTAGTTTATCCGATGGAACATTGTTATTGGTTACGCGATACTTGGATTTAGAAATCTTTGAGTATGGAACTAGGGAATTCAGGGTTTATAGGCTGGATTTGAGTGTTCCAAGGTGGGAGAGGTTGACAAGTATAGGTGATCAGATGTTGTTTTTGGGGGAAAACTCTTCAGTGGCATTATCAGCTTATGATTTCCCTGGGTGTAAAGGCAACTGTATATACTATACGGATGATTATTCTGAGTTGAATTACGATGGCACGAATGGAAATCATGATTTGGGGGTTTATGATTTGGAAGATGGTAGCATTGATCCTTTGCCTTCTTGTTATTCGCTTTCCCGAGCGCGATGGCCACCGATTTGGGTCACTCCCAATCCTTGTTAAGCATGTAAGTGCTCTTTTTAATCTGCTCTCCTTTTTTTTTTTGACTTGTGCTTTCTTTCCTCCCTGTATCTGATGTATATACAAATGATAACTATTATACTGTGTTGTGTTTAACAATTTTTCTGTGAACATCTTACTTTATGGTGTGATCTTTCTTGAGTAAACCACAATCTTGTTACCATTCGTTGCTGTTTGCGATTGGTTTTTTCCAAATTTTCATTTGCTTCTTGGACTTCAGATCATAATTTCCAAGGAATCACTCAAATTCACGACAATGATTCTGGATTTGTTTACAATTCATCCCAACCAGTTGGGGAATTAGGATTTCCAGGCAAAAGTATGGGTCATATGCCAGTTAATTTTGGCTTTTGAGTAAAATGCTCCCTCTGATCTCCGCAATTTTCTGGGGCTTCACATCTTTATTTAAGATGAAATATCATCATCTCTGCTTGTTTGAAAAGATAATAATTCTATACTCGTACCATCTACATCATGAACTTGGGGGATGCTAATGGAGAGTTTTGATATCCGATTGTATTGGATTCTAGGAGTTGGTATGAGGGTGAGTGGGCAATAGTTTGAGCTTCTGAAGGTGAACTAGTTCTATCTTATTGTCTTCATTAGATCACAGTATCATTGCGTCAAAACTCTACCATCCATGTTCTTGTCTGGAAAAAGAGTTCTTTATCTCTATTTAGATTGCCTTGAAGTCTAGAGTAATCAATACAGGGTTGTGAATTGATTTTCCTTGATGAAAATTATCTTCTTTCAAGATCAAGAATCATAGGCATTACTTTTTTAGATTACTTCATCTTCTGCTGCAATGACAGTTGAACATACACACAGCTGTGAAATAGAACCATCCCAATGGAAGGGACGGAATTCAAAAATTTGTAACAATTCAAAAGCGAAGCAGGAAGGAACTAACTAAATCATGCTTACTTGTTTTCAAATCATGCCAAGCCCTTCCATGATTTGTTCTACTGGTACTTGGATTTTGCTGGGCAATGAACCAAATCCACACAATATCACGGAAAAAAAAGGCAAGCAGAAACCACAAGAAATCACAGTGTACAAATATGCTTGTGGTTCGGCAAGATATGTCCATGGCACATACTAGAATTCATTATATTCTTGAATGAGGAAGAAGAGTTACAAGATGGTTGCTAGGGTACTCAAACAACGAATCGACATAATACCCGGGTGCCATAGATTCCAGTACTAATCAGACTTCCGATTGGGTCAGAAGCATCTATCACACACTAAATCTAATTGGACATCCACATTTACAAAATGAATCGATTTATCTTTTTGTATCCAATTTCGTAAAAAAGCGACATCGGAATTATTCACCCCCAAGCCCTTCTCCCATGCTTCATAGGCAGAGGCAGAGCCTACGAATGAACCACATGCAGTGGGAGGTTGCACGTGGTTTTGGTTGCCTGGTTGGGACCCTGGTGTACTTTAATATTGTGTCACTGAATAAATTCTTCCAACTAAGATGTGAATTAGGAAGGTTTCGTTGACGAAACATGAATCGAGGGCTGAACTTTATTATGCCCCTAAACATTTCATTTCTGCTACTGAGAGATAATTGGCAGCCACAGTGGCTCATAATTATGGTTTGAAATAGTTGTTATTTGCCAAAATATCTAATCTAGAATTTGGAAAGTGCATGTTCAGTACCGGTCTAACATATCCATGTCTGACACGTGTCAGATATGGACACGACACAACACTCTCCGGACACTTTCAAACACGCCTATATACGTGTCTAAATTTTTTATTACATTTGTTTTACTAGGATATGCTGTGGACACTATAGGTCAAGTAGAAGTAGGGGAAACTTTTGGGCACGTGAAGGACACATTGGGGGTTTAATATGTAAGCTTTAATATTTTGCCCAGAGTTAAATTTTAATTGATGGTTTGTTCATGAATACCTACACATCATCATGATGGTAATACTTTTTGAGTGTTTTATCTTCATTTGATAGAAATGATGATTTCATCTTTTATACAAAACCTTAAATATGCCTCTATGCAAAAATATATCCATGTCCTAAATTATGAAGAAATGAAATATCCGCATTTTCGTGTTGTGTCGTGTCGTATCCGTGCTTCTTAGGTTGTGAGTTCTGTCTCGTTGGATATTTATATATTCCTGTGTGTTTAAGTTCACTTGAACCGATAACCATGAAGATAAAAAAAAAAAAAAAAAAACTGGGAACCATATGCCTCACAGCCATGTTCAAATGCCTAATAGTGCTATTTCCAAAATGTACAAGAATGTAAAAGACAATTGTTATGGGACAGGGCTCATATACTGTGTCAAGAAGTAAATAGCACATTCGTTGTTGAAGGAAGAAGCAGTTTGCATATATATATATATATATATTTCACTTCTCTTCAAGTTAATTTGATCTTTACGTTACAGTTAATATTATATCAATTGTTTCAAATTGTCAGTTACAATTGAGAGTGGTGGTTTTCCCTCTTGATTTGGAGGAGTTACCAATGGTTTGTAACTCCTCCACCCACTTAACTCTCATTATTGTGAATTTGTGATATTTAATATCCATTACTATATGTGTAGTGCTATATATATGTGATGTGGGGGAAAACACAACAAACAATGCACCGTCGTGGGTTGCTTTGCGATATTCTCTTTCTAGAAAACACTAAGAATTTGGTTTATATTCTTTGAATACTGTTCATATCTTTTGGTTGCTTCGAGCATTCGGGAGATTCTTTGTTCGTGGAGAAAGTACTTAACGGCACACACTACTTCTTTACGCGTGCCTCGATCCTCGAGTCTTCTCCTACACTTTTATTTTCTTGTTTGAATAATTATGTCACTATAGCATTGTTGTTGTGTCATATTGTTTTGAGTTTAAAGAAATTGTAACGAATACTTCCAAAAATCTTGTCCAGAATATTGGTTGGAATTTTTATAAACTCAAATAATAGGAGACAACAGTAACAATGATATATTGAGATAATTATGCAGCAAAGAAAATAAGAGCGTAGGAGAAAACTTATGGATCAAGGCATGCATAAAGTGCTCTCCTTAGAGAAGAGACGCCCCCTCTTACACCGGGTCGAATCAGGCTCCACTCCCAAGATACAACGATCTTCATAGAAGCTTTGTGTGTAGTTAGAACATATGATTGCATATAATGTACTGAATATAGTGCCTTAAGTGGCTAGGGGAGTTACACTTGAAATTTGTAACCAATTGCAAACTGTTAAAATTAAGCACAATTTGAATCGGAGAAGTAATTGAAGTGAAAAGAAATAATAGCTGCAATGAAAATATTCGTATGAAATTTAAATCACTAATTATCGAACAGTATTTGCTTACTTGATTTTCGTTTTCCCCAATTGCAGGTCTTGCAATATTCACTGCTGTAAGGATTCAGGCAATGAACTTATTCTAGACACTCGATCAGGATCCGAGGGCATGGCGTGCTAGTAAGGATGCTCCAACTTTTAAATCTAGAAATATAAATTGCATAAATTGGAATGTGTACTTGTTCAAAAAAAAATTGTAAAATTGCTTAAAATATTGAACTTTGTTGCTCCACGAATCAAGCTTGTTTGTGATTCAGCTTTGTGTTGTTGCTTGATTGAGGACCTCATTCACATGTATATTATTTGAGTAATGCATAATGGAACCTGGTTGCTTCATGAATCATGTTTGCTGTTTTTGCTTTAGTAAAAGACATTAGGTCTGTTTGAAAATGCTGAAACTGGGTATTGTGCTCACATTTTCATCTACTTTTCGCAAACAATACTCCAACGAGTAAACATTGACTGTGACCTAAAAGAAGGGATTGAGTGTACTAACCATTGCCAAAAGAAGGAATCGCTAGCGAATAAACGAAGTGGAAGAAAGAACAAGGGGTGAGTTGATAACAAACAATGAAAAGGAATCATTTTGTGAAAAGAAAATAATTGAACAGAATAATGGTGTTCATTTAATAGTGTAAAATGACTGAAAAACATAATGACTTAGATTCGACTGTGGAGTCCATGTGAATCGCACGTCTTGCTTATCTGCAATTCACAAGTATTTTTAGACTAAACCAGGAACTCATAATGTGGAAGGAAAATTTTCATCATTTCATGCCCATTTGACAAAATATAAAGTTCGATTATCGCCATAGGAATAGATTTTAGATTGGAATGTTGCAAGATTAAACGGATCCAGGGGTGCTGTAGGGCGCCCCTGTAGTGCGGCATCCGAGCCGTTGATCTTGACAATGCATGCTCAAATCTGCAAAGTGCTGAGATAAAATCAAGACCGTTGAAAACACCGTACACAAGCTCTTATGTATTACAGGATGTCGCATTACAGGGGCGCCCTACAGCACTCCCATTTCATTTCTAGGGTAAACACCGTTATCTTGCATACACACTTTGTATAACCGCCATGTTGATACAGAATGTTATAATTTTTTGACACCCTACCAAGTACACAAGCTCTTCTGTATAGAAATGGTGCTTGCTACGGATACAGATTCGATGTGTGTCACAAGCATTTCTGTGAGAACACTTTCTTGAGATCTCAAAAGGAAAAACCAAACCAAAAACAGAACAGATTCAATAACTCTGTCCCACATCAAGGTGGAAAAGCAGAGAACTAGGAAGTCCCCGGTGCAGCTTTTGAACTCAGGAGTAGCTGCTTTCATTCAAGCAATACATCTCATCGAGTAGACGGAAAATGGGGAGTCCACCACCGGCGCAGAACAGACAGATCTGGGGTGATCACTTTCCAATCCGTAATCCATCATCGGCCGGCACTCCAACTCCTCATCATGGTCGGAAGCAAACTCCGGTATCTCCATCTCGTTCCTCCTCACATGCTCCCACAGAAACTCCAGCCTGCTCACGTACTTTAGCTTCCAGTATAACCTGCGCCACATTAATCAAAACACATACTCAATTAAACTGTTTTTCTATCCATCAGTTTAGTCCAGTTTGGGCCATAATAAGCCCACTTAGGGCCCATAACAATTATCGGAATCTAGTTTAGGGCCGTATTAAGCCCACCTAAAATTCATTACAGTTATCAGATTCGTTCATTTTATAGCTCCATGTAGACACCAATAATTTGATTAATTAATCAAACATTTTTGAACCTCTACAAATTGATCCATTACAGATTCACTTAGGACTGCTATCTTGTAACCTGTCTACATGCAAAAAATTAGCTTAATTGGACATTTTTCATTCGTGGACGAATAAATCAACGATTTAAAATTTGAAATCATATTTTATATATCTATGGATACCGAATCAAGCTAATTGTAAAATGCATAGACTTCTCTATGCAAGTTAACAATTTCGATCATGATAGTGAGCATAAGAATGGAAAATTTTTTAGGTGTCGGGCGGGCACCACGTATCCGTGTCCGAGCACCCAATCCGACAGTTAAAACACTTTTGGAGATGGGTTCTCAGGAACGGACACGTGGTGCCGGCCTGGCATCCAAAAATTGCTCGTAAGAATGAGTCCATAACGTGTCAACTGCCCAAAATTGGACGAACTAGAGTGGATGAACACTGGACAGGAGCTCAGTCCGGGTAAGAGATGAAGATCTTTACCCTCGTCTGAATACGAGACGACCAAAGGTGGCAAGGAAAAGGCGGGACTGTAGGCCTGGGTGCAGGAAGTAAACAGCCTCAATACGATCTTTGACGTCGATAGGAATAGCGTCGTAGATTGATCGGAGGACCGAGATTCCAGGAAAATTCTCCCTCCTCTGAACACCGGTGTGGATGTACACCACAGTGAATGGCCGCTCATCTAAACCAGGTAAAATCTTCTCCTCCAAGTACTTTTTCAATGCCTCGACGCTCACATGTTTCGCTGATCAAAATCGAAGGAAAAATGATCGGAAAGAGAATTATAGAAGATAGAGAGAGAAAGCGGGATATGATAGACAGAACTAGAGAGAGAGGTATACCGGGAAAGAGTTTTCCGATTACGCAGAGAACTTTCCGGCCGCGTTTGTCTCTGCCCTGAATCTTGAATATGTCAAGTTTCTCGAGTAGTTTTTCTTGTTCGGATTGTGAGAGGACAGTAGTAGGAGTACGAGCATTCATGTTGATCTCTTTCGGCCTTAGTTCGGCTCAAGTTTCTGTTATCAAAACACAGCCCATGTAACATAGATATAGAGAGATGAGAAAACCATTTTCACAAATGAGCTGTGAAAAGGTGGTTTGCACCGAACAAATAAAATGTGGTTTGCACCGAACAAATTTGGGTTGTGGATTTCAAGATTCAATGGCTCGGATCAATCTCACACACACACATTAAAGCATGTCGGATTCAAAAACAAAAAACAAAGTTTGCGCGTTAATGTGAGCCATTGGATCTCGGAATCCATGGTCCCAATTTGTTCGGTGCAAACTACCTTTTCACGGCTCATCCATGAAAGACACTTCGACTAATCCTGAATTCTTGATGGTCTAATCCCACCTCCCATTTGCAGGGAGCCCAATCACAACGAGATCAACACTCACCTGAGATGAGATGTTTCGAATATTAAATCTTAGGAGAGATCAAATTAACCTCCAAAATTGCAGATCTTAGGTCTTATCACCAAGCTAACTCGTTAGGGTTAGATTTTAAAGTATTTTTAGTTCAACAATGTTATAGACGTAGATAGAAGTGTATAAATTCTAATACAAACCTGTCTTCAAATTTTCTGATGCATTTAAATTCTATATGATAATTTGATTCATGTGAGTTACATGCGGTAAACCAAACGGAACCGGGGCATGCAGTGAGCAACTCATTACATGCGTATAGTGAAAATTTTGACTGTCCATTCTTGTCTTAAATAAACTATTCGCGCGAACAGTTTAATATTTTAAATTCGGACCATTTAAAATACTTTCAATGATCGAGATTCACTCACTATACCATGTAGTCACGACAAGGCTCCACTCCCAAACCAAACTTGTTTTTTTTTTGGTATGTATTCATTCGATATTTGTCTGTATATCGTAATTAAGAGGAGTTATGGAGAAAACGGTTGGCATGGCATTGGGGCGTGGGACCTTATAAATGCTACCACTAGAAATCCATTATGGATTGGGTTTGATAATTGAAGGGTGAATTTGACAGAAACTCAAAGGGAATATTCTGAAGCATCTTCCATATATTTTTTGGACCGGACTGACTTTGTTGAGTCCCTGACTCAATCAACCTACTGTGACTGCCACTTCCAACTCAGGAGGAGTTTGGCCTAATAAGTTGGCTGACTTATTTTTTCGTCTTTATTTGATTTTTTTTCACATTTTTTAGTTTTTCATCAACTTTTTGTGTATTATTGGTTAATCTCGGCGAGAGGAATCAAAAAAATATAAAATTATGACCGAAGCTTAAATTTTTTTGAATAAAGACAAAAATAAGCCAAAAAGTCAGCTTTTTACACTTTTTTCGATCTTATTCAAAAAATTGAAAGTTCTAGCCATAATCTTTTACCTTTCTGGATTCGTCTCGCTGAGACGAACCAATAATACTCAAAAAATCGATACAAAACTAACAAACACAAAAAAAAATCAAATAAAGACAAAACAAAAAGTTAAGTTGGCTTTTTTAGCCAAACCTCACCTCAGTCACATACATTTGTTCCTATCTCAGTATTAGAAAGCTCTGGCTAACGTCCACCCGATAAGTGAAAAATAATATTTATAATGATAAACTAGTTTGGATATTAATGAACATTTTACGGATATCAATATACTTTCACAAATATTAATACACTTTTCTTGAATATTTATGCACTTTCTATTTATTATCCTATACCCTTTAGGTTGAGATTAGCATTTTCCTGATTAGAATGATTTGGGCTATCGATCTATTGTCCAATGGCCCGCCTAGGAGTGCAAACGAGCCGAGCCAAGCTTTGTATTATTCGAGCTCGGGTCGTTAAGTAAACGAGCCAAAAAATTGAGCTCGAGCTCGGCTCAGTCATAAACGAGCCGAGCCAGGGTAACTAATTTAACGAGCCTCCGTAAACTAGCTGATGCTATACAATCGAGCTGGAGCTTTTGCGAGCTCGTTAACTAAACGACCATGAAAATCGAGCTTGAGCTCAGCTCGATTACTTATTGAGCCAAGCCGAGCCTTAACGAGTTGCTCGCGAGCAGCTCGATTTATTTGCAGCCTGGCCCTATGGTGCTTTCTTTTGGATAATCTTCTCCGCTTAATCTGTCAATCAATTGGATAAATGTTTTGAAATTGACGCGCAACCCAATCGAAGGGAAACTACGAGTAACTCCAGTGACAACAAGGATGAGTTGTAAACCAAACATTTTGAATTTAAAATTTGCCAATCTTTTGCGGCAGAACCGTAAGAGAAAAATCTCTTGTGAATTCCCTTGTCCCAGTGTGATTGGTCTTCCTTTGATTGAATGGAGGAGGAGAATGGTTGAGATGAGTGCAAGCTGGTCAGGATACACTTATTCATTGAAAAAAAAAGAAGAAGAAAGAAGAAGAAGAAGAAGAAGAAGGGGAAGCTTTTCGAACATATAAGTATATAATTACAAAAATGTCACTGATTTTGGCATTCCCAAAATCAAGTTCGTATAGGGAGGGATTGATTTTGGCACTCACCTTTTAGAGTGCGGTTAGTAATTTGGAGAGTGTCAAAATTAATTTCTTTAAAAAAATAAAAATAATTAGTAGGTGGATTTTACAAAATCTTTCGGCGGCCCAAGCGATTTGGTGGGTTAAAGGTCCATTCTTACAAGAAATTATTCAATCTGAACTATACAAGTATGTGAAACCCACTCCTAAATACGTAGACTCCATATATCTGTGTAATCTTAATTCTATGTTCAAACTTGCCCTACGGGTATCGAATAAACCTATGGGCTTCGTATAACTCCTCAGGGGTTCACAGAGGCAATAATTGACTAATTGTGCAATTTCTGCCAACCAGTAACAACGGCTATCACAGAAAACCATGAGCCGAAGCCTAGAACTACTTATTTTATGTGACCATTCATAGCAATTTCCAAGGAGATGTGTCATGTTTCTTTCTTATCATTACTTGTTGAGCAATAATACAGAAAACACACGACTATTGTGGGAGCCGATAAAATTCGCAATTTTGTACTAGAATCGTTCAATGAATATAAGAGCCATTTTATAAATATATTCATTTTATAATTAAGAGCCATTTTATTTCGGTTGTTAATAGCCATTTTATCCATCCAAAAGCTCCCCACCCCCCACCACATTGAAATATTGGAGTTTTGTTGCTGAATGATAGAAAAGGGTAGATCCGGTGTTCCATTGTCATACTGCAGTTGGATTCTCCACCGTTGATCTTTTTGCATTTTGACTTGATTAGCTTTGACGTTTTTGTTGGCCAACAACGTGGCCCACTAAATTTTGACTTTTTGTTAACCATGAGTCGGGCCCATTTTTCATGTTGCTCAATTTTTTGGTTTTTTCCCCAAACGAGTATAAACAATTCCTCAAATTATACTTGCTCCATGATCTCTGTAACGCAATTGTATCGGTGGAGATCTAAATAAGCAGACAAGGTATGATCTAGACAGACAACTGAAGTAATTGTTCACAATGTTGTAGCTAGTAAAAAAATGAAAAAGATCGAACAGAAATAATTGTTCCATTTGAAATCTCATCAGTCCTATGGTTCGGGCTGCTTTAAGTCGTGTGCATGTTCCTCTCATGACATTGTAGGTATAGCTAGGGGTGGGCATCGAGTCGTTTCGTGTCGTGTCAAAATTCTCTCAACCCTAACCCGACCTATTTAATTTTTCGTGTTATCGTGTTGTGTCATATTCGTGTTTCGTGTCAGAAATAGCTAACCCTAACCCGCTAACTTCGTGTCGGGTTCGTGTCGTGTCATCGTGTCTTTCCATAAATTTTCGTGTCGTGTCGTGTCGTGTCGTGTTCGTGTCGTGTTTGTCGTGTTATCTCGTGTTCGTGTCAGAATTTTCTTAACCCTAACCCGACCTGTTTAACATTTCGTGTTCTCGTGTCGTGTCATATTCGTGTTTCGTGTCAGAAATGGCTGACCCTAACCTGCTAACTTCGTGTCGTGTCAGAAATTCCCACCCCTAGGTATAGCCAATTGGACTAGGGACTCGGAGTTGTAATCTTCTAATCAATTATTGTGACAGCTTTCATTAGATATAATCTGTCCAATACATTTCTGTTGGTGCTTTGAAAGATTATACAGATGTAAATTAGTCTCCAAGGTGCTCAAACCAATGGACTTTTGGGCCGAAAAAGTTTTCCCAGTAACCTTAAACTTGGGCTTTTACTTTTTTTTTTTTTTTTCAGGCCCTTCTTTACTTTATTTTTTTTTTGGTACGTCGGAAATAACTTCTTTACTTTATTATCACAGCAAGAAGAGGGGCTTTTTTTTTTTTTTTTTAACGGAAAAAGGTAGCCACCCCTCTTGGGCGCGATCATAGAAGCTCCCGACCTACTGTGAAATGTTTGATTCGAGTTATTGCTACCCACGCCAAATGGTTGTTATTTGGATTTTGAAAGATAGAGCTAATACTAGTATGGTGTAGAACGATCCAGGGAAGCCCTTGCCCATGTGACAAAAGAGACGTTACAGATTAAATTAATTGCCTGCTAAATCATATCAATAAATATCAATATTAAAGTTTTTAGGAGCGTGGAAATCGACTCTTGACCATCTGGGTTTCATAATTAAGGACATGAAAAGTGGAGTGTAATTTAGTTCACGTTACTCTCGCTCTAATTGATGAAAAAAGTGGAAGGTCTATGAAATCAGTGGACATTTTGCTAATAATGAGGTTAATTTGTGGTGGATCCTACGTCTTTTTCACCAATCAGAGTGAGGATAACGTTCACCCTCATTTAATGGTGAACAAAATCACACTCCGGAAAGCTAGGTGGTATTTAAATGTAGTTATGGTTTTGGTTTTGAATTTGAAAAAATCAGCCAGTTCGGTTTTAATTTGAGTTTCGCACTGAAATAGAATTCCAAAATTGAAACGGCAATATGATCACAAAAATACCCTAACGTATCTGTAAAACAGGTTTTATTTAGGGTTAAGGTTGATTTTGTTGTGAATTCTATGGTAATTGTCTTTTGTGCTACGAAGATGGATTTTTACAAACCCGAACCGAAGTGGTTCGGTGTCAACCGTGTCATCCATCCCTGACTAGAGGGAAGACCAAGACTTAATGGCAAGCTTGGAGAAAGAGCCGGAAGACTAATTTTCCGTTTAGGGAACAACCAGATTTCAATGGTTTCTCGAATCCATTATTCTAAAACTCTAATCAAGAGGAGGAGACCTTATTCATTACTATTTTACACTTAGTTCTCACGCAAGCAAACACCTAACTAACTTGTTTACAAATTCCAAGTAAAGAAGAATACAAGAATTCAAGAAACCCCCAAACCATTCTGTTCAGTTTCATTTCATCAGAACACAGATCCAAAAAGTTGCAGTGACACAAAGCAGAAAGTGAAGGAAGAGAAATGGGAAAGGCATGGATTGGTATGGTGATCATCTTATGCTTTTGTTTTATCCCATCAAGCGTGAGAGCCGGGAAAGCTGCTTGTCATGACCCAATGTTTGGGAGTTGCTATGGAGTTCAGCATAACTGTCCAGCTGCTTGTCCTATACTGTGTGAGGTAGATTGCAGGCTCTGCAAGCCTTTTTGCGGTAAGATGACCCGAACAACTGGGCGCTCTTTTCTCTTTTCTCTTTGCTTTGTGCGCGCGCGCATGCATGAGTGTGTATGTGTGTTGGAGAGAGAGAGAGAGAGAGATAGCGAGTTTCAGCACAGGTTCCATTGATGCTTATGATAAGAATTGGATTTGTACAAGATGATTCCGAGAAGTGAAAAGTAAAATCCAATAGCTTCAGTTGATGCTTCTCAAAATCAGTTTAAAGCACATTGACAAGCTAATTTTTAACTAAAAACAGAAGCATAAGTTTTGCCAAACACACTCCCACTATTTCTGAGACGCCAAACTCCATAATCAGGGCTCCAAAAGCTATCACAAGCACGCTGAAGATAACTCTTAGACGTCTATCATAAGTTTTGCCAAACCCAGATTTAGATGTCCTACTATTGATTGACCTGAGTTCCATTTGATTACCGTGTTCCTCTTTCCAATTTGATTTCACGATTTTATCTTGTACTCTTCTGCTACTAGTTTCATTGGCTTATTAAATTTTCCTTCCGTTTTCGGGTGGAAATCAGCTTGTGACAAGCCAGGAGCAGTGTGCCAGGATCCACGATTCATTGGCGGAGATGGGATCATGTTTTACTTTCACGGAAGGAAAGACAAGGATTTCTGCTTAGTGTCCGATCCTAAACTTCACATTAATGCTCATTTCATTGGGAAGAAAAGCAAGAAGGGAAGAGATTTCACTTGGGTCCAGTCCATCGGGATCTTGTTTGGGCATCACCAGTTCTACCTAGGAGCAAGAACAGTTTCAAAATGGCAGGACTCAACTGCAAACATGCTGATCCAGTTGAATGGAGAACACATCATGTTGCCAAATGAAGAGGGTAAAACATGGAAATCGCCCGAAACAGTTCTAGTAATTCAACGTTTAGCCGACACTAACAACGTGAAAGTCAAAGTGGAAGGGTTGTTTGAAATAGCAGCGCGCGTAGTTCCAATCACTTCAGAGGAATCCAGGGTTCACGGGTACAATGTCACAGACGAGGATTGCTTTGCTCATTTGGAGCTCAATTTCAAGTTCGAGTCCATAAGCAAGACAGTGGATGGAGTTTTGGGGCAGACCTATAGACCAGACTATAAAAGTCGGGTCAAAATGGCAGCTCCCATGCCAGTCATGGGAGGGGCAGAGAAGTTTGCTTCTTCTCATCTGTTTGCTACTGATTGTTCGGTCTCAAATTTTGGGAAAAAGAAAGAGGAGGCCGAAGATGGAACGCCGTTGAGGGTTGAATGTGGAAGTAGATATGGAGGGAAGGGTATTTTGTGCAAGAAGTGAGAGATCATAGCAAAGCGATGGATCATGGATGGCTCAGACTTGCAGGATATAAGCAAAGTGTTTCGTTGAGATCCAATAATGGTAGCTTCGTATTTGTACTGGTTGTTACTCTTTTTTATGTGAACACTGAACTAACTTTGGTTGTCTAATACACTCAAATGAATGTGTCTCAGTCCAGTTCTTACAATATGCATTCCTTTTGAGGACTTTGGCAAGTGAAGTACTACCATTTTCTTGTAACTTCTGGTGTGATTGGGGCAATTTTTGCTCAAATGAATAGATAAATCCCTCAGCTAAACATAGGGCACTGGCCATTGGAGACTCTACTTATAGATGATATAGCTTCTATTACCAGAAGGCAGTATAAAAGGGGACCCTGCTGGGGTACAGAAGTTTTGGGACAGAAAATGTACCGAGCCCTTTCGGGCATCCACTTTTGGGTCCCACACGAGTGATCTGAACCGTTCATTGTTCTTAAAACATTTTTTCGAGGGGCCCCACAAAAAATCAGCTCAATCGGACGGTTAGAAGTGTTTGAACCAAAGTCCCACCGTTTCAAACAAAAAAACGGATCACTCATGTGGGACCCAAAAGTGGGTCCCCGAGAGGGCTCGGTACATTTTTTGTCCCAATTCTTCTGTACCCGTAGGTTTATCCTATAAAAGGAACCATCACCAATACATGAAAAGTGTTGGTTTTTTTGTGATATTTTAATATTAATTACATGCTACATTATTATTGATGCTTAACTTAGAAGTCTTGCGTGGCGCGTTTGGAAGGTTCTCATTTGTAGACCTTATCTTTTCCTTCAGGGCAGAAGACAAAGCATTAATTCGCTTTTGAAAAATAATATATTATTACGTACTCTTATGGTGTCTTAGGTCAAGTATATTTGTGTGTATATTATTAGTCCAGTTCCTATGTAGGCACAGTTTTATGAAAAATTTCATAACGATAATAGATTCAAAAAGAGCTATTTAATAATTTTTTTTTTTTTGGGCATTTTAAGTAGAGTTAGTTATTGTAACTAATGAATCATTTAGCTAGGCTATAATACTTCACATGAGTTCATTACCCAAACATGCAAAAAATTAACATCTCCATAGTGGATACCCAACATCATCTCTCCCCGCCAAAAACCCGAAATCAAAGAATTCCAGTAGACCAAATCCGCTCTCGAATCGTCAAACAAATTGTGTGCATCCTCCAAACACCCGAATTTGGTTCAAATGAGAAAATTTTGGGTGTAAATAGGATACCGCAAACGTAGTGTCCGACCGCCCTTCTCGGCCATTCAAAAAATGTTTTGGACAGCCTATATTTCTCCATCCCTCTCTCCACTTTCTCTCTACCGAGATTTGCGTTGGATACCGCCACGTGAGACCAAGCCGGCACCCAAATTTGACGGAAACATTTTCCAATACCCAATGGTCTTCACCGGTGGAAACTGAAACACCTGTTCAATCATTTTCGGTGAATGTACAGATTGTTGTTTTGTGAGCAAAAATGAAAGAACCCAGCCCAGTAATAATAAGAGAAAAGTCCAGCCCAGTGGACTGGCTAGCATTACCCAAAAAGATACGACGGCTACGTACGTACACCACCGTCACAATAGTGGACTGGACCCATTTTTAATCGCAAATAGGTGGACCTCCTTTTTTTATTGGTCTAAATCATACCATAGCACTTGATAATCAATTTGTGACAACGAGAGTGCGAGTATTTTTATGTTATAGGGTGGTTTTCCTCATCCGCAATTAATTGTAAACCACCCATTCAAGCTCATGTATGAAAGGCTCACAAAATGAGGTCTTTATTTTCTTTTTACCGGTTAAGAGTATTTTGACAAGTTTACGTGCATCTCGATTAAATTTTCACTCTGTCTAGTGGAAGAAAGATAATCCGCATCAAGATTGGAAAAATTTTAAAAACAAAACTCTCGGGGCGTAGTCCAAAATACCATGCACACTGTAGGAGTTGAGGAGGTGAAAAATTAGAATGATTATTTGGAAGGCATTGATTTTTTATTTATTTTTTAATCTTTGGATTGTGCATTACATATTATAGATTTGTAAATTAAAATAAGAATTTTTAAAAATGTTTTCCTAAAACATACAAAACAAATTTTATAAAAGGTTTTCATAAGTGTAGTTGTTCTAAAAATGTCTTTTTTTGCAAACTGTCTCATACTGTCTTTTCACATTCTACAATAGTATGTCATTATCTAAGAATATATATCAAACCAAAAGACAAAAAAAGACAATTGGTGGAATCCAAGGTGATTTTTGAATTCTGTATTTTGATGGAATACTGTGTAATTAATTCTCTAATAGCCAAAATTATGAAAATATAAAATGGAAAAATTGAGTGGCCAGCCTTGCATTCACAGATTACAACACCAAAGACAAAGGATGTACGTTTTGTTTTTTTTTTTTTTACGGTTAGAGGCATCCGGACCAATTTATATACATTTTAATTAATCTTTTCTTCTATCCAGATAAATTATATCGGAAACAAACCTACCGATCAATCAGTCAGTCTAACCCTCAGTTTCATTGGAGGAAGGACTCTCCGTGAGGAGAAAATATCAACCATATATTTGTGATTGAACCAAAAACAAGAAAAAGAAAAAAGTTCAACGGTTCAGATCAAATGCTTCTAGTTTCAGTTTCCCTATGCCACACCACACACAAGATTCCACCTTCTGCTTCCAAAATTCGCCTGCTGCAGGTAGATACCCACAGATGTACGTCGAGATATGATCCGATACTATGACACCCCTACCCTACTTGACCTAGCTTCAATTCCAAGTCAACGTTTTGGAAAGAGTAATAGAGTACTTATTTTGGAACGGGGAGAGTAAACTCAAAGGATTTGGCCAAATTGTATGAAAATCCAATAAATGTACATCTATGAGGTCACATGTTTCATTTTCATGTAACTAATATTCATACTTTGGGGTCACTAGAGAATTGTACGGTGACCAAAACAGTTAGTCCAATTGGTCGTGTAGTCCCTTCTATAAGGGTGAGGTTCTGGATTCGACTCCTATGAAAATGAGGTCAACCCTTGTCGTTTACTACTAACATCTAACAACAACAACTAACTCTACTAATGCATATCGAATGACAAAAAAAAGAAAAGAGAATTGTCCGGTCTTTAAATTTAAGGCCACATAATTAATTGAAATGCGCGTAAACCGATTTAGACATCCGGAAACCAAACAAGACTTGGTTCTACACTTCAATGACTTCATAGTTCATCCATACAGTACTTTCTGCCACAGTTGTCAGTCCCTTCAAACCCACTTTGAACAACACATTTGAGAGAGAGAGAGAGAGAGAGAGAGAGAGTAAATAAGTACAATTACTCCTTTGAAGGTTCGCCGGTGGAAATTAAATGAACCTAATTGGTTCAGTGCTTGCTTTTGGCCATGAGCTTAAAAGATTGATCAGAAAAATCCAAACTTTGTATAACCGTTGTTTCACACGCGTCTCACCGTCTCCCATTAATTCCAGCTTTGGTCAGACCTCTCCTACTTAACTTTCCCCTTAATCACAAATCTTATCTTGGAATCATCTCTCATTAACAAAAATCTTCTTGTCACTTCTCTCTCTCTCTGTTCACTCTGTTTTCTTCTAATCTCTCTGGTTTTTTCGGATTCTCCGGCCACCTTCTCCGGCGGCAGAATGTCGTCGACGGCGAATGGGGTGGAGGGTAGGCGGTTTCCTCCGCCACTGGCTTCACATGAGGATGTTGTCAAGGACCCCACTCTATTCTGGGACACACTCAGGAATTTCCACTCTCAGTTGGGCACCAAATTCATGTAAGGCCCTGTTAATATTCACCATAATTTTATTTTTTTTTCAAAAAATTTAAAATATGGGTTTGTGAAGATATGGGTTTTTATTGTTTTTGTTGATTTTTGAGGTATTGTATTTCAAGGGTACCTGTGATTGGAGGGAAGGAGCTAAACTTGCATGTCTTGTATGTAGAGGTGACCAGAAGGGGTGGCTATGACAAGGTTTAGAACCTGTGAAAATTTGTTCAAGTATTATCAAAATGTTTGTGATAAGCAGTGTTCTAAAAGTCGCTAGACGGCAGTCAGGTAGAAAAGAAGGTAACTCGCTACACGTGAGTAAGTGAGCTTTCTCGGCCATCGGATCGGTGATCGACGGTCCGGATAAATTAAAATTAAATTAAATGTAAAAATGCTATTTTAAACTGTAAGATGATCTAGATCGTTGGTCACCAATTGGACAGCCAAGGGAGCTTAGTACATGCGTGTAATGTGAGCCCCTCACCACTACAGGTCCCCGGATTCGCCCGGGGGCAGATTAGTTGGTCCCTTAGACTGATTCTAATCTAGGCGCGGACCACCGTCCAGCGTCTAGGCATCGCCTAGTCGGCCGTCTATCCGACTTTTAGAACATTGGAACTATCAGTGATTTTGTATTCATGATTGTGTATGGGGAAAATGATGAATAGGTTGTCTTGGAGAAGAAATGGAGGGAAATTGGTACAATCTTCGATTTTTCCCCAACAACAACAAGTGCTTCATATGCATTGAGGAGACACTACTTCAGTCTGCTCTATCAATATGAACAGGTTTACTTCTTTAAGCTCCAGGGCCCCTCCATTACCTCAACAGGTAGTATTACTTTTTTTATTTTTTATTTTTTTTAACACATTTCTATGTTTTTGTACTGGGTTTTCACTCAATTTCTGTTTTCTGACCTTCATATTGTCACTATTGTGGCTGTTCATGCAAATTTTTTTGGAGCGCATGCTTTTTAGTCCTATGAAATATGTAGAACTTTCTGTTCATATTTGCTCCTGTTGGGGATCTCCAATGGAATAATGAACATGGTCCTATTCCTCTTTCTTTTTCATGTGGACCCATAATTGGCCCACCTCACCAGGTTGTTCCTCTAAAATAAGTGGAGAATGTCCCATAATTAATTGTAGGGTACCCAATGATTTATCTATATCCTCAAGAAAGTAAACTCTTTTTTTTTTTTTTTGTAAATCCCCTAGTTCCGGCATGGTTTGCCTGCCTTTGGCCGGACGAGGGAGCTTATTAGTCGAGTTGTTTGTAAGCAGACTCGGACATCCTTGACTGTCGAGCCCGAAAAAAAAAAGAATGATTTATCTACATCAGCAGTATCCTATTGAGGGGTGCATCATAGTATCTATTTTTTGACCTTCTAATTGTCAGACTTGTGGCTGTTTATGCAATTTTTTGATAACACATGCTTTAGCCTTGAGGATAAATTTTGTTCCTTTACAGCTCCTATACTGTTTTTTGACTAGGAAAATTAATCCAGACCTATGAATTACTAATATGAAAGAACAATGTTGTTCATTGGTTTATATTTTATCCTGTTAAGCAAATTACAACTGTGACAAATCAAACTAGCGCCACGGACCAATTAACCACAAAAAAGCTCAACGCTCTTACGTGACTGTCGGGGATCTTCCCTGAGACGAGAAAGTCTGCTGCATCGGGTATCTAGGGATTGCTAGTTTTAGAGGTCTGCTGCATCGGGTATTTGGGGATTGCTAGTTTTAGAGCTCTGCTGCATCGGGTATCTAGGGATTGCTAGTTTTAGAGGGTTTGAACCTCCTTAAAGAAGTAGATATTCCCGTGCTTCAATTTGGCCTGTGAGTATCCACCTCATGTGTTACTTTGCTAATTTTATGGTAAGGGAAAATCTTTAATCCCCTCAGAATAATAGAAGATATCCCGCGAACTTAGGCTATTTTAGCTGAACCACTTAAATTAGGTGTCTGTTGATATGTTTTTCTTTTTCCTTTTTCGGCTATGGGGGTGCATTTTGGTGTTGGCAATGCTTCATCTATCTAATTTTTGTTAGCAATGGAAATTTCACCCCACAGATCCATTTCAGAAGGTTCGTCCAATTTGGTTTCTAGCTGCTGTTTTGAATCTTGAATTGACTGCGATATATTCTGATATTTACGATCTTTTATTTGGTTTTTGCCATGTCTTGAACTTGGTTTTGATTCATCTTCTTTTGATCTTCTCTTTCCAGCAACCGGAACAATCGATGGGAAATTCGACTGTGGCTATTTGGTGTCTGTGAAAGTAGGTTCTGAGATTCTGAATGGAGTGCTCTACTACCCAGATCAACCAACCTCTTCCATTGCAACAAACCAATCTTGCACTGCCATAATCCCATTCAACCCCAAGCCTCCTCTCAATTCGGGCCGGAGGAACCGAAGGAGGAGAAAAAGGGGAGGAGACCCCAGCCGCCCGAAACCCAACAGGAGTGGTTACAACTTCTTCTTTGCCGAAAAACATTCCGTGCTCAAATCTATGTACCCGGAGCGAGAGAGGGAATTCACGAAGATGATCGGAGAGTCTTGGACTAACCTCAGCCAAGAAGAGAGGATGGTAAGTGCGAAATAATATACGGGTTTTTCGAATATTTGAGTGGTTGAGCAAAAGATGTGAGATAATCTGTGATTGATGGGGGGGTATTTTTGTTGTGGAAAACAGGTGTATCAGAGCATTGGATTGAAGGACAAAGAAAGGTACCAGAGAGAACTGAAGGAATACAAGGAGAGAACTAACCAACCCAGGCCACAGAAAGAACTTCTGTAGAAGACGATCATCATAGATAGATAGATAGATACAGGGTCTCTCTCTGTGTTCTTTAAGCTTTGGAAAAATGTTTTGCAAGAACCTGTCTCTAACTTCTTAACTTTTCGGACGAACCGTCGAAAAACGTCGCGAACAGACATTCCAATCATCTCTCTCTCTCTCTAGAATGGAGTGTATGTTTTTGAACTGGTTTTGTTTTGTGTGGGAGAGAGAGTGAGACAAGGGGGTTTTTGGATGCGTCTCTGAATCCCACATCGGGGAATGAGGAAAGAGAAGGGGTAAGAGGAGAATATAAAAGGGAAAGAAGGAAGCAAGTGTAAGGCATCTTTGCGCTTGGGGCAATGACGCAGCTAGTGAGGTAATAACCGAGGCGCGTCAATTGCTGGTTGAAAACTATTTCCAAACCCCCTCTTCGGCCTGGGTTCAGCCTTGGCCGTTGAGAATTTCTGGAAGGGCCACCCCTAACGGGGTTAAGCCCTACAATCTTTAGTCTAAACTTTTCCTCGGGCCCAGTTAATTAAATAAATCAGCCTGCCATTTTTGTATTTTGGGCTCAAACGTTTTCTCGGCCCAAATAAAAGGTCGTGCCAAAGTCGGTTTACAATTTTTTGTTCTGGGTCATACAATAGATGGGCGGCCTACCGGAACAAAGGTAAAAAGTTCAATTTGATTCGGAATTGGACAGAGCAATCGAACCAAACCAGCGGCAAAAATAGCACAAACAGAACTGCATTTAAAATCCCTCTGTTTCAAATGGTTTTTTACATTTCAAATTTACTCCCTCAGTCCTACAATTCTATACTACAAAGAGAAAAGGAAACAGTTAAATATCCAATTTGTCGTTAATTAGTTTTCTTTATTTATTTTTTTCCCTAAAAATTTTGTTAGTTTTGCACTAATTATTGCAAGAATATAAATTTAAACAGTATCACATAAAAAAGTATCAAAAATTAATTAATTTTTATTAAAGACGAAAGAAAAAAACAAAAGACAATTTGTTGTAAATACACCGGTCCCTAAAATCAATGGCATTGATGCGTTTTTAATCCAAAAAATTAGTCATCCATGGTGGGTAACAGATTAACTAGAAGTGAGAGACAATGGAGAGTTTCATACAAATCATCATTATTAATGCTAGCCCATCCGTGTGGGTGGGGTTATCAAGAAATATGTCAACCAAAGATTCAACAGAATTTGTTAAGGCTAACTAGCCCATATTGGTCGACACTTATCTTACAAGCACATAGCTTATATCAAGTAAAGTATAGTTTCTAACCTAGCCTATGTGGGATAGAAACGATACTTATGCCCCCTTATTTCCTTTAAGCTTATTTTTTTAAGGAAGCATCGTCATTATAACTCAACTTATACAAATTTAAAAAAAATCACGCTATTCTGAAATAGGAGCTATTAGAGGGAAGGACACAAGAGAAAATCAATCACCTTTTTCTATTTGAATTGTCAAAATGGATAGGGGCTTCGAAAAAATGAAAAGGCGGATGTAAATAATTATAAAGACGTAGATAGTAATTTTTTTTTTTTGCTATTCGTCATTCCTAATCGATTACATGGGGAGGGGGGAATGAGATTTGATCCCGGGATGCAAGTGCTCTACCATATGATAGTAATTTGGCAACGTCATTTAACTCCCTCAGTCCTACAATTTTATACACGCTAATTATAGGACGTATTATTGACAAAAGTCGATAGTGTCATTTATTTTGCAAGTTCCACAATGGTAAACCTCGTGAACCTTGCTGAATGAATTCCGGCCAAATTGAACAGCAACACATACTTGCTAACATTAAAGAGAAAAGGAAACAGTTAAATATCCAATTTGACGTTAATTAATTTTTATATTTTTTCTAAAACTTTTGTTAGTTGTGCACTAAATATTTGCAAGAATATAAATTTACACAGTATCATATAAAAAATGATCAACAAAAAAAATTATTAAAGACGAAAGCAAAAAACAAAAGGCAATTTGTTGTAAACACACCGGTCCCTAAAATCAATGGCATTAATGCGTTTTTAATGCAAAAAATTAGTCACCCATGGTGGGTAACAGATTAACTAGCAGTGAGAGACAATGGAGAGTTTCATAGCAATCATCATAATTAATGCTAGCCCATCCATGGTGGGTGGGGGTACGAAGGAATATGTCAACCAAAGATTCAACAGAATTTGTTAAGGCTAACTCGCCCATATTGGTCGACAATTATCTTACAAGCACATAACTTATATTAAGTAAAGTATTGTTTCTAACCTAGCCTATGTGGGATTGAAACGATACTTATTCCCCCCTTATTTCCTTTAAGTACAATTATTAATCCAAATAATTTGTCACCCATGGTGGGTAACACATTAACTAGCGGTGAGAGACAATGGAGAGTTTAATAGAAATCATCATTATTAATGCTAGCCCATCCATGGTGGGTGTGGTTATCAAGCAATATGTCAACCAAAGATTCAACAAAATTTGTTAAGGCTAACTCGCCCATATTGGTCAACACTTATCTTATAAGCACATAGCTTATATCAAGTAAATTATTTCCTTTAAGCTTATTTTTTTAAGGAGGCATCATCATTATAACTCAACTTATACAATTTCTTTTTTTAAAAAATCGCGCTATTCTAAAATTAGGAGCTATTACAAGGAAGGACACGAGAAAATGAAAAGGCGGATGAAAATAATTATAAAGACGTAGATAGTAATTTTTTTTTTGCCATTCGTCATTCCTAATCTATTACATGGGGGGAGGGGGCACTACACCCAAAAAATGTCTATAGTGAGAATTTAGTTTCCTCGCCAGAGCACCAAATTTTCTTCCTAAAGGAATTGGCGAGGGAAAATTTTCTCGCCAGGTTTCCTCACCAAAAGGTCGTCGCAAAAATTATAGGACATATTATTGATGGAAGTCGACGATGTCATTAATTTAGATAGTTCCACAATGGAAAACCTCGTGGGTCTTGCTGAATGAATCCCAACCAAATTGAAAAGCAACACATACTTGCTAACATTGGAATAAAAATATTTATTCCAAATCGAATAACTTTAAAGAGAAAAATAAACAGTTTAATATCCATTTTGTCGTTAATTAGTTTTTTTTTTCCTAAAACTTTTGTTAGTTTTGCACTAAATGTTGCAAGAATATAAATCTAAACAGTATCATATAAAAATGATCAACAATTAAAAAAATTACTAAAGACGAAAGCAAAAAATAAAAGACAATTTGTTGTAAATACACCGGTCCCTAAAATCAATGGCATTGATGCGTTTTTAATCCAAAAAATTAGTCACCCATGGTGGGTAACACATTAACTAACAGTGAGAGACAACGGAGAGTTTCGTAGAAATCATCATTATTAATGCTAGCCCATCCATGGTGGGTGGGGTTATCAAGCAATATGTCAACCAAAGATTCAACAGATTTTGTTAAGGCTAACTCGCCCATATTGGTCGACACTTATCTTACAAGCACATAGCTTATATAAAGTAAAGTATAGTTTCTAACCTAGCCTATGTGGGATAGAAAAAAAACTTATTGAGTTATTGCCCCTTATTTCCTTTAACCTTAATTATTTAAGAAGGCATCTTTATTATAACTCAACTTATACAAATTTAAGAAAAAATCACGCTATTCTGAAAATAGGAGCTATTAGAAGGAAGGACACAAGAGAAAATCAATCACCTTTTTCTATTTGAATTGTCAAAAATGGATAGGGGCTTCGAAAAATGAAAATCCTAATCTATTACATGGGGGAGGGGGGAATCCGATTCGATCCCGGGATGCAAGTGCTCTACCGTATGATAGTAATTTGGCAACGTCATTTAACTCCCTCAGTCCTACAATTTTATACACGCTGATTATAGGACGTATTATTGACGGAAGTCGACGGTGTCATTTATTTTGATATTTCCACAATGGTAAACCTCGTGAACCTTGCTGAATGAATTCCGGCCAAATTGAAAAGCAACACATACTTGCTAACATTAAAGAGAAAAGGAAACAGTTAAATATCCAATTTGACGTTAATTAATTTTCATATTTTTTCTAAAATTTTTTTTAGTTTTGCACTAAATATTGCAAGAATATAAATTTAAACAGTATCATATAAAAAATGATCAACAATTAAAAAAAATTATTAAAGACGAAAGCAAAAAACAAAAGGCAATTTGTTGTAAATACACCGGTCCCTAAAATCAATGGCATTAATGCGTTTTTAAGTACAATTATTTAAGGAGGCATTATCATTACAACTCAAATTATACTAATTTTAAAAAAATCGCGCTATTTTGAAAATAGGAGCTATTAGAAGGAAAGACACGAGAAAATCTATCACCTTTTTCTATTTGAATTGTCAAAATGGATAGGGGCTTCGATAAAATGAAAATGCGGATGAAAATAATTATAAACGTTGATAGTAATTTGGCAACGTCAATTACTAACGGACTCGAATATTTCTTGAATTCTGGCCGATCAATCAGAACTCCTACCTAATGTCTCAGGTTTGATTCCCCTTGACCGCAAACTCTTGGGGCCACTAGGAGTTATGCCGGGTCATTAACTCTAGAGACACGGAATTAGTCAAGTTGCGCCCAAGCTGACCCGGACATCCGGTTATTAAAATAAATAAAAAATTGAGGAACCACCGTGCTACAATGTGACGTGCCTCCAATGCCAAAAAAAATAAACTCATGCAATGGTATGTAATATCTAGAAAACCGCCAAATAAAATGCATCACAAGCCAAAATATCTCAAGTACCACTTCATCCTAGACCATCGCAACGAAAATTAAAACCGAAATCATTTTTATTATATTATAGCACACTTACCTCAGTCCTACAATTTTAGGCCCAGTTCATGCTATACTTTTTGCTATTTTTATACATCATTTAATTGTTAAATTTTTGTTCTATTTTTTGGAATAATCATTTGGCTAGACAAGAGGAGTCTAAAACGTAAAAAATTATGACAAAAAAAAAAAAATGCACTAAAGAAAACAACTGGTATTTTTTTTGTCTACATTATTGTTTTATGTAAAACTTATTTCAACTTCGGTCCAAATTTTCGCACATTTATGATTCCTCTCGTTGAGACAAATGATTAATCTAAGATTATTACGAAAAACTAAACAAAAATTACGACAAGTAAAATGTAGTAAAAATTGCTGAATGAATCCCGACCAAATTGAAAAATAGTACATACTTGCTAACATCGGAATTTTTTTATTTTACTCCCACTGAATAACTTCTATGTGAAAAGGAGACAATTCAATATACAATTTCTAGTTAATTAAATTTTCTTTCTTTCTTTTTTTCTCTAAAACTTTTGTTAGTTTTGCATTAAATATTCTTAGAATATAAATTTAATTAATATAAAACATGTTCAACAATTAAAAAAGATTACTAAAGACGAAAGCAAAAATAAAAGACAATTTGTTGAAAATTTAATAGTCTCTAAAACTAATGGCGTTGATGTGTTCTTAATCCAAAAAATTTAGTCACCCATGGTGGATAACAGATTGACTACCAGTGGAGACAATGGAGAGTTTCATAGCAATCATTATTTGAGAGCTTACTTTTCAGTTTTTTTTTTTTTACTTTTTAGTTTTTTAGATTATGTTCAGAATGTGTTTTGAATTTGGGAGGAATGTTTGAGAGATATGTATTTTTTTGTAGGTCCTTTTATTAATCAGAATGATAAAAATAAAAAAAATGAAAAATCAAAAAACTCCTCCCACCATCTCTCCCTTCTGCTCTCAAAACCCAAAATCTATTTTGGCAAAACCTATTTTCGCCACCATCTCCCAAACACTCAAAATGTGATAAGTAGAATCCCAAATTGCAAAAAAGGGGCGCCACCAAACACCCTCTTAATATGCTAGCCCATCCCTGGTGGGTGGGGTGTCAAGTGACATGTCAACCATAGATTCAATAGAATTTATCAAGGCTAACTCGCCAATATTGGTCGACAATTATCTAACAAGCACAAAACTTCTATAAAGGAAAGTATGGTTTCTATCCAAGCCTATGTGGGATAAAAACGATACGTATTCCCCTTATTCCGTTTCCATCTCACACCTCATTATACCACAATCTATCACCAAAATCTTTTATGTTTTGGTATTGTACCACACACTTACCTATTCAACAAATCACAAATCTAATTCTTGAACGCCATAATAAGTCTGTCAATGGCCTCAATCGAAAGCGTTAACAATGAGAAGTCAAAAAGATATACCGACAAACAGTGACGACGAGAAATTTCACACTAACAAAGATATTACTATTTGACTACAACGAAGATCACAAATCTAATATTTACCCAGAAAAAGATCACAAATCTAATGTATCGAACACCATAATAGGTGAACAATAACGTCAACCGAAAAGGTTTAACAATAAAAAGTCAGAAGGATGTACCGACAAACAATGACAATGAGGTAGTTTCCCTAGCAAATATCCATGTAATTTGAGAAATAAAATAAAACTACAGATGCGTCACTTGCATCATCATCACACAAACCAACATGCAGATTTTCAAAACCTAATCCTCTATTCATCTTTCTTTATTCAATTTTCTCCATTACAATGGTTATGATGGTTGACACCTCGAGCCACCTGTTACTTTCGTGAACATTATAAAACTTGGATATAACAAGAAAAAGAATTATCTGCACATGAACTATCACATCCATAATGATATCAAATTTGAACTGCATGTGCAAAAGTCAACATTCAACACCAAAAAGCATCCCTTTTGCACATCAGTGTCGTACATGTGTCCGCATGACACTACCTAAAAATACCCCAATCTTGGGTGTAGATCTTACCCGTTCTGATACCTCCCTCCCCGGGTGCATCGGCTTGGCGAATAAAAAACTCTACGAGTCCATAATCTAGAACTATCATGATTTCACGTAAAACTGTATAGCGAAAATACAAAGATACAAACTATTGATCATACAGAAGGAGTTGTGTGTCCTGGGTGGAAAACAAATTTTGATCTTACAGAAGGAGTTGTGTGTCCTGGGTGGAAAACAAATTTTGATCTTACAGAAGGAGTTGTGTGTCCTGGTGTGTCCTGGGTGGAGAACAAATTTTGATCTTACAGGAGTTGTGTGTCCTGGGTGGAAAACAAATTTTGATCTTACAGGAGGAGTTGTGTGTCCTGGGTGGAAAACAAATTTTGATCTTACAGGAGGAGTTGTGTGTCCTGGGTGGAAAACAAATTTTGATCTTACAGGAGGAGTTGTGTGTCCTGGGTGGAAAACAATTTTTTTCTTTCTTACCCTCTTCCTAACTATTCATGAAAACTGAATACAGGTAGAGAAAAGACCGGTTTCCTTTGTATAATGTCGTACTCTCCCGTTGTAAAAGTAAAGGTTCTTCACAAATGACTCTTAAAAGCTCGTTAGATAAGGAGAATCTCATAAAGAAAAGGTAATTACATACAAGGGGTTGAAAAGAAGCCAATAGTAGATCTTTTCCTCCATGTCTGATCAGTTCGAGCACGTAGTCCAATTGGAGGGGAGTCTGTTCGAACCAACAGCTGGCATGTTTCGGACGTTCACATCGAGAGGCAACATGCGGTATTCAATATCGAGGTCTCTGAATATTTTGATCATCTCCTCGACCAAAAGAGCTCTCCTTGCCCATTTCTCGCCCATGTCTTGATGATTCATTCTATGCGAGAGCCATACCGATATTTTCAGCCTATTCATGTCCTCCACATCCCTCAGGACTACCATTGGAGCCGGGTACCAATGGTCGCTCTTGTTTTCGATGTACCTATAATTGCAGCAGCCACAACAGGGGAAAAATTACAGATTACGAATTGGGGATCAATTTTATGACACAAGGGAATACGATGGAAAAGAACATCCTACACTAGGGAGATATCATACAGCGCCATCACTGACAAGACAAACAACGAATTGAGACTTCCCTTTTAGAGATGTCTAAAAAGCCAACATCTTTTGGATTCCTAGTCTTTAGACCACTTTCCCTTCTCTAAGTCAAATCGTTTGACAGTCCGGTTTATCTCGAATAGAAGAACTCGAAAGCTAGAAAAGAGATGGACGTAAATGGGAAAAGTCCACTAAATCAGAATCTCGAGTTGTTCGCTCACTGCTTGCTAGTATGCAATATGCATATGGCATTAGCTAACGTATAGTAAACAGCTCTACTAAATATATAATGCCTACAATGAGAAGGGAGAAAAAATTACAAGAAAATGATGGAGCATGTCCATACCTTGTTATTCTCTCTTTCATCAAAGCAATCTTTTCCACTGGGGTTGCAATATGGATACAGAAATCGACTGAATCTCCCATATCCGGACTACGGTAGAAATTGCCAATGGGCTTTGTAGCTAGAATGCTATTTGGATAAGTGATCTTTTGATTATCATACCTCAGGAAAACAGTTGTCAGTATATTCATCTCTTCAACTACCATCTGAGACAAGCAACAGGAATTTACATTCGCAAATATCCATACAAACATGTGTTTAAATGCTAACATACCTAAGAGTAACATCTCATAGGTATAAAAAAGGAAAACGCACAAGAATGAAGATGTGATTACCTGAACTCCATCCACTTCACAGCGATCACCCACATCAAATGGGTGCATTACAAACAAGAAGATAATTGCCTCAAAGGTTGTCTTGCATGTGTTGCCGAACATAAATGCAACCAAGAGCATCTGGGAGCCAACCAAGACAAAGATATGGGTACTCGCAATTTTGAGTATAAGAAGCCAGATAACAAATAGGAGGATTCCCACGGCAGCATTCAACATATGGTGGAGTTTGTTCACAGCTGTCTTCGTATCATTGAGGGACAACGCCAGCGCCCTCCGTTCTCTAAATGCAGTGACCTGGGAAAAAAAACACAAGAAGAGGTCCGCACGGTCCCAGATTCATCAATCACAACTCCAAAAAGAGACGTAACATTCTTTATCAAGAGAAGATCCTGACTTAAATGCCTTGACCCACAAAAGCAAGATAGAATAAAAATTTCATTCAAGAATGAAACAGAAGCATTGAAGATCCAAAGGTATTTCGATTTCAAAATTACGAGCACAAAAGAAGATAACGACGCAAAGTGAACATAAACTTTACCACCCAATTCTTCAGAGCTCGCTTGCTGATTCCCTTGCCTTCACTTGCTCCTTCGAAGAGACGCATGGTCTTCAAAGCCTCATCCTCTCTCAAAAATCGCATAAGATCCTCCTGTGTGATGTATCTGATGATAATAAGGAAAACTATTCAGACATGTCAAATAAATCCTGAACAACAATAAATAAAAATAAATTATATATCTAAGTCAAAATAGTCTTTTGCTCTGTTCAACCAAATGAAAAGATCCTTCTCATGCACACAAAATGCAGTTACAGAACAATTGAACTTGCTTTTCGAGTAGGTATGTTCATGTACTATACAAGTACACTTAGAAATAAAAGCCTCAATTCAATCTCATCAATCAATTGGTCATGGGAGTAAAAAGCTTACTTGGACCCTGGCTTAGCCACATTGTAGAATATCTTCTTGGCTGCAGCTTTCGCCTGGAATTCGCTTGTGATCTGCACTGCAGCCTCGTCCTCTCCATTTGAATCCTGGATTTGCTCATCCAAAGTCGAAAACACCCCCTTCCGAACTGTGTTCATCAACCTCTTCATATTCCAAGCCGAAACATTATTCTGGTTCAATCTGTGCAAGTGGTCAATTGTGATACCCTCATCCAACTTCTCTGACTTACCATCACTAGTAAATATTGGCGTACTGAATCTCGGAGTACCCTTTGCACTTTTAGGGGTCTTAGGGCTCTTCTGGTGTCTCCCACTCCCTATCACTCTCCCCATCCTTGGAAAAATACTAGCCTTCAAATCAGCCGGAATAGTCGCCCCGGCACTCTGAAGTTTCTCAACTTCAGCCATTACCTTCTCCTCCTCCTCTTGCTCATGCTTAATCTCCATCAAAGGTTGACCCGAGAGTGTCTCAATCACATACTGATTAAACAGGGATTCCTGAATCCGCTCAAAAAACGTGCTCACGTGGAAAGAAGAAGCAAGAACCTTAACAAGAAGCGTTTTCAAAAGCCAAATCACAGTACCCACCAGAAGGCACACCCAAACCCTATTCACAAAAGGCAAAACTTGCCCATCAGTCAGACTCTCAACCTTCTTATCAAAAATACATTGCCAAGCAATCAAAACTAAACCCAACCATATGCAATTCTGAACAGCATTCCTCACCCCGTAAACGAAATACAAGACCCGTTTTCGCAACAAGAAATTCCTCTCAATGAAAAACACAACCCCCCGAATCACCCAACCGGATACTAACCGACCCGAGATCAGAACCAATACCATCACTTCCCATTTCCATAGCTCAAGTTGAAACAGCTTCTTTTTACTCAACATATTAATAGTCAAAGTACAAGCTAATGCAGCAATAATCAAAATCAAGCTCACCAATTGAATAACAGAGAATGTATTGAACTTCATCCTTTTATACTCTTCTGGTAAATCATCGTCTAAGAAAGGGTCATCATCGTCAACTTCACTACCTCGACCTAAAAATCCAGACTTTACCATCCTCTGTGATCTGTTATCTTGCTCTGGTGGGTCCATTAATCTCGATTTAGTCTTGGTCTTCAATAAGGTCGACTTTCGCCCTAACGAGTTGGAAGTGCAAACCAACACCTCGTCTGCGCCGCCAGCAGTGGCGCCGCCGCTAAAATTGGACCGGCGGTGAACCATTTCAGGAACATTATTAGGGTTCCGTTCGCTAGCACCGCCGCCGCCTCTCGGAGTAGGACTCTCCACGATTCGCGACAAATCGTTGCGAGAAACCGGCGAGTCGGCGAACTCGAACTCGCGCGCCACCTTTATCGCGTCTTTGGAGAAATCGTAGCTCTCGTCCCGCCACACTCGATTAAAACCCGGACTCCCGTTCGGATTTGACTGCGCCGGTGACAGTGACGGCGACGGCGACGGTGATGGCGACTTAGACGAGGTGAGCTCCGTCTGTTTCAAAGGAGAATCTTGGCCGCCGTTGATTTTTATGACTACTTCTCCTGGTTTGCGGTCGCTCTGGGCCATGGGATCGTCTTGTTGGTGCAAGAGGATGTGGCGTTCTTCCGGTGATTTGTTGGGATTGATGGTTTTTCTCAGTTTGTCCATTTCAGTTGAAGAAATACAGAGAAGATACAGATTTGGGAAAAAAACGGTAATGGGTTTAGAACTCTAGCTGAGATTCTTGGAATGGAAAGTTAATCAATGAAGTAATGTGGTAAAGTAGTTTGGGTTTCTTCTAGGGTTTTGAGTACACACGTAACTGAAACGCGGCTCGGTTTTTGGTTTGTTTAAAGCACCGGCATTAGTGCCAGGGAGGAAGGGAGGGTGGGTTGGAGTTGGTAACAGACAGTGCAAAAGGGGTTTAGGGATGAGCTGTAACTCGGGGAGGAGGAGTTCCTGCCGTGTGCACCATGTGTCCGGCGTCTGGCCGTCCATTGTAAAAATACACGACTCGAAATTTAATCCGAGCCTCATGCAAACTCGGGAAGCTCAAGTTGCAACAAGAATCGGGATCGAGCCGTAAATCTAGGCATTATGAATTTGAAACTTGGCAGGCCATACCGTAAAAGAGAGATCTCTCGTGAATCTTTTACTCTCATATTGCTTGGCCTTTTTGGGAGAGCGTACATTTTACACGCAAAAATTGATGAGAATTATTATTTTTAAAATTTATTATACCAATTTTTTTACTCAATGAGATCTTACATCAGATTTTGGGTGCAAAATGCACGAAAACCCAAATAACGCAAGCAATATGGGATAGAGGGAGTACTACAACATGAATGATTTGTCTTTGACATATCGGAGAGAAAAACCGAGGTGCAAGTAAGCTGGTTTGGACACCACACGTCGTTTTAAGAAAAAAGATGGTTTAGGGTGGAGACCGTGCGTGTGTCTCTGTGTGTGTGTGTGTGTGAGAGAGAGAGAGAGAGAGAGAGAGAGAGAGAGAGAGAGAGAGGGGTTATTGTGTTTGGCTATGTTTGCGTCGAGATGTATGTTGGAATGTCGGAAAATCGAAACCGTCCAAGAAAAACATGTGGGGTTCCTAATAAAGCCGTTGAAACCACAACCACCCCCCCTAGTAGTCAACAAAATAAGACTAAAATCACCATCCCTAGTTTCATACTGTACATTTTAATCTCATGAAGACAAACCAAACCAATACATATTTTAATGTGAACTTTCCAGAACATTAGTACTAGCACATTTCATTGTTCAATTTTTTTGATTCCTTAAATATGTCACTGATCAAACAAAATTTGGCCCAACTTTGACCAAGAAATGGAGCAACTGGTTCATGTCGTCGGGCCCGTTCGAAAAATGGGTGAGACTTCTGAGCCTGCGTCATGGGCTGACTTCTCATATCGGGAAGTTTGAGTACAATTTCTTATCACAAGGGAATTTCTTATCCAGAATATTATTACTAGTACATTGTTCATTTTTTTGTTCCTTAAGAATGCACTGATCTTTGGGAAGAAAGGACCCAAATATGGAAGTTTATCCTGTGTTCAGGGCTCAAATGAATTGAATGTTTGCGAGCAACTCGAGTTGACATTCGGCTTGGGCTGGCTCAACCGCTCAGATCTTCGAGTTGGTTGAAGCTCGTTTAGTAACGAATTGCACTCGATTTAGTTGAAGCTCGAGTTGATAAGACTCATGAGCTAGCTAGAATATATTTTGTTTATATAAAGGTTTAACTTTTTTTTTTGGAAAATCAAAGAAGATATTTATTAGTAGGAATTTAACCTTTGAAAACAGATTATAAAAGATTAAAGGGAATCGAGGCAAAAGGCAAAAGGTATCTTATTAATTTAATTAGTCTTTTTTCTTGTTACAAGCAGTAAAAAATACAGGTATTTGATTACATCAAGGACGTGACATAATTATATACAACCATACTAAGGGGTGTTTTGACTAAATAATTGAGTCAGATTATTAGTTGTCCTTATTTAAGAAAAAAAATCACATTTGTTTGTTTTGCGTCAATTTTTTTGTGAATTATTGGTTTGTCTCGACGAGAAAAATCGAAAATTAAAAAACTATTTGTTGTGAACAAAGATAAAATAATCCAAAAAGTTTGGATTATTTTTGTCTTTAGTGAACTTTTGAAAAAAATTTGATAATAATTTTTAGGGGCACTTAAATAATCATCCTTTTAGTCACTTCAAATTAGAAAATCATCCTGAGCCTATTTAGGACTTATGTTTCCATCCCAAGATTCAAAAAAACCCTAAAATGCCCTTCATCTATATATAATTGTAGCATATTAAGGGATTGAGGACTAAATTAAAAGTTGCACATATAAGGGGTGGGTAGTGGTTAGGGATGGCAAAATGCCCCGCCCCGCCCCGCCCCTCCCCTAACCCGCCCTGCCCCGCCCCGATTAGGGCGGGTTTTTTGTCTAATTTTCGGGTACCGGGGCGGGTACGGGGGAAAATTAGAAAAACCCGTCCGGGTTCGGGTCGGGGTCGGGTTTACATTACCCCGCCCCGTTACCCGCCCCGAAATATATTTACATATAAAATTATACTTTTATTTTAATCCAATTATCATTATACTAAAGATATTATATTTTCCCCCTAATTTTATTATCATTCTACTAAAAAACTTTCATTCTTACCTTAATATTTTAACCATTACACTAAAATATCACTTTATTTATATGTATTTTCTTTTATTTTGCTTTTAGATTAACAAATTTTTAAAATTTCTTACGAAGCAGGGCGGGGTGGGTAAACCCGTCCCCCGATCGGGGCGGGAACGGGGGTACCCAAAAAATACCCGGTCGGGTCGGGTCGGGGTCGGGTTTATGTAATAATTTTCGGGTCCGGTCGGGTATGACGAAAACCCGCCCCGCCCCGCCCCATTGCCATCCCTAGTAGTGGACCATTTTTAAAATTATGAGGTCCTCTGCTACAATTACAGGATTGGGGATAAAACTCAATCCCTAATATCTCGTTCATCCACCACCATCGTCAATCTTCATCCTCATCTTCTCCAGAAATCACAAATCTCACACCCAGAAAATCTCCAAAAAAAACTCGTCCATTCCACCTTTTATGCCGTCCTGATGAAACTCAGTCGGACTCCTCGTCGTCCTGACATATTAAAGTCAGTTTTTTGGTCCTTCACTACCAAACTCTTCGTTATTGGTAGTTCTGAACGAGATTCTCATGTCTTGGTCATGCATTGATTAAACGTTTGATTCGGATGGTAAATGTGAATGAGCTTTTATTCATTACAATCTCAATTCTATGTGTTTGCTGACATATTAATGTTTGCTTCGTTATTGCTCTTTCTAATTGGTTTTTACAGTACTAATTTGTTGGAGATTTTGTGGGTTTCGTCTCCAGTTCTGCGAAATTTCTCGGTTTCTAACGTACACTGTCATTTGGTAGGAGGAGTCCTTGTAAGAGGTATTTTTGTTGTCATGTCATGACTGACTCGTCCTCGTCGTCATGCCATCTCAATCACTAACTCCTCAGCGAAAACCATCCAAACACTCAATCACTGTAGCAGAACCATCCGAAACAGTAATTTGCTTGAAAGGTTTTTTTTTTCCATCCCTTATCTCAGAAATCTTTAGAAATACATTCTTGAATCATGAGGTTTTTGGATTTATTTGTATTTGACGAAGTCCCTTTCACGCAGATTATCATACAAAGGGAGCTCACATTTCTGATTGGGTCCATCGGCAATTGTTCGGAAACCTCGATTTAGCACAATGGAGCGACATAGTGAAAGGTCCAAAGAAATCTTAGAATTAGCACGTTTTTTAATTTGTTATAGTAAGTAGCCATGTTTCTCATCACTATGGGCGAATGGTCCCCCGGTATGAGAGTTTTGGATTGATTAGTTGTGATGTCTCCAATTATTATGATGTTTTGGGGGTATTTTGACGGTTATTTGGATAGTTTTGAGTAGTTTTACCATGACCCATTTTCTGTAGGTACTATATATTGACCATGATTGTAGTTTTTTACTTGATTTTACCACGTTTTCCGGAATATGTTGCCATTTTTATTACCATACTTTCTATAAGAGAGGCACTACGTGGGCCTACATAGATAAGGAGTATGTACAAGGAGAGCGTACATAGTCCTTATCTATATACCATAAGTTTTGATCTTTTTTATCATAATTTTTTATCGTTTTTTATTTTTACTATGAAATGTCGATTATGTGGTTGATATATTTTACATGATTCAAGTAATCATGGTAAAAATCATATACAAAACATAAAATATGGTAAAATCGAGTAATCATGGTAAAAATTAAAAATCAAATACAAAATACAAAATATTATATTTACCATATTTTTTGACTAGTTATAAGTTTACCACATTACTCGGTCATTGGTTACATTTGCCATTTTTACCATGTTTATTCAAAATTTCTCCATCTTTACTGTGGTGGTATTGATTTTTACCATAAACTTGGTGTTTGGCTCATGTATGCCATTTTTACCATATTTGCTGGTGCGAATTTAATTTTTTTTGCTTGGTTATCTATAATTTCACCACACATTAGTAACAAATTTTTGAATTTGAAATTTCTTTTGTTATCTCTCTTAATGCATGTGATTGAATCTCATTAAATTAAAAAATGGTTAAATCCCACTAAATTAGGAAGTTATTGAATTCCCCAAAATTAGGAATTTATTGAATCCCACAAAATTAGGATGTTATTGAATCCCACAAAATTAGGAAAAAAATATAATCCTGTATATGTTGATATCATAGTAAAAGGGTAGAAAAGGTATTTCCCAATGGAAAAGGATGAAAACATAACTCCGTAAAATAAGGGGGATGAAAATCTAAATAGTGTCAAAAAACGGATGATTATTTAATTACCTCTAATTTTTACTTTTTAGATTGGTCTAATCTAGAGGAACCAATAATACATAAAAAAAAAAATCGAGGTGAAACTAAAAAATGTGATTTTTTTTTTCTAAATAAAGGATAAAAATAATCTAGCTCTATTATTTAGTCAAAACACCCGTAAGCCCAACTGAAAACTATAAGTAAACAAATAATTCTCATTCAAAGGAAAAAATAACCAACACTGCTTTCGGCGAAGATTTTGATCCCTTAACAGCCCTTATGAAAGTGTATGAGAGTGGCCAACTGAGCAAGTCTCACTTTGGTATGTGATGGTTCTCCTATTGACAATTTTTTAATCAACATGATTAACAATTTCTCAAAGAGAGTCTAGAAAGGTCGAGACAAGAGAATAATACTCTGTCCATCGCAAAATTATATGCCGTTTCACCTAACTTTTTTGTTGTTAAGGTGTTAAATAACGAATGCAGAAATGGGTGGTTCGGATTACTTTTAACGAACTTTTATCGAACCGGATCTTTTGGTGGATGGATTACATACTCTAGATCACGTACTAAAACAACAATCTCCTGCGATGGAGTGATACTACGAGGTTTGAGTATCACCCTCTAGTCCACGGTGCAAAAGCTTTGAATCGCTCTTTAATGGCAAAGAGAGAAAAATAGGGAGAGAGTTTCGTAGAACTCAATGCCTAATAATTTTGTATGCATATATTATGAATGGGGAATTGATAATCGCACTCCAAAAATTGATGCAGGCGCTCCAAGCTACAGTGATTTTCCAAAACCACCCTTTTGCAAGTTCCAATTTTATTTTAGGCGCTCCTAAAGTTTTTTACTCTCAATTTTACTTCAGGCGCTCCTAAATTTTTTACTCTTCCCCACTACCTCCTCTGTTAATGGAAGAAGAAAAAATGGACGCCCACCCAAACTCTAACCTGCAACAAAAACTCTAATGTGAATTGGGTGCTATAGATCGAGGATTAAAGCTCGGAAGGTAGTTTTTTAGTTCTTTTCTTATGATTTTGTCGGGATTAAGCTATGATTGGGTGAGTTTTGTGTATTTTAAGAAGGGCGTGGTTCGGGTAAAATTTTTCACCATCGTTACTTCACAAATCCAGATGAGAGGGGAACCAAATAGGGAAAAAACATTGATGCACTTCAATACATCACCTACCACTACAGGCATAAATGTTGGAAATTTTCGGATCTGAAAGCTGGTTCTAGCTTGTGATTATTTTTATTTCTTTTTTTAGTAGATTCTCCACGTCAAAACTTACCTTGGTATTCTCATATTCTGATAAGGATTCCTTGTTCTTGCTGTAATTTTTTAAGATTTCCGTGTTCTAGCTGTAAATTTGTTATGTATATTTTTGAAGTTTTTCTAACCCAACTCTCTCTAACCTAAATTCTCTCGTAAGCCCTTTTTTTTTAGCCGCCTCTCAGCCAGCCGCTGCCACTCAAGAGGAGGCCGGGCACTTAACGCTAGTCTCTTGAACACCAGCTCCCCTCCCCTCCCCCTATTTTCTTGATTTTCTAAGCGTTTTGGTTAGTCTCCATCCCTAATCCATCTGGCCGCCACGCCGATCGTTGATTTCTCTTGCTCTGATCTAACATGCAACAACAGATTTGCATAGTTATGGACTATGATTGCTTATGTCTTTAACATTCAGACTGCTAACGTTAATTTCTAGAAAACAATTACCATTTGGACTGCTAATATTAATTGCATTTGTCTTTTTCCGTTTGGTTTTGGTTCAATTTTAATTTTTTGTTTGGAGTGCCTTAGTGAATGGGGAGATAATTTGGGGGTGGAGTGCCCCCAATAATTTTTATATTTTCAAAAGGATAGTTTTG
The DNA here is from genome assembly GCA_963854785.1 of Vaccinium vitis-idaea. NCBI lineage: Eukaryota > Viridiplantae > Streptophyta > Magnoliopsida > Ericales > Ericaceae > Vaccinium > Vaccinium vitis-idaea. Next base: position 35,742,631 of record OY978226.1, on the reverse strand, counting down.
TAACTTCATTACACTTTGGAGTGTCTGCATGAAAAAAGGGAGCCCCAAAATCAGCTCCCTATGAATATACTGTAGGAATTATATAGAGTGAGCATCCTAGATGCTTTAGAAGTCGTATAATCCTAAGAGTCTAAGATTGCTTCAACTTCTTCTATCTTATCTCCAACATAAGATAGGACTTTATAATAAATGGATCACCGGGTCATGCCCACATGGGCGACCCTATTTGGTCTTGGACTTGGCCCAAATTCCAACATAAGGTAAAGACAAAAGTCAAGTTGTTTATGTTATTTAGGGTTTTTGAGCTTTTTAGGTATGTGTATAGGAGAATGAGTTGCCTTGACATCCGTAAAAAACATGTGCTATTTGGGCTTTTTAATTGTCAATATTTTCAGTATTTGGGCCTTGTAATAAACCCTATTTCTTTTTCTTTTTTAAAAAAAAAAGGGGGTTTTCTTATAAATGAGTTGAATAAATTAAATTACTTTGCTTATCATAAATCCCTAACAACTAGTCAACTATTACCTAATGGGTAGAAGAAATCCTAATTATTAAGGTTTATTGGGTAATAAGGTGTAGAGAAACTAGTGTTTAATCCAATAAATTTTTTTTTTTTTGTGTTTGTACAATCAAAAAATCTATACTAACATAATCTAACATCACACACACTTAATGGGGCTTGAACCCCGACCACCACTAAGGGAGGCATTGAGTCATGCCGTTGAGTTAAGAGCCTGTTCGCATTTAATCCAATAGTTAATTGGGTGTAAATCATCTTAATATCTAATGAACATCTAGAACTAGAACCCACCATTGTAATCAATGGGTCAAAGCCCAATCTCTTTTCCCTTATTTAAGTCTTGGGGTAAGTTTTCCGTTTGATTTTAGCAACTCATAATTTTAGCAAATGAGTTCAGCAAGTGCTAAAATCATGGTTTTTCAAATTAAAAAATTAAGTGTTTCCGTGTATTATTTTTTGAATTTTTCACACCGAATTAAAGTACACGAGGAGTACTTTAATTTGGTGCGAAAAAATTCGAAAAACGATACACGGAACCCCTTCATTTTTTGATTTCAAAACTATGATTTTAGCACCTGCTGAATTCATTTGCTACCATGATTTTAGCAACTGGATTGCTAAAACCTTTTGGAAAACTATGCCTTGGCCCAATCCTTCCATATTATCTTTTCCCCTGCAATTTTCCACTTCACACACCACCTCCGGCAGACCCTACCACCAATATTATCAAATACTATTCAGTCATTTCCTTTTTCTTTCATATTCCCCTGACTATTAACAGTAGAGAAAATGATAGTGACTATTAACAGTAGAGAAAATGATAGTGGGTTTTTAGTGTTTTGTTTCATTTTATCATAGGACGTTTATAGGATGATGTTTATATGTTATAACGATGAGATCTAGATGTCCAACGGCCACGATCTTCACTTGAGGTATAGGAAGTATATAATACATTCTAATTAAATCTCTGAAGTAATTTTTATCCATCGTTCCTTTTTGTTCTCTTTTCTTATTGTGGTCTTATTATTGAGTGATACGTGATACCATTATACCATTATCATGTTTGTGTTGCTAATTATCATGAAGCAGATTGGAACATGTGGCGAGCCCACCGGGTCCGGAAAATTAAAAGAGATAGTATGATTAATTGCTTTGCAGGAAATCAGAGTTTTGATATGGCATGCGGGCATTTGTAGCTATTTTGATTCTGGTGGTGCTTGACATGTTACCGAGATAGCCCGGGTACGAGGCTTAAGTTATTTATTGTGAAGTTTGATTTGGTTGAATATTCGTTTGATTTTGTTAAAGTTGTGAATATCGTTTATTGATTCCGTTAAATCCTTTCATTGTCGTCGAATTGTATATTTCATGCGTAGTTTATGTGGAGGTATGGAGAAGAATAATGGCAGCAAGAGTTAAAGTATCTGAAGGAGTAGAGAATAATTATAGAGAAATCATTGTGTATTAATTGAGGTTTTAGACCCGACATTTGTTTTGAGCTTAGGCATATCGTTGTATTTTGGATGATTGTATTTGGAAGGACATATAGCCTGTAAGTGTGTAAAATTCATTATATTTACGGAGCTTTTATTGAAGAAATTTGGGTCGTTACAGGTCTCTTAAAAAATACCTATATTTTAATTTTAATTTTTATACACAAAATTATCAAAAATTGTAAGTGCAAAATGTATAATAAAAAAAATCGAAAGTCTTAATGATGAAATATGGACAATTATTTCTGGATGGAGAGAGTAGAAAAAATAACAAATTTGTTAACCTTAGACTTGTTATGCATGTTTTTTCAATTTCTTTAGCTCGTTACGGCCCATGAACTAGCTGGCAAGCTAGATGATCTTGGCTTGTTGATCTTTTATTAACTTCGAGCTCGAACTCACTAAAAACTTACAAGAAAATTGAATAAACGAAAACTTGGTATGACTTAACTCAACTTCACTCGTTTGTAGTCATACTTTGAATAGTTTTCTAGCCGACTCCCATCCTTTTGAGGACATGGGTGTGCCAATAAAGTAGTATGTTGTTTGGGAGTATGGAAAGACTTACAATCGGGTAGGTTTTAGGATAAATTTTCATTTTGAAATGCTCGCCCTCAATGAACTTCCAAGAGTTTTTCGTGAAAAGATGATGACATAACAAGTAGTGTACGTTTGTTATATGTCCCCAAAAATTATGGGTAATGAAGTAAGCTTGTTGGTTATGTCTTTCAAAATGTTGGTTTGTGGGTCATACCCAAGGAATATTTTAAATAAATTTGTAGGGACTGGCCTAGTGGTAAATGCTTGAGATTTAGCGGTTTGCTTCCTCATAAGATTTCAAGTTTAAAACCTCTAACGTGCTATCAAACTCCTTTAGGGTCTGGTTCATAAGGAATTTTGTTCTGTCTTTAAATAGGGCCTCGCTAGTGGACGATGAGATTTGTCCTTCAGGATTAGTCGGTGAGATTTGTCTTTCAAGTTTAAAACCTCTAACATACTATTACTCTTTTGGGGCCAGTCCATATGGAATTTTGTTCCGGCTTTAAATGGGGCCTCGCTAGTAGGCGGTGAGATTGGTCCCTCTAGATTAGTCGACGTGGACGCAGACTGGTCTGAACACCTGGTTATTAAAAAAAAAAACCACTTGAGATAAATAGGAAGCAAGTCGAGTTTAGAGATGGAAAACCTAATGCATAAACATCTTCCACAATTTTCTTATAAACACAAGCAAACAGTTTCATGTGAACTTTTACTACCGCAGAAATGGTGACAGCTTCCTACTCCATTGCCAGAAAGCTGTAGGAAAATTTACCATGAAGTCGCCACATGTAATTATATACTACTCCATTGAATTCTTTACTATAAAGAAGGATACCGTGGACAAATAAATTGAATAGCAGTTAACATGAACTTCTTGCATGCAATTTTTGGTTCTAATTTAGGACTCTACGGGAAACTAATAAAAGAAATTGATTTTTTCGGGGTGTTATAGGCCAACTTGTGTGCACTTCGAACTAATTTTTACAACCCCTTTCATAGCCCTTTCCACGCTTACAAGTGAGGTGAGGTGGCCTCAAAAGTTACTGACAGAGAATTAAACATGAAATTTTAAGAGAAAACAAACCTACCCAGTTTTTCAAAAGATTTTAGCACCCAAGTGTTAAAATCATGATATTTCAAATAAAAAAATGAAGTCGTTCCGTGTATCGTTTTTCAATTTTTTTCGCACCAAATTAAAGTACTCGAGGCACTTCGGGTGCTAAAATCTTTTGAAAAATTGGGTAATGCACTCATTTTCTTGTCTTTACTTACATAAAATTACAAATATGCCCATTATACGTTTTTTTTTGTTTTTGGGAAAGTAGAAAAAAACCCGTATAATGGCATATTTGTAATTTCCGTTAGATGTGATTTAAGAAGTAAGGATAACTTGATAAATTTACATGAACAAGAATTAAAGAAACGCGTGCAAAAAGGTACTAAAAAGGAAGGCCAAGATGACGAGATTCCCCAAAATGGAATTCCTGTCATTTGTAGAATCAAACTACATTTGAAAGTCTGAAAGAAATGTGGAATGAAATTGTAGTTCAACCTGCAATCCCAAAGTTTCGAGGCAGGTGCTTGGAAACATATTGGCCATTTGGCAGGGTCCTTGTGTTGCCAGTTCACATCTGGTTCCTGACGCATGATTTACTTGTATGAAGAGCGGTTCCACAAATTAATTGTAAAGTGTACTCTTTTAGAAATTCTTTACACCACATATTGATGTGATTCTTGTTGGGAAGTGAAGATAAACAATGCGGTAGCGCTACCAAGGAAATGGGGTAGCGCTACCCAGGACCTAATTTGCGAACATAGTGTTTTGTAGCGCTACAGGTGTTTCCCTGTAGCGCTAACGAAAGCCTTAAAAATGTTTTTTAGGGTTTTGGTCGACGGTGTGTGCGATATACTGTGTATCACTTTTTCAGAGCGTGAAAAAGAGAGAGAGGCGAGAGAAAACCAATCTCAGAGAGATTATGAGAAGACTTGTACTCCTTGATTAGATTTCATAGTGGACTGGTGTGGCTCCCGTGGTTTTTCCTCACGTTGAGGTTTTCCACGTATATCTTGTGTCTCGTTTTCTTTTCGGTTTTTCATTACGCACTTATTTGCTTGTCTTTTTCTGTGATTCATTGTTCCCAAGATCCGTAGGGGCGTTTGCGTTGTAGGATTGAACAGGTGTTCGGCGTTAATCCATAACAACTGGTATCAGAGCCGCGGTTGCGGTAGATTTTGTTCGACAGGTTAGGGTTTAATCTTGTTCGGGAAGGCTAGGGTTTCAGTGGGAGCTATGGGTTCTGAAGAAGGCAAACAGAAGATCGACAAGTTTGATGGGTCAGACTTCGCGTTTTGGAAAACGCAGATAGAGGACTATCTGTATCAGAAGGATCTTTACCGGCTGTTGGAAGGTAAAGAAAAGGGGAAGAAAGCTACAGAGAGCGACGATGATTGGAAAGTTCTTGACAGAAAGGCGTTAGGGGTTATTCGCCTGTCTCTTTCCAAGTCAGTCACACACAACATATTGAAGGAGAAAACGACGGAGGAGCTTATGGAAGCGCTGAAGAAGATGTACGAACAACCGTCTGCTGCGAATAAGGTACATCTTATGAAAAAACTTTTCAACCTGTCTATGGCAGAAGGGGTTTCCTTTATGTCACATCTCAGTGAGTTCAATATGATTGTTGATCAACTTACGTCTGTCGATATCGAGTTTGATGATGAGGTTCAAGCCTTGTTAATTCTGTCTCAGTTGCCAGAGAGCTGGCCGGGTACTGTTACTGCAGTCAGTAATTCGGCAGGGAAAGAAAAGTTGAAACTGAGTGAGGTTGTTAGTTTGATTTTGACTGAGGAGGTCAGAAGGGGTTCGATCGATGGTTCAAGTAGTTCAGGTTCAGCTCTAAGTGTTGAGCAGAGGGGCAGAAGCCAGGCCAGGGGTGGTCAGAATCAGAACAGGAACAGGTCGAAATCCAAGGGTAAGGGAAATAAGGCCAAATCTCAGGTTCGGCCTATTAAAGGTGAATGTTAGAATTGTGTTCAGACAGGCCATATGTCAACGACTTGCAAAGCACCGAAGAAGAATAACAGTGAGCAAGAGGCTCATATTGTGCACGATGCACTTATTCTTGCCATGAACAGCGACGCCGAATCGTGGGTGATTGATTCGGGTGCCTCATTCCACGCTACTGCTAACAGGGAGGTTCTGCAGAACTATGTAGCAGAGGACTTTGGGAAAGTATACTTGGGGGACGACGAGCCTTGCAGTATAGTGGGAAGAGGGGATGTTCAGATTGCGACGCAAGGGTACAGATGGTGTCTGAAAGATGTCAGGCACGTTCCGAATTTGAAGAGGAATCTTGTTTCGGTTGGACAGCTTGCAGCAGCAGGTTATACTTCGACATTCACAGGGGACACGTGGAAAGTCTCCAACGGTACCATGGTGGCGGCTAAAGGCAAGAAAGTTGGTACACTTTACTTGACTTCACATGGTAGCGATACACTTGCTGTTGCAGACAGCAAGGAGAGTTCAAATCTGTGGCACAGAAGACTGGGGCATATGAGTGAGAAGGGAATGAAGGTGATGCAGTCGAATGGGAAGCTACCGGGTTTAGAGTCAGTGGATATTGACATGTGTGAGGATTGTATCTTCGGGAAACAGAAACGGGTTAGCTTTCAAAAAGGCGGCAGGCCTCCCAGGGCTCAGAAGCTAGAGCTTGTCCATACAGATGTGTGGGGTCCAGCTACAGTGTCTTCTCTTGGCGGTTCTTATTACTATGTTACCTTTGTCGACGATCACTCGAGGAAGGTATGGGTATACTTCATGAAGCACAAGTCAGAGGTCTTTGAAGTCTTCAAGAAGTGGAAGGCCAGGGTTGAGAATGAAACAGATTTGAAGGTGAAAAGGTTGAGGTCCGACAACGGCGGAGAGTATGAGTTGGGGGAGGTCAAGAGAGCCTGCGCTCTATTCGGGATTCGTTTAGAGAGGACACCTCCAGGGACTCCGCAGCATAATGGCATTGCAGAGAGGATGAACAGGACCTTGACTGAGCGTGCTAGGAGCATGCGGATACACGCAGGGTTGCCCAAGATGTTTTGGGCAGATGCAGTCGACACAGCAGCATATTTGATCAATCTTGGGCCATCAGTTCCGTTGAATTTTGGCATACCAGAGGAGGTTTGGAGTGGTAAAAAGGTAAATCTCTCACACTTACGTGTTTTCGGTTGTGTTTCCTATGTGCATATTAGCGACAAGGACAGGGATAAACTTGATGCTAAGTCACAGAAGTGCACCTTTATTGGGTACGGCGGAGATGAGTTTGGTTATCGTTTTTGGGATGACAAGAACCGGAAGATAATCAGAAGCAGAGACGTTGTGTTTGATGAAAAGTGATGTACAAAGACAGGGACAACAAACAGAGCAGTGGGAGTACCACTTCGGATGGAGATACGTCCGAGTACTTTGAGTTGGAGGATCTTTCAGATAATAGTGGGGTTGAACAGAGGTCTGGTAAGGCAGAGGAGAGAGCTTTAGATGAGACAGTTTCAGAGGGGACAGCTTCAGATGAGGTAGCTCCAGAGACAGGGACTAGTTCAGCGGTCAGAGTGTTGAGGAGGACAACCAGAGTACACAAGCCGAATCCGAAATATATTTCTTCGCTTGATTACTTGCTTTTGACGGACAGTGGAGAACCAGAGTGCTATGATGAGGCTATGCAGGTTTCCGAGTCAGCTAAGTGGAAGACTGCGATGCAGGAAGAGATGGATTCTCTTCATTCCAACGATACTTGGCAGTTAGCTCAGCTTCCCGCAGGAAAGAAAGCCTTGCAGAACAAATGAGTTTTTCGACTTAAGCAGGAGAGTGATGGCAAGAAAAGGTACAAGGCAAGATTGGTTGTAAAAGGCTTCCAACAGAAGGAGGGGATCGATTATACAGAGATATTTTCGCCGGTTGTGAAGATGGCCACTATCAGAGTGGTGCTGAGTTTGGTTGCTGCTGAAAATCTCTACCTTGAGCAGTTAGATGTTAAAACTGCTTTTCTTCACGAGGACTTGGATGAAGAAATCTACATGAAGCAGCCTGTTGGCTTCATTGTGAAAGACAAGGAAGAGATGGTGTGCAAGCTCAAGAAGAGTTTGTATGGTTTGAAACAGGCTCCCAGACAGTGGTACAGAAAGTTTGATGGTTTCATGCAGCGCAGTGGCTACACAAGGTGCAATGGGGATCACTGTTGTTACTTCAAGAGGTTTGAGTCTAGCTACATCATTTTATTGCTCTACGTAGATGATATGCTTGTAGTAGGTTCCTGTGTTAGGGAGATCAACAGGTTGAAGCAACAGTTGGCAACAGAGTTTGCTATGAAAGATCTGGGTGCAGCTAAGCAGATACTTGGGATGAGGATCAGCAGAGATAAGGCTCAGGGGACCTTACGGTTGAGTCAGGCTGAGTATATTGAACGTGTTCTGGAGAGGTTCAATATGCAGAGTGCTAAGGCAGTTGGCACACCCTTGGGAAGTCATTTCAAACTTTCTCAGGGGCAATCACCCAAGACAGATGCAGAGAGAGAGTACATGGCCAAGGTTCCGTATACCTCGGTCGTGGGTAGCCTGATGTATGCAATGGTGAACACGAGACCAGACATTGCCCATGCAGTGGGAGCTGTGAGCAGGTTTGCTAGCAATCCAGGGAAACATCATTGGGAAGCAGTAAAGTGGATCATGCGATATTTGAGAGGTACCACTGATTTGCCACTTTGTTTTGGGAAAGGGAAATTGACAGTGCAGGGATTTGTGGATGCAGACTTTGCCGGTGATCAGGATACGCGGCGAAGTACCACAGGTTATATCTATACTATGGGTTCAACAGCGGTGAGCTGGGTCTCACGTCTGCAGAAGTTAGTGACACTATCCACGACAGAAGCTGAGTATGTGGCCGTGACTGAGGCTGCAAAGGAGATGATTTGGTTGAAAGGCTTTTTGGAGGAGTTGGGTTTGAAGCAAGAGAACTGCGTTCTTTTCAATGACAGCCAGAGTGCTATACACCTTGCCAAAAATCCAGTGTTCCATGCCAGGACGAAGCATATTGATTTGAGGTACCATTTCATTCGTTCGCTTTTGGAGGATGGGGATTTGTTGCTAGAGAAGATTTTGGGGGATCGAAATCCGGCAGATATGTTGACCAAGTCTGTTACTGTTCAGAAACTGAAGTTGTGTTCAACTTCAGTTGGCCTTCATGCTTGAAGAGATGATGGGCCTGGAGTCACACCAAGAGGGGTCAGATGACTACGTCCACGTTTTGATTGAGATCATTTGGGTTTGCAGTTGTTTATTTGCGGATGCTTCAGGTTATCTTCAAGTGGGAGATTGTTGGGAAGTGAAGATAAACAATGCGGTAGCGCTACCAAGGAAATGGGGTAGCGCTACCCAGGACCTAATTTGCGAACATAGTGTTTTGTAGCGCTACAGGTGTTTCCCTGTAGCGCTACCGAAAGCCTTAAAAATGTTTTTTAGGGTTTTGGTCGACGGTGTGTGCGATATACTGTGTATCACTTTTCAGAGCGTGAAAAAGAGAGAGAGGCGAGAGAAAACCAATCTCAGAGAGATTGTGAGAAGACTTGTACTCCTTGATTCGATTTCATAGTGGACTGGTGTGGCTCCCGTGGTTTTTCCTCACGTTGAGGTTTTTCACGTATATCTTGTGTCTCGTTTTCTTTCCGGTTTTTCATTACGCACTTATTTGCTTGTCTTTTTCTGTGATTCATTGTTCCCAAGATCCGTAGGGGCGTTTGCGTTGTAGGATTGAACAGGTGTTCGGCGTTAATCCATAACAATTCTAACCACAAGCGTGCTGAATCAACCACCAATGTGTTAGGAGAACCCTCTAACAGTGTCACGGCCCAATTTTTTTTTTTTTTGGTACTTCGGAAAATTAGCCAGCCCTATTCGATGATAAGGGTGATAGGTGGTGGGATTAGATTAAGATTCCGGTGGACCCTCCAATGTGTTTTTCTGAGACTAAGGATGAAAAGACGATATTGCCCATGAATATTAGCAATATGACACCATTGCTTCTGATGTAGATTAGGAACATGACTTTTAATATTAGGATTTAGTATAACATAGAATTGTCCTTGGGCTAGAGACAACTTTTTTCTACTTCTAAAAAAAAAAAAAAATAGAGCTTTGATTGCACACAAGGTGCGCAACCTAGGCCTGTTACTAAAAAAAATCTGCATTATTTGGACCAAAAAATTAAATATTTTTGTACATAATTTGGCGCAAAAAATGAAAAATTATGAGCGATTGTACTTTATTTTTGGCCCGAAAATTGCAAACCCAACAAGCTAACTGTGGGGCTCGCATCTCCGATAGACCTCTTTGACCCTTGTGGAACGGGTAAAATGGATGAGAAAGGGTGATAGAGGTGGTTGAGATCTTGTAGGTTTGCCTAAAGGGATAACCTGCACAAGTAACACCCGCGTTAGCGCCTCGCCCGGACAGTGGTGGTCCGGGAAGGCACTCCGACGGTCTAGTAAGTCACCGACGGGGAGAATATATGGCTGGAGAAATATGGAATGATGCATGCTTCAAAGAGTGTGAGAGAAGAAGAGAGGAATAACCTTTTTCTTGGTGAAACAGCTTTCCTTTTATAGGCGATGGGAAGCTTCCCCACCACGCTTACCGTATTCCCCACGCGCCGTCCTTTTCTAACTGTGCACATGGGCAAGTCATGAGTGCCTCGCCGCTTCGGCTAACGTCATCCCTCCTGCATGCCTGAACAGTCAACATTTCTCGGGCATCCCCCGGTCCGTCACGTGGTCCGCCAGATGCCTTGAGCGCCCAGTCCAGACGCCGCTTGACACCACTGTAAACCCATCCATCACTTGTCACATCACCAACTACCCTCATCCAGGGACCCGGCAGCCAGAGCCCTCAGCGACCCCGTTTCCTTCGGCTGGCATCCTCTATCCTCATGACCCTTGGTTCATCGTTCACACCACTCCCTCCCCCTCGGCGGATGACTCCTTCGGCTACGTCAGCTACTTAAGACTGGCTGAAGACATCCATAGGCCCCCTCGGCGAGGATGCTCATATCCCTTTGGCGAACGGGATAGTCCCTGGATATTCCGGAGATTAGCCATGCAGGGCTCCCACTGAGGGGCCACCCATCGAAGGAACAACAAACGGGAGACCGACCTCCGAGGCGCATGTCCGAGCGTCTGGTCTCTAGTTTCTGATTCCTTCGGCGGACATTGTGGCCGAACGGTTGGTTTCTATTGTGGCCCCCCAGGGGGTGGGGGAAACCGTCTACCTACTGAATCCCAGTTGACCCTTGTGACCTCGGCTGCTATACTAACAATATAAAATACTTTTATACACAATTTTTCAAATTTTCCCGCATTGAATTAAATAGTGTCTCTATCAGTAGTTTATTATGGTGCAAGAAAAAACAAATAATTATGCACGGAAGTACTTTATTTTTTGATCCAAAGAAAATTGCAAAGCCAACAAACCATCAATGTAAACGCAACAAGCCAGTAATGTAAAATACTTTCGTATACAATTTTTCAAAATTTTCTGCATGGAATTAAAGATCTCTATTTCTAGTTTATTTTAGTGCAAAAAAATAAAAAATTATGCGCAAAATTACTTTATTTTTTGATCTGAAGAAAATTGCAAGGTTAAAGTGGGGACATTATGATAAAATTGATGTACCAAAAACAAAATTGTACTTTGTTACCTTTCTATACCCTTTGAAGAGTAAGTTAGTATAGTGCACTCCAGTAGACTCTACAAAATTTTAATTTTTAATCATTTTATGTTTATAATAATCCAAGAACAAATTGACCTCTCTTTCTTATGAATATAACAATTTATTGTTGATATTTATCAATAGTTGTCACCTCTTTGTTTTCTAGCATTGCCAATTGCAAATTAATTTTGACATATTATTTATGTGGTTCAGAGGATTTTAGAAGGAAATTAAGATTTTCCATCATCAATACATGTAGAGAAAGTTATTTTTGAAATATAAAAATCAAATTTTGGAACACTTATACTCCCTCTGTCCCCAAATAATAGTCGAGTATTCCATTTTAGGGTGTTTCTTAACAAGTGCCTATTTTGAAAAATTAATGGATACTAAAATTTTATACAATTATTATTTTGCCCTTTTAAAAAGTTAATAGGTAAAGAGTTAATATGTAAAAATAGAGAATAAATTTGAAAAGTGGAGATAAAAGTTGATGTTAAAGATGTGTATTGATGATGTTTTTTTAATAAGTTGGATTTACAAAGCTATACACTTAAAAATAAAACTCATGTTGAGATTAAAATAAAATTCGAGTAGAAAAAGTTTTGAAATTTTGGAAGTAAAACTCATGCTGAGGTTAAAATAAAATATGAGTAGAAAAAGTTTTGATATTTTGGTATTGAAAATCCCAAGAACAAGGAGCATTTATAGGCAATAGAGTGACAAAAAGATAAAAAGACAAAATAATAAATAAAGGCTTAAAGTATAACAAAGGGAAAAAAAGGTAAAAAGGAGTAAACATTGTATTTTCAATCTTCAAATTTGTAGATTGGAGAAAAATTTTAAGGGTGGGTTAACTTCTAAAAATTCTGTTGGAGCTCCTAAAACATACTTGAACGTTCAAATCGCATAGTTTTTGACATTTAAAAATCAGCAGATGTATCCCACTTATCAAACAGGCCCAAGAGCACTGAATAATAGGTACCTTCAAGTTTAAAGATTCATTGGCACAACACACACACTGATCTCTGTTTCCCCTTGCATAACCTGTAAGACCCTGTATTTTGGGGGGAAAGAATAAAATCAGAAGATAACTCATCCACAGCCCAGCAAAACTCATTACAGCAAACCCAAAAAACAATTGATATATACAGGGTAAGGGCTAAAGTTATATAATTTTCATTATGAAGTACAAACTAGATTGAAACGAAATGAAAATATAAACTAGGAAACTACATAGTTATTCGGATAAAAAGATTATCGAGTCATCGACGATTATCGAGTCATCGACGATTATCGAGTCATTGACCATCTTCACTCTCTTGCTTTACTGACAGCCTAGAAGCATCTCCTACAAGGGTCCTCCTTTTAACAGTCTTCTCTCTTTCGGCAACCTATCCCAATAATTAAGATACACACATCAAGTTCCTTGATAAGAATACGTTGAACTTTTGAAGTGAAATTTCCCACAACTTTTCCATACCTCATTTGAAATATTAATCAAGATCTCTGTTATTTCAGAAAATTCTGGCCTCGAAGATGGGTCTTGCTGCCAACATCTTTCAAGCAATTGGACCATCTTTGGGTTAGTGTTCATGGGTACCGTAGGCCTTAAACCCTAAAAGACAAAGTCAATAGAAAATGAGTCAATCTCATCATAGAAACAGGTTATTTAATAATCCATTTAATAAAATAGCACTAAAAAAGGGTAGATCTTTTGCCAAAGAGCAATGCTACAGACACTAAATAACTTAAAAACTACTCCCGCCCCGTCCCAAAATTTTGGTCCATCTTTCCATTTTTGGATATCCCAAAATTGTCGTCCATTTTGACTAGTCAATGATGAAAAGTTGAGCCATTTCCTTAATTATCCTTCATCTCATATTCAAATTCAAATACAAAATTGGAGGGAAAAAATACATGAGACACTAAAATGTAATCATTGCATTTCATACATAAGGGTAGTTTTGGAAATTCATGTCTTTTGAAGAGTAATAATTTTGTCCCCTTAAAAAGTTGGATTTCCAAAGCAGGACCAAAATTTTGGGACGGAGTGAGTATTATACTAAAAGTACACATCACTACCACATGAATGCATGATGCGATACATGGATGCACTCATCCACTAAAAGAATGCCACATGTACATTTAGTACATTAGTTAGTGCCTCTAGAGTTTCCCTTTGCGAAATTAAACTATGCAGATCGCAAATGCTAAATATCCTTCAAAGGGAATAAAACTTGGTGCAGGAACTGCAGGTACACCACGTAGAGTTGATAGGCAATGTCGGCCCACAACGTATAAATGCAAAAGAGGGAAAACCATAACGAACCCCAGTTCAAGTCATACCAGTTGAGAATCTTGAGATTATCAAAATGTAAGCATTAGGGAATACCTGTTGCACCACGCCAACTGCCGCTTGTAATGGGCTCAAGTGATCGTAAGGAAGCTGGCACATTATTGAAATATAGATGAATGTATGGAAAAATTAAAATGAACGGTAAATTTTAGCTTCAAAAGAACAAAAAGCAGATGAATTGAGTCGCCACATGATAGAACCTTTCTTGTTAGCAGCTCCCATAGCACAATTCCAAAGCTAAAAACATCAGCCTTCCGATCATATGGCTTGTGTTCAATAACCTTCATGCATCCAAACAAGTTAGGAAAAAGATCAGATGCGGGTTTATCTGCTTAACTTATGGTTCAATTAGGATTCATGGACTTCGAATCAAATCCAACAGCAGGGATATAGGATTGGAAACAAGGTTTAACTTCAAATGCTGACTCAGAACAAATGGTCCAATCATCACAAATTGTCAAGTAAGTATATTTGTCAGAATTTATTAGTATTCACAGGAAACTAACCTCTGGAGCCATCCAACGGTAAGTTCCAGTTTCTGCAGTCATCACTCCAGATGGGGATTGCACTTTAGCAACACCAAAATCAGCTACTTTAACGACCTGTTAGGAAGAGTTCAGGATACAGGTTCAAGATCAGAAATAGCATGACGATGCTATGCAAAGTATGATATGGGCAGAATAAGTCTCCAGCAAAAAAGACTTGTTAGGATGCAAAGACCTAAACTGCTACAATATCATAGGGTGGGGCATAAAATGAAACAAGGAGTCCCTTTTTTTTTTTTTTTTTTCAAAAAAGATATTGCGTGCATGTGTTGTGTTTATAATTTTTTTTCTTTTTCTTTTTTGGGTTGGAGGGGGAATATGACGTCTCTTTATCTCTCGGAATTGAAAGGCACAGTTTAGGTTACCCTTCTCCTTGCCCATCACTCCACTTCCCTGAAGCAAAATGTTGCTTGGCTATTACGAGTAAGTAATTAAAGAAGGGAATCATATTCTTACACCATTTTCATCCATCAAAAGATTGGCAGCTTTGAGGTCTCGGTGGACTATTTTATTCTGGTGCAAGTAGTTCATTCCCTTTGAGACATCAATTGCTACTTTCAGTAAGGCTGGCAGCTTGAAAAAGCGCTTCTGCTTATGGATATAGTCATACACACTCCCACGAGACATGAACTCTGACAATGGAAAGCAAAGAGTCAGGAAATCAACAACCTAAATAACAACTGTGTATATGTCAATTAGAATCACCTGTCACGATGCATAAGCGAGGAGGTTTTGTAGAAGAACCAATAAATTGCACAACATTCTTGTGCCGTACTTTTCTGCAAATTTAAGGAAGAATTCAGAGAAGTGAGCATGTGAATTGGAGGGCTAACTTTCTAAAATTATTACGGTTGTGGATGAATCATAGTCAAAACCAATCAAGTGGATCAAATGTTTGGCTGATGCCTAACAATCACTTCGTTTGCATTCCTAACCAAGGAAACGCTAAATCCTGAGTGCTCATGAATTATAAATGCAATTAGAATAAACTTAATTCACTTCAGTTGCATAAGTTGGGTTTTAACTATGTCACTCTTTCCTGTAAGGATAGTAGTTACTCCCATTGCAGGAAATACAAAATCTATCCTATTTTGTGCTATGTGCATTCAAATTTCTAAGTAACTCGAATCAAAAAATGGAAAAGCAATTGCAATTGCAATTGTATCAAATAACAAAATATTCGAAGATATACAGACATCTCTCTTCAGAACTGTAACAGAATTTATGAACGCATTTCATCTATACTGACCCATCTGACATCAGTATTATATGGTATTTACAAGTGGATCCTAGAAGGCTAGAATTAGACCAATCAAGCAATGGCAACTAGATTACAGACATTATTGGCTTTTAAGGTCCGAACAGAGACTGATTCACAAGTACAACAAAAGAACAGAACTGATCAATCGAATATTTAAATGGAATCTAAGATCAATATAGTAGAACTAGTGACAAACTACGGCCCCAAAAGTTAGCTCAATCTAAGAGAAGTCGGACACTATTAATAAACATGTCACGACTCTTGGAAAATAAATTACCAACTTTCAAAACTAAATCAGAGTTCAAGGGAATTACGAGCATAATATGTACATACCTCAATATATAAACTTCCTGAGCAAACTCCCTCCGCATGTCTGCATCAAGAAATTCAGCCGTAAGAACTTTGATGGCCACATCCTGACTGCCATAAGTACCTTTATACCTGAGTCAATGAAGAGATACTACTGAGCATGCAATACCAGACAGTCAAATCAATGGCATACTATGCATGACACTTACAATTCTTTACATGATCCACCAGCAATTAAGGAGTCGAATTTCAACAGCTTATGATCAAGTTCCCAGACATCAATGCCATCAGTAGGTATCTTCAACACCTCAGCAGGCGATTTGAATTTCTGATTTGACCTAGATATATTCTGAAGTGCACTTCAACATAACCATTGCATTACATAACCATTGCATTACATGCATGATAATTTCTTAACTAAGAAACAGTATGTAGACAAGCTACCTCAATCTTAGGGATTTCCGTCTCCAATTTATCTATAAGATGCTCCGTTCCCTAAAATTTTACACCGGAGAAATGCATCAAGCAGTTTATAATAAATGCAGATAGAGGATAAATAATTTCAACGTTCCCTTCAAACCCTTGGAAATATACACACACATGAGAATCTGGCAATTTGAACATAAACAAAAACAATGCTATATGATTAAGATGTAGGTTAAACTATATTATGAAAAAATATCAATAAAAGAACAACTTAGCAAGGGCCCTACAAGGTATCGAACTACACAAAAGGGAGGGTTGCTAAGGTCACAACGCTCTTCGTTTGATGGGTTTTGCTGTGCGTGTGGATTGAGTTTTAAGCGTATTGAATTAGAAGTTCTAAGCACTGGTGGGAAAATTTCAAAATGCCTCCCAAACTTTGACCGCAATATCTAATAGCCTCCCAAACTTTCAAAAAATCAATTTTACTCCCAAACTTTGCTTCCGTTATTCAAAATTACTCCTACCGTATCAATCTGCTAACTCACTAACGGGATTTGATGACTTGGGATAGTAACGGTGCAAAAAAAACGTTCAAGGGGACTGACGAGGCATCTCCTCCACATTCTCTCTCTCTCTCTCTGAGAGCAATCCATGGCTCTGAGAGCAAAAAAATGTTAAAGATATGTGCGTCCATATCAGCTCTGGCAGCAATCCATGGCTTCTCCCTAGACCCAATTGAAGCCACCACCCTAGTCTCAACAAACGGCAAAGAGTACTTAATTCCGAGTGAGTCGAGGTCAGGTTTTATGAGTCGACTCGTGTTGTGCCCCTCGAACGCTAGCTCTGGGTACTGGTGAATCCTCCTTCGAAACCCATCTCAACCACTCAAAACAACTTGGGCTCCCTCGCCGATTCTTGAAGCTCTCCCTCGCCGATTCTTGAAGCTCCCGACTCTGTAACTCTGTCTCCGACTCACTGGTCGTGGCCCATGCCGGGTAATGATACAAGTACCTTGGTAGCAGCATCAATAAGGAAATTAGTCAAAATCATAAGTAGAGGCTTTCCATCCCCACACCCAAGAAGCGGAGAAATCAATTGGTTTCATGGGGAATAAATTAGTGATTGTGGGGCTCTTTTTTGGGGATACCAAATTTTGTTCCAATTGTTGGGGTTCCAATAAGAGAAAGAGGAAGGCAGTTGTGGAGACAAAGGATGGAAAACAGAGTAAAATAAAAAAGAAGAAACAAAAAGATATTGAGATAAATGTTACAATTTGTAGGGTTTAGGGTTTGAGTTAAACTATTATTGGTGTGGAGAGAGAAAAATGTGTAGGGGGGAAATGTGGAGGATGATGACACATCAACCCCCTTTAACATTTTTTTTCACTATTAATGTCCAAGTCATCAAATCATGTTAGTGAGTTAACAGATTGAGACGGTAGTAGTAATTTTGAATAACAGAAGCAAAGTTTTGGAGTATAATTGATTTTTTTGAAAGTTTGGGAGGCTATTAGACATTGAGGTCAAAGTTTAGGGGGCATTTTGAAATTTTCCTAGACAGCTTTGGTGTTTTGAGAAGGGTTACTATTCATTAGGTTAGTTGGTAAAAAGGGTGTACCCAGTGCACGACGCTCCCGCATATGCGGGGTCTGGAAAGGGTTATGGGTTAGTTGTTTTATGGTGCATTTCCTTGGGCTGTCAAGCATTAGCCTTTTGTGATATTTAGTTGGGATCTTGCCATCTTATTTCTTTTTATATTTGTTTTAGTTTAAAAAATGTGAGGCTGATGGGTGGATTATGTTTTTGCGTGTAGCAGCACTAGAAAATTAATTTATATTTTCAAAGCAATCTCATGCATTTCTTTTTCTGTTGTACTTGATTTGATTTATTTTTTATAATTTCTAATAAATGAAAATTTTTTCGCTAGTAAAAAAAAAAATTACCCACAAAAACCAGTAAATAAAGGCAAACACTAACATAAGTACACAAGTTATTAAATATTCTTCGCTAGTAAAAAAAAATTTACCCACAAAAACCAGTAAATAAAGACAAACACGGACATAAGTACACAAGTTATTTGGTTTGGCAGTATGCCTACATCTACGACGGAGAGAGAGGACAAATCCATTGAGGATTACCTTGCTCAAACATCCAACGCTCTATTGTTCTCTGCTACAGAAACTTGCTTTAAATATACAATTGTTAAGTTACCAATTGTTCCCAAAGCATAAGCTGTTAGTTAATGGGACAACAATGTATATCAAGCTAATCAAAACCCTTCCTCATATGCAAAACCCCGTCTTGCAAGTGGAGATGCAAATTTTCACAGATAGAGCAAAACAGAATGCAAAGGGAAGCAAAATGCAAATGGAGAGAATTAGACCCAAGATGTCTCTTAACTTGAGCTCTGATACCATGTTAAGTTACCAATTGTCCCCAAAGCTTAAGCTGTAAGAAAATTGGTCCAACAATGTATATCAAGCTATTCAACAACAATAAGTGTCTCAAGAACCTTGGGGAGGAGTTACTCATCCCGGACCCCAAATTGGCCAAGTTCTAGTATCATAGGCCACTCCAAGCTCCAGGTAAAGGCCAATTAAGTAACCCTGAGAAAACAGGAAAATACAAGAAACTTCACAACGCCACCGGTCCTAACTCCTAAGATATTTTATCTTACACCCATAAAGAACTTCCAACAGCACATGGCTTCGCAACTCATTGGACAACAGATTAGGTATCTGGTATTCTCACAACAACAAATTCCCTCTCAACTTCCAGATTATTTATACTTATCTCCTTTTGTCCATTCCTTTATTTATTTATTTATATAAGTGTATATATCCATAACAATAAGTTCCAGAGCATTTCGAGAATAATGACCGATAGTTTCACATAAAATCAAGATTCGTCTTCACCCAAAGTAAATGAAACATTCAAGTACTAGTAACTCCATACGAGACCTTAACATGTAAAAGCATTGCATCGTGATCTTGCAGAACCATAAAAAAAATGAACTTAAAAAGCAGACTTGGAGACATTAGGAAGACTTGAAGAGTTTCACATAACTAGCTATGAAAATAGAACAAATTACAGTTTATACCAAAAGAGGTAAAATGACAAAATAGTAGCAGTAGCACTAAAGAAATAGCCTACTTCCCTGCAAGTTATGTGATAGCGAAAGGAAAGGAATGCCCCATGGGCCCCACGAGCTATTCGTGTATGCTCCAGGAGGATAGTGTTTATGTTATCATTATCCATTAATCCGTATCCCTTTATTGTTCTCTCTTTAGATGTTAGGGTTTTACTTTCAGTTATTTTATGAGTTAGCCTATTAAAGAATTTAGGTCATGCTTATCCCTTTATTATCTTTTGAATAGCCTATTTAAAGGACTTTATTCATTCTAACCAGTAGTTGATGAAATATACATTTGATATGTTAATGATTTTGATACAGAGATATTATTATACAGGGATATCATTACTACATAGGCACAAAAATACCTAGGGATACTTAGGCAGCTAAAAGCTCGTGCGGAACAAAATTAGACGGAAATGCGGAACTACACCTTCCAATGGCTTGCCTCATGGCCCCAACTGAAGGGAGTACGAGCCGGAAAAAGGATACCTAAGGTTCTATCTTCTTTTATATACTCATTAATTGTCCTGCATCAGTTTGGAATTAGAGCAAACATCGATCCTTGTTTGTTTTTCCTTCCAATCCAATTTCTATATCTCAGAAAAAAACAAAAACAAAAACAAGAACTTTGCACAAGCAAATGCAAAAAACCAATATTGTATCTTCCCAGTTCAAGTCCTTCCATTTTACCCCGGACAAAGAGAATAAGCACAAAAACTTGATAAGCAAAGGGGAAGCATAAATAATAGTTGGAGAGCCTGCAATTCATATTGTGGATAATATTGCACATATTGGTAGATCAAACAAATCATTGAGGGCTCAAATTTGATCTTGAGAAAATGTGGACGGATGAGATTGCTTGTCCCGTCACATCAACGTCATTTCTCTGAGATGTTCTTCTCAAAGCATGGTTTTGTTCATGTGTGTTTTCAATGGAGGATCACAGTTTTACCTTGTGAGAGTTGAGTTCTTCTCAGTAGAGGAGAAATGATAGGAAACGGAAAGGAATACCCCATGGACCCGCAAGCTATTCGTGTATAATCCGGGAGAATACTGATTTTTTACCATTATCCTCATTTACTTCTTACTTTTAATGATTATTTTCAGAGTTATTCTATTACAGAGTATAGGTGGTTATCCTTTTATTATCTTTCGAAGAGGCTATCTAAAGGACTCTACTCATTCTATTAAGTAGTTTTTGGACCAACATCTTATTTGACACTCATACAACAACGAAGAACAACAGGGTACTTGCTTCCCATACAGCTTCAATATCGTAGTAATAACGCTGTGGTGTCATGGTATTGGTGAGGAGTCCGATGTTGTTCAACATTTAAAAAGTTGGTGAACGTTACCCATTTTTTAATATTTGATACCCACACAATAATTTACGTTGTTTTACTAAACGTTTGCCCTTAACTCATGTACGGCTTAACCATAATTAGTTCATCATTTACTTCGTACTTTTAATGGTTATTTTCAGAGTTATTCTATTAGAGAATATCGGTGTTTATCCTTTTATTATCTTTTGAAGAGGCTATTTAAAGGACTCCACTCATCCTATTAAGTAGTTGATAAAACATATTTGTTTTTGAACATGGTTTTGATACAATGATATCATTACCTCATTAAATTAGGAACTAGGATGCCTAAGTTTTCATCTTCTTTCATTGTTTTAATTGTCCTGCATCATTATATATCTTGTTTCTAGCTGACAACTAACATATATCGGCGAAATTCCAATAAAGAGCTTTATACCTCAGATGACAAGCTATCAACAACAAATACATCCAAGGAGTAACCATCAGAAGTTGAAAAGGCATGTGCTTCTTGGATATTCAGCCCAATATCAGCGAGCAAGGAAGTTAACTGAAAATTAAGCATACAAAACTATTAACAAGTCGACTAAGGAACATCAATTTAGAGCAAAAAGAAACGCCATAGCTTGTGCTGGACCATGGAAACTTCATATCATTAGAACAAGTATGAGAAGTTGGACAAATAGCTTTCAAACCAACCAACATGAAGAAAAAGATACTACAGATGGTGAACAAAAAGTAACAAACAACTCCTAAGATGATTTATCCAAGTACAGTGAGACTCATCACTGCCTCCAAAGGGCACCAGTTCAAGATTGTCGCCCTACAAAAACAAGGGTTTTTCCAAGAACCAAAAGTGGGACTTTGCTGGAAAACATAATGGCTGGAACTGAAAGAAAGGTATGACCAAGGCAACAAAGCTAGAAGAAGTAAAATAAAAAGACGTATAGGGAGTTGTATACTTCTAAGGAAGAAAGATACCATACTAAATGATTCCGTTGTTCACAGTTGTTATATATTAGTCAGATTATTCAAGCATTACACTATCAGCATGTCAACCGACCATAGTTTCCTATGTGTGTAATGGTTGTACATCTATTCAGTATATAAAAAAGAATTCTGCCCTCAAATATTTATGATAG
This sequence comes from Vaccinium vitis-idaea, assembly GCA_963854785.1. Lineage (NCBI taxonomy): Eukaryota > Viridiplantae > Streptophyta > Magnoliopsida > Ericales > Ericaceae > Vaccinium > Vaccinium vitis-idaea. The sequence goes on along the minus strand of OY978226.1, from coordinate 35,720,836 downwards.
CAAATTGTACTATGTTAGTGCTCTCACAAAAAACAACCCCAATTAATTGTCCACCAAATTAGATTCGGAAACAAGTACATCATAGCGGTTAACAGTGCAGATGCATACAGAGTAAGTGATCCATAGAAATGCTTGTTGTGGTCCACCAAAAAGAATAATCTTATAAAAGAAGACAACCAAAAAATGAAGACACCAATATTTTAGGAGCCATCAGGAGGAGTCATATCAATAAGACACAAAATTTAGCTACCTGACTGAGGAGTTTTGGCATGTCAATTGTCGAAATCGTAATTTCGTAGACAGCTCTGCATAGTTCAGAGAGTTTAACAATGTCACTGGATCAGGAATAAAAAATTCCCAGCATTAGCTGAAACTCCTATATCACAGCTCATTTTCACGACGTCACACACAAAAATTAAAAGCCTTCGAGTTGCATACAGCAATATGATAAATTCATCATACATGAGGATATGGTCTGAAAATAGCACATATACCAAATCTCCAAAGTAATCAAATCAGGCACTGAAGGTTAACTCAATAAGAAAATGCGGAAAGAGCTTTGGAAGAGGTACTTTGATAATACTGTGATCTCACATTGATAAATATAAAATGAATTTGTGAGGTAAAAATATGGTGATTTCAGAAAAGAAATTCAACATGAATTCCCAAACCACATTAACAGAAGGGGCAAAAGTTGTGAAAAATAAACATCACCCCCTTTTTCCACGCCAAGGATCTTTCCACTTAATGGAATAAAACCCCAGGAGCTCTAGATAATACTAATTATGAAGCCACCACTGTAGCAATGGGATGAAATCCCACTGCTAAATTCAGAATGAAAGACCAAACAGTACAAAATTACAAATCATTCTAACACTTTGGCGCCATCAATTACAGTTCTTCAGCGTTGTCACGTGTTTCTAGCGATAATCACATCCCATCAGCCCACAGACATATCAATTCTTATGACCCAAGACCTAATGAAGGCAGGTATTGGATATAGAGGACTTGCATTCCATATCAAACAAGACAATCTAATCCTTAGTTGCACGAAGCGAGAGCGGGGACGGGGGCGGGAGCAGGAGTGGGGGTGGGGGAGTGGGGGTATGTATAAGCTCCATAGGTTGGGAGCGGCAAGGGAATATTTAATAAATAATTATATACATATGTGAATGAACTTATATCTATTTACATGTATAGTACATATGTTTTATAGTTGTAAAGGGTGTGCGTATATAAGCATTATATATATAAATATGAGTAAGAAATGACATCCCAATAGATTTTTTCATGCCAAATATGTGGACTAAATACGTAGATAAGTAGTAGAATATGAGACGAGAAATAGAGAGTCTTAAATCTTTCTTACTGCTTTTTTCTTTTTCTTCTTCCTTGCATATATTTGGAAAGAGAAGTGAGAATTTAGTCCTTAAGATTAGTGTGGAAGTTGTCATCCTATTTAGGAGCGGGTTCCGGTTTGGATGGAAGCTAGCTCCCATCTCGGGAGCGTGGATTCAATCTCCAATCTAGGGAGCGCACCCATTTTAGAAGGATCTTGCTACTAAGATTTTGGCTCGGCATCCTATATGGCATTTGCATTATATTCATTCCTAGTAACACTTTCTGCTAGCCTTGTGCCAACGACCACTTTTACACATGACCACATAAGCAAGATGTTTTTTCAATGGGACATAAATGTCATCAAAATCACCTACTGTATTGTTATTTCCATGTTTGCAATAAAACAGTACCCGTAATCCTTTCATTTCTCCTGTTTCTCTGTCTTCCCCCAGAATGTAATGCACATGATGGAACAACAGGCCGTTGTCCTCTTTGTTAGAAGAACCAACAGGAACAATGATTGAATTGAGGTAGTAACTCTTTGGAGGTTGGCAAACTGCCACTCTAATAGACTGACAAACTCAGATGTCAATGTGGCTTTGTAATTGGAGATCAATAGTTTCTAAGCTTGTAGTAATCCAGCTTTTTTTTACCAGAAAGTACTCCACTGTTCTCTCTCTCTCTCTCTCTCTCTCTCTCTCACACACACACACACACACACACACACACACTCATTTGGTGATTTAAAGTTATGACACCATTATACGGGTCTGCCAATACACAAGACATAGCTAGTCAGCTCTATACAATTTTTCTCCGAGTACGAACAATAATCCTATAAGATCACGGTAATCTTGGTGTTAAATGTGCAAAGAAAATTTTGACATCAACCATGAAAAAACTAAGAAACTAAAAAATATAAAGAAAACCTCAATTACGAGCAAACCAAGCAGAAGTATTTACCGAAAATAGCGCTGCTCACCATCACCTACAAGTTGACCATTTGATTTGGAAGCCTCAAGTGCAAGTTCAAGTCTTGGTGACATGCCAAAGGCCAATGTTGGTCGACTGCTGAAATTCAAGGAATATAGAAACATACAAAATAGTGTTCATACAGAGTTGAAGAAATCGACGATCTTTTCAAACCGAAAGAGACAGTTCAGACATGCTTATTATCTTGCCTCGGCCTGGTAGAACAATCAGAAGTTTCTGAATCCACAGTTCTCGTGAAGTTTGAATCAGCAGTACCACTGCAGCTTACATCAGACACAGGAACCTGAATAAGAGAGAAATTGCTGAGATGCATTTAGCTGAGCAAAGAAGTTACATGCCTAATTGGAGGAGCAAGAAAGATAAGTGATATCAGTTTGAAAAATAATAAAATATGATTAAGAAATGCAAAAGTCACGACTAATAAGCAAAGGTTGATTTACGCGTCTATCATTTGTCCAGGACATGTACCCAAGCATGAGTTTGTGAAGCATCTTACAACTCATATCACACAGTCTATGAAGCATTGACAGTCCTAGAGAGACACTCCGGAGACACACGACAAGCCGGAGACTCACCACAGGGACCTGTATGAGGCGCACCAGGTGGCATGTTCATTAATTTTTTTTTATTATTATTTTATGATGGGACACGCCAGGGACACACATGGAGATACAACAGGGTGATTTCTATAAGTTTTCAAAGCTTTTCCGGCGTAAAATGTTCATAACTTCAAAAGTAGTTGACCAATAGTATAATAGAAAACATATGTAGATGTATAAAACACTAATAAACATAAGCTATCAGTAGATAATTTGTTGAATAGGAGGACTAATTTAAATATTACTCCTAGGTTTGCATAGCCAAATAAGTTAGGAGTATATAAAAAAATTTCCCGTGACACCTATGTGTCCAGGTCCCTATATTTTTGGAAATGCCGTGTCCATGTATGTGGTCCCCGTTGTGTCCGTGTCTGTGTCTATGTCCGTATATGTCCCTGTTTACACCTAGCAATTAGCCTACTTACATACTTGACCATGTATGTAGACCTGCTTAGGCTACGCTTTTCGATTCTCATAAAATATTAGATGATTGGCACCATGAAAGAGTTATAGAGCTTTCTCCTTCATAAAAAAAAAAAAAAAACCCGCCAGATAACATACAATTAAGACACGAAAGGTTGCCAGCATCGAGGAGGGAAAAAAAGTCCAAATGAAAGAGCTTTGGCAAATTGTCAAAAGGAAATCGGTAACAAACTTCTTCCTTTATTAATCTGCATATGCAACAACATATCAAGATTGAACAGCCACATAACAAGAATCCATATAAGCACCACGAATATCGAAGATTCACCAAGTTAATTTCAGCAACTAACCACACAGACAAAGTTGTTCTAATTGGTAAATGACAGCTTTGCCCCTGATTACCTGCACACTACGGACTTCAAACGCAGATTTTGTAGCAGAGTCGTATGCCCGTTGCAGCACTTTCATGTGCCTAAGAACGTCTCCTGGCCCCTCTATGTTCACATCTGTTGCATAACTACGACAGGAGCTCAGACTATCAGTGGATCAGCCATCACTAGAGTACACAAGTAGGTAGAATGCCTAATAAAACCCAAACTTTGGATACGAGAAAATTTAAGTCCCTGCCAATTGCCAAATTGCTCCACCTAATATTTCCAAAGATGAGAACAGTATAATTTACTTAAGACAAAATAGAAAACTGTTCCAATATATTCCTGTTTTTTCTCTCATAAAATGAGAAATCCCAATGTATTGGATAACAACTATTCCATAAAATAGAACCATAAGCCAAATCATCTAACAAGAACAATCAACTCAAAAAAGATCTTCAAAAAAACATTTCAACACTGTGAATTTACTAGAAGGTAGTTCCTCTCCATCAACAAGCCGGTTGTCAACTAGGCCTCTAACATAAGTTAACGGTGTGGCCAATCTACCTTCCGTGAAATGCTACGTCTGTCTTGCTTTTTGTTTTTCATATGGAAGCTACATATGCAGTATGCTACCTTCTCTAGTAACCGCTTCTAGATTGTAGTTGGTAATCGATGCCAAGGTGAAAAGATGACAAGCGAAAACAAATACAATAAACAAAAATCAGTGCTGTAGAAAAAGAAGAAGAAGAAGCCACAGTCCTTTATTTACTTGCTCAGAAAACTGTAGGATAGGGAATTTTTTTTCAGATTCTTATGTTCTTCTCACGGCTGTTAACACCGAGTGAACAAGGTGAATAGCAGAATCGCTCAACGTTTCCTTTCTGCAAAACCAATCATCACTTAAAATATGCCTTCTCCATCTGTTCTTTTCCTCAATTCTTTTGGCCGTCAAACAGACGTTCAACTAGACAACAGGAATCAAATTACACTGTAGTTTCATTTCCTTTGTCAACGGTATTCTCAATATCCCAAATTCAAAAAGGTAGAATACTAAAATCAACAGAATTTCCGTTCGAGTCTCTTTTCCTTTATTTTGCCCGCCAAATATAAAATCAAATACAAGATTATCCGCTCTTTTATAAAAAGAATTATAATAATTATAAGTTTACGGCAAAAGGGAAAAATTTAAAAAGGGTAGGGCAATAGGGTGTACCGAATAGGAAGTCGATTGAAGTGATTCCATAACTCGTCCTCGAATCCTGGTTCACTCAACTCTTCCCTTTTGGAATTCTTCATTATTTGAAGAACCACCTGATATACCTCCGTCTTCTTTAGACGAAACTTCCGATTCTGAGTCGAATTCGACTCGCTCCCTGTACTACTGCAACTCTCCGTATCCTCCATCCCCTTCCAAAAACCCAATTTTTTTTTTTTATACTCCTATACGTATATATGTATATATATATATATAGACACCAATAACTATGTTACTTTCGATTCGGATTCCGTAAAACTACGAACAAAACGCGATCACGTGAACAGAAGATTCAAAGCGCAAGCGGACAGCGACCAACGAAGACGACCTCGTCGTCAACGACCCAGCAACCAATTTGTATCAATATACACACACGTATACATATACTGAGAGAATCTTATTGTATTCATACACTTAAATCTTCCTATTCCACTACGCCATTTTTCCCTCTCTCTCTCTCTTTCTCGTTCCCTCGCTCTTTTCACTTGCTGTTGAATACTCCTATATAAATAAACGATGGATTTGGCCGGACGTCAAGGGCGCAATGCGCACCCCATCAGCGGGTATCGACGTGGATTCAAACGACGCTTATAGTATCACCGATTTTTATTTCCCCAAATCAATTGTTTAACCGAATCTAATATAATTAGTTTCCCTATCTAATAGCGAAATTTTGGAATTTAATATTCATGATTCTATCTTCCCACCTCCATGGCTACCCAATGGTGTTCCTCCTTGGCTTCACTTTCCCACTCACACCCTCAAAACTAACCATACTTGTAAACAGGCTTTTAATAAGTAAGATTGCAATTTGATCCTCCAATCATCATCTTTGCCTTACATCACTAAGACAATCTTTCTTTTTTAATTCGTTGCGTTCTTAGTAAGACCCAATTTGGGAGGGTCTAATTGGTTCAGTCTAAGATTCTCTTGTGTGTTGATCTCTCGTCGATTACGGGCGTGATGTCAAGTTAGATTCTTTGTGATTCTATTATTCAACAATTGAAATTGCTCATTTTTGTTTGCATTTATGACTTTGTGTATGGAGTGCAAATTTGTTCACCCTCACTAAGAATAAAATCCTCTGATTGGTGGAAAGGTGTGGATCCACGGAATCAATATACTTTTTGATATTTATAGTGTCACGGAATCAATACACTTTTTGGTATTTATGGTGTTAGTTTGTGATGGACCCCACACCTTTTTCACCAATTAGAATGAGAGTTTTGTTCACCTTCACTTAGTGAGGGGTAAACAAATTTGCACTCTTATGTATTTATGTATGTGTGTCAACCATGCAAAAAATCAGGATGCTGAGGTATCGATATAAAGACTTAGTCGAATCATATTTTTATTCAGAGCAATAAAAATTATATGTTGACCAACTTTTAATGGATATCTGCTCATCCTAATTATTTGATATATTGAAGGTCCAACGTTTTGTGCTCTGCACAATCCTCATCGTCCGTTCAGCGATCCAACGGTCCATATTTCATCGCAATTAATCGCGTGACATCCAAGCCGTTCATTGCAAGATAAAGTCTGGACTATTAGATCGCCGAGTGGACAGCGAGAATTGTGCACAATATGCATGCTATGCACAACACCAACGCTGCTCCCACATCTCAAAATCGAATAATATGAACGACTTTGATAGTCAAATAGAATCAATGTGGGGTTCATTTTACATCACATGAGGTCATAGGGAATCACCGCATGTAAGGATCCTTCCTCTGATTGGGGACAACAATTGCTACAATCAGAATAATGTTTGTTATTTCCAGTCATCCCGAAAAATGTGAGATTTGAGATTTCATATTTCCGAGTTTTTTGGTAGTCTAGAAGATTTGCCTTTTAGCTCATCTGGTTGAAACACTTGACTTTTAAAGGAAGGTCTGTGTTTTGAGAGTGACGTCGAACTCCATTTGTTTGTTAACCACTAATTCTAACCACCCATTGATGCAAGAAAGGTTGGCAAAAAAAAAAAAAAAAAATTCCGTATAATAACTACTCTAATCTAGGGGTCAGGGGAGAAGTTTGTGGAAGTACTTCAGAAGTGTTGTGATTGGTAACAACTATGTGCTCATGACTTTTGTCTTTGTGAATTTAGAGAACAAAATGACATGTGGTGTGTTATAATTACTGTGAAGCATTGCTCTAAAAACACCAAATAATCTCTCGTTACAAACCACTGCCAGTGAAATTTCAAATCCAAATCTTAAGGCCCGGTAAAAGAGACACCCAACTAACTAGACCACTCTCCATCTCCCTATCTTCTTTGGAATACTCTTTCACACTTTTTATTTTGTTTGAATTGAAATGGGTACGCGGAATTTTCTAAGTGAAATAAGTAAAAACCATGGACTATGAACAGCCTTGACGAAACTAGTCCTAAAATTCCAGACACCTGCGAGGAAATAGGGCAATGAAGACTTCGGGTTTGTTTGGAACTTATGAAAAAGAAACATAAAATTCAAAAGTTTCCCTTCCATTTACCTCGTATTTTCATTTCATTTTCTTCACTTTCCTCAAGTTTCAATAACGGCTTTCCATTTAGGACAATGAAGACTTTTATATCGAGATTTCACTTTAAAGAGGTTTCCTCTGGTCAATGAAGATTTTATCTTAAGATTCCATTCTCATTTGTTTTATGATAAATCCCGATGAATTTCACTAGGGATTCCATATCTTTGAGTACATGTCATGTATTTTGTGAGCTACTGCTACTCTTATTGGCCAGTTTTGACTATTTGTTTTTGGCTTAGCCGGCAAGTTGTGACTAACAGCAGGCTTCCTGCTTCCCATACACTTCCAATATGGTAGCCGTATTAATAATGCTGTGGTGTCATGTTGGGATTTCATGTTGACCATGTCTCTACTTTATGTTTGTCATTTGAAAGTTGTACACAAACCATGGGCGTTAGGAATTAATTCCCTCTCCTGCGATGATTTCTATGTGTTTTTTCATATGACGCCAAAATGAGACCCCACACACTTTTTCCACGATTTGAAATGTTCATTTTATACGTAACGATGATCATGCATAAAATCAGGTCCATCAGATATAAGTATATGTTTGGTCGAATCATATATGTCAAAGAAGAAATGAACGGTTATAGTCTGACCGTCTATTTGATTGTGACAAAATGGATGCTATTGTCCAGTTTCAAATTTAAAAAAAAAAAAAAAAATCATGCATGGATACTATTGTCGGACCTAAGTAATTTTTTTTCCCAAGATTTACTTAACTCATCGAGGCCTATATAGTGAACGGCTTAGATCATAGATGATGTTTAGTCCTATTTTGCGTCACATGAGTATTATCATGAGTGGATCTTAATGCAGCCAGTGGGACCCAAGCTCCTAAAAAAATAAGTTGTTTCTGTTGGAACAAGTGTAAAGGTTGAGTTCCACATTGGAAAAATATAAAGATGGTTGAATCTTGATATACAATTGGATGAATCACCGCTTACAAGACTTAACTTTTTAAGTGGATATGAGTCATTTAATGTATATTAGGGCTAGCAAATGTGGTGGACTCCGTGGATGCAATCCCCAGAAGTTTGGAGCTTGTGCACGCCGGCGCAGCGGAAGCGATTGTGGGATCGATACATCGTACGAACTCTCAACAAGTGGTATCAGAGCCGATGACTAACGATCCATGCGCAGACTCTCTGCGCGCCATGGATAGGCTTGCATGGTGAACTCCAAGTAATGGAAACAGAAAAATTCAATAGTGCAAGTACTGCGGTGTGCCATTTGCAAGGTGATGCAAGCGAATGGAACACGTGTTACACATTGACTCGTCGGGTAGCATGGTGCCAGTGAATGGGCACGTTGACTCTCAATTGAGAATTTGATGGATGGATCTTTCAATGGAGAATTCGATGGATGGATCTGAATCAATGAAGTTGGTGCAGAATAAGCCTAGTTTCGAAAATTGAGTTAAGAGTAGTAGATCAGAATCAAGAGGGAGTTTGGATACATAGATAGAGGGCAAGGCTCAATAAACGGTTCACACATGAGGGAGAAATTTGTTGGAACATGTGTGAAGGTTTCCACATTAAAAAAATATAAAGATGGTGAGACCTTAATATACAATTGAATGACTCACCACTTACAAGGCTTAGCCTCTTAAGTGGAAATGGGTCATTCAATGTATATTGGGCCCAACGAATGCGGTTGACTCTGTGGATACTTACCAAAAATTTGGACCTTGTGCACGCCGGCGCAGTGGAAACAATGGCGGTATTGATGCATCGAACAACCTCCTAGCTAGAAGTTTCGTAGCTTTGAAATGAACTAAAAAAAGATAAACAAGTTTGCTTATACTTCGAAATGTTGACCAACTCTCAATACACCAAGTTTTGTGGGGTTTAAGTATGCTGCACAAGAAAGTTTATTATTGTATAATAGTATCCTGTGTCACTCATATATGATACAAATAATATTTCAAGACACTGTTCTTCAATTTAAAAAATGATTATATAGAGCTACTAGAATCAAAGTTAATTTTCTATTTTATAATTTGCCTTCCTAAGCTAAAATTGTGCCTCCGTACCTTAATCAAATTGTTATATTTTGTTTGAGAAGTATCTTGCTGACTTTTGAAGTGAATTTCCTTTTTCAAATGCACCACATCGGTGTTGTGCAGCAAAACTACGTCATTTTGCTTGATTTTTTTGCAAACTTCCAAAGCTTCCAAGGGCCTTGTTTGGAGGAAGAAAAAACTATTACAAATTGTCTAAACCCAAAGTGCCTAAACCCTAAACCTGAAGTGGCTAAACCCAAAGTGCCTAAATCCAAGTGCCTAAACCCACTATATCCTACCCCAAAGAGCCTAAATCCCCTAAAATTGAACCCCAAAATTAAACCTCACACTTAACTCTCCAAACAGATCCCTTTGATATACTAAGAAAATGAGCAAAACGACGTAGTTTTGCTGCACTACATGGTGCACAACACCTACCGCACACGCCTCCCCCGGATTCCCACGTCGGCCTACATATGTTTCTATACTTTTATTTAAGCTGATGAATTCTTATCACACATCACGCGTGCTTTTGATTCGCTTCCATAAAAACGGCCTTCTTATTCTTCTTAATTTTCTCTTATTTGGTACAGATGAATTTCACTAGAAATTCCATATCTTTAGTTGACTAATGAACGGCCCTCTTCTTATTCTTTTTTTGTTTTTTTTGGTACAGATGAATTTCACTAAAGATTCCATATCTTTATGTACCGGAAAATGGTAAGTACCCTAAATTTTTACGCAAAAAATGAATTTGAGTCACTAATTACACTTTCTGGATAATTTTCTAGATAAAATTTTTGGGCATGTAGCACTGATGTTATGTGCGTCATGTTTTTTATGAGGAGGTACAATTTCCATTGGCAAGCAAGTTGTGACTATTTTTTTTCTTGGAGGGCAAGTTTCAGACTAACATCTTATTTGTTACCCGTACGGGTGTTCTCTGTGTGATGTGTATCGCAATGTGGCCCACGCCGGGTCTCATTATTTAATCCGATTTGTTCATTTTGTTCGTCTCGTCGATTATATTTACAACGTTAAAATTTACGTTGATCGGACATCGGTAACAGTTTAATCGTTGACTATTTAAGTTATAGTTTTGTGAAAAAATCACCTACAACAGTTTCTTTAACTGTTTCGTTTCCATGAAAAATACAATCTAAAAACATAGTTCGATCAAATTAAATTTTTGCGTCATTTCCATACTCGACAAGATGAATAAAATAAACGGTTCGGATAAAAAAAAGAACCCGAGATGGATCCTATAGCACTTGTGCTGTGCACGCACCGCACATCACACACCCCTGACCCTTTTTTTACTGATTTGAGGGCAGTGCCCTTGTTTTCTGTCCGTGATCCCATCCTGTCAGGGCATTGAAGACTTTCTGTTGAGATTCATCTGGTCAACGAAGAAGAAATTTATCTTGAGATTCCACCCTCATTTTGACTAATGAACAGTTCTTTTTTTTTAATTTTTTATATTTACTTATTTATTTATTTATTTATTTTGTGGTACAGATGAATTTCATATAGCAAGTGATTCCATATCTTTATGTACGTCATGTGTTTTTTGAGGTAATATTTCCATTGGCAAGTTGTGACTATTTTTTTCTTAGCCGGCAAGTTTTTGGACTAACATCTTATTTGACACTCATACAACAACGAAGAAACAACATGGTGCCAGCTTCCCATACAGCTCCAACATGCTGACGTGGCAGCAACATGCTCCAAACCAGCTCCAACATGCTGACGTGGCAGCAAGTGGGTCCCACTTTCTCAACTGAGAAGCAAAAAAAAAAAATTCGAAATTTTGAAAACCCAGATCCCCTCTCCACCGCACCGACCACATTTCCTTTCCTCCGACCAAACCAGAGAGACAGAGGGCGGGTAGCTCGCCACCACAACTGCCGACCCACCTCCTTCGGCCACCCTCTCCACCTCCGTGACCGCCGCCACCAAGAACCCTTCGAAACTGTAGTAATATATGACATAAAAAAAGGACAGGTCACAGGTGTATGTTGATTTTCTCTTCATTTATGCTCCACACACACACACACACACACACACAGAGAGAATGGAGGACTCAAAACCATCAGAAAACAAAAACCCAGATGCCAAATTGGAAGATGATTCCACACGCTTTAGCAACTCTCTCCAGGTTGATGTAATGTGTTAAAAAAAATTGAACTTTTGTTTTCTTTAATTTCCTCTGTTTCAGTTGTTTCATTGTAGCTTTCTTCATTTCTGGTTGTACACAGGAACTCAAGGATTTGTGTTGTCAGCTTCGTCACACTGCTGATTACTGCGAAACATCATTCCCCAATGCTGAAAAAATTCAGAGATGTGTAAAGGACTGAGCATGACCCTTCGAAACTAAAAAGCCAGTGAGGGTCGTCTGTTTCGAAGGGTTCTTGGCGGCGGCAGCGGTCGCCGGAGGTGGAGAGGGAGGCCGGAGGAGGTGGGTCGGCGGTTGTGGTGGCGAGCTGCTCGCCCTCTGTCTCTCTGGTTTGGTCGGAGGAAACTGGAAAGGAAATGGGGGCGGGGCGGTGGAGAGCCGATCTGGGCTTTCAAAATTTCGATTTTTTTTTTGCTTCAGTTGAGAAAGTGGGGCCCACTTGCTGCCACGTTAGCATGTTGGAGCTGATTTGGAGCCTGTTGTTGTAAACGTATCATTCCTCGCTTCGATATCGTAGTAATGACACTGTGGTGTCATGGTGTTGGTGAGGAGTCCGATGTTGTTCAACATTTAAAAAGTTGGTAAAACGTTACCCATTTTTAATATTTGATACCCACACAATAATTTACGTTGTTTTACTAAACGTTTGCCGGTAACTCATGTACTACTTAAAATAATTAGGTCATCTCCAGTCCTTCATCAAATGTTTCATCAGATTCAAATTTGATGAAAAATCGATAAAATGTAGCTCCAACCCTTTCATCAGAACAACATTAAATGAAGGGAGGAGAACCAAATGTTTCATCGAATCACGGGAGAATTAGATAACATCAATTCCTTTAACAATTTTTTTGTGTGTGGGAAATGTCATCATATCATTTCATAACACCATCCAACATCGATTACATCGAAAGATAGGAATGAAGCCAAATCCACTAACAATTGAAATGAGAACGGCAAAAGGCTGATAGGCCACCGGCTCGCGGACACACCTACCAAGGCAGACTTGACACCTAAGGGATGATGAATCTGAGCAAGGGATAGCAGAAGAGCACCCCAACGGATACCTAGCTCAGACCATTACACAATACAACACAGATGTAATCCAAATTAGGGGCATGCTTACAATCCAGGACTGTGAAATCCACGAAATGCTTTACCCTGTCTGCAACTGGCGGTAAAGAAGAACCTCCACTATACAGCCATCCCCAACACCGCCGCAAGTGAACAAAATTGCAAGAAAACCTCCGTTGACACGTGAGGCCCTGGACGCGAGTATGCCTCATTGGGCACATGTGGCCCCACACGTCCACAACGGCCATGGATTCCAACCCAAGATTCAAGCAAAACAAGAAGATATATCCAGATCCGTACGGTACCCAAGATTATGAAACACCTAAAACAATTATTTACCCACTATCACAACCCACCAGATCGGGGAACCAGACCAGGACAAGGCCACTGTGCTGGGGGAAATCCAGCCGGGGTAAATAAACACGAAAAGACATTCAAAAAATAAAAAACCCAATCTTCCATCATCACTTGTTATTAACCACACCGTTGGCCGCCCTAGACTGGACCACCACGCCGCAACTCCACCCCACTATTCTGAACTCATGGATCTGGGTCATCTCCTTCGCCGGAAACCGCCAGAAGGGACAAAAACCAGAACCGAAAGCATCCTAACAACCAACGTGAAAAGGAGGACGGAAGGGGGTGAAGGAACACACTGAATGGGTGAGAAAAGGGGGCGGGGGCGGCGGAGGAGAGCCAACCCCCACCCCCAATCCGAATTCCTAGCTGCTAGACGAGAGAGAGAGAGAGAGAGAGAGAGAGAGAGAGAGAGAGAGAGAGAGAGAGAGAGAGAGATTTTTACCAATTCGAAAAATGAAGTTCCTTTACCAAATTTTTAAACGGTATCATTCCATAATTTTTAATGCCTTTTGTGTCCTCCTTTCCTTAAATTTCATTTGAAATTTGGACTCAAACCATGGAGGGGGTATTAAGGGGTCCGCAGCCAAAAATCATTTATCTTTATAATTCTTTCATGGAATGAATAAATTTAGATAAATTGATCAAGTTGATCTTAAATATACCACGTTTTGAGGGGTTTTATAAGCAAATTAGAGACCCTTTTCTTTATCATTGAATTCAGACTCAGACTTGAGCTTTGAGATTCTTCTTTCTTAACGGCAGGCCAAGCTGTCCAGTCCGTTCGGATCGAGTTCTCTCTTTTTTGCGAGGGTTGGTTTTGGCGGATACGGGAAAAATTCTCAACCAACCTGTATTTTGCAGATCGGGGGTGTCATGCACCGCGTGGTGCACTACGGGCCGTCCGATGTCCGGATGGACGGCCCAGATCACTTAAGTGCACGACACCCACTCCCGGTGCGTATTTTGCAGGTTAAATGTTTTTTCACCCGTTACCAACTCGCACGGCTTGAAAACTGCTGGGTTGGTTGGTGTATTTTTTCAGCGGTTTTGAACCGCCATTTAGGATGGGTTGGTTAGGTAAGTGGCAGATTTAAAAGAAAAAACAATTAAAATGAGATAGCAAAAAAATGAGACCACATGATCACAAGGGTCACTTGAACAACTCTTTAGATCATTGATGTTAAATAACAAGTTTATGGCTCCGTTTATTTCAATGTAAAATATTTATGGAAGAAAAATAATTTTGTATATAAAATAATTTTGGATAAAATGTTTGTTTTGATTTTGTTTTCCGGTGTTTGGTTGCACTTGAAAAATATTTACAAGAACGCGAAAAAATATTTTGAAATTTACTTTTTGTTTTTCTCCTACACTGTTTCCCAGCAGTAATTTATGATCAGCCAAAGACTCCGATCATGCAAAGACGAAAACAATCCCGTTGTTTACACGAAAGAAGGAAAATAATTTACAAGATAAAATATTTTAGTTGCCATTAATCCAACCAAATACCGGAAAATAGGTAAAATATTTTCTAGGAAAACATTTAGGTTCAAACAAACGACGGAGCCTGAAAGCAAAATCAGATCAAATTTTAAAAAGTTTAACGACAATGAGCGTGGGGTCCCGTGTCTGTGTTGTGCACTGGGTGTGCATCACATGTGTTGTGCGGCCGCTTTGGGGCCCACCCCAGCTCCCGTTATTTGATTCGAATCGTTCATTTTGTTCGTCACATCGAGTATGTAATCCATGTAAAAATTCATGTTGATCGGACATCGGTAAAAAAATTCTTTCTAATTTGGTCCATCTCAAGTCCAAATATTGCCTCTGCCCCTTACCCAAACTGATATATTTTGTTGGAGAAGTATCATGCAGACTTTTCAAGTAAATTTCATTTTTAAAATGCACCACACTGGCCTATTATGTGTTACTATAATTTTATTTAAGCTAAGCCCCTTCAGAGATACTACTAGTAATTATCACATGCATCACGCGTGCGTTTAATTCACTTCAGTGGTAGTATTAATAAAAGTTAACAACACATGGAGATGGGTTTGGAACTGCCCATTCTCTCACATGGGGGAAGTGGGAATGATGCCATCAGACCCGTAGGCCATTGGGTACAGGTGTGCTTAATTTTCATTTACACTTCCTGCAATGTTGCTTTTTTCTTTTTTATCAACATAATTGAAGTGTAGGAATTAGGGGTGAAATGGAGAACCGGAAAACCAGACCAGACGGGACCGTCAGTTTTTTTTTTTTTTTTCTTCGGTTCGGTCTCGGTTTACGTTTCTTCAAAAATTTTAAACCGGTTTGGTTTCTTGTTCTTGTGACTAAAAAGCTGAACCGGACTGGTACTATATACATGTGTACTGAATACGCAGCCCAGAAAAGTGAAAACCTTGTATCTAATTTCCACTTCTGGCGAATGGCGACCACCACCCATTGTTCACCTCCTGTTCAAAATACTTTAAAATATGGAACCGTTTACCTCAGAATTTGAAAGTGAACAGAAATATCACAGAAAATTGGCTGCTGTTTTGGGTTGAGTCGTGGACTAGGTCGCTCTCTTTAAGACGTTTCGCGGCTCCGCCCTCTCTGTGCAAGCAGTTGTAGCCATACCGCCTCCAGGATAAAACATCCCAAAATACAGTCTCTGTCTCGACTTTTTCTGCACGGGAAAAGATCGGAAAATGCAAAACACAATCGATCTTTTTCTTGCTCTCTGAATTTCTGTAGTGAAAATGTTTTTCGGTGTATTTGAAAAGGCTGGAGTAGAGCTCCTTTTATAGGTGAAGAAAAGGTTCAATTTTTTGGAATTAGGATCAATCAAGAATTCTGTGATTGATCCAATTAGCCCCCAAATTTTGTGCGCTGATTATGCACACGTTTTTCACATTTTCGTAACGGTTTCTTGCACTGATTAGCAATACGTTTTTGTTTTCTGTAACGGGCAGAAAATCATTTCCAAAACGGTTTGATTGGTCAAAAAGAAAAAATCTTTCTGTAAATAATTTTTGCAAAACATGGGCAATCTTCGTGTGTGCGCGACGCCTCTCTTGGGCCTAGCTCGTCAATAGTCTATGGAGCCTCCACATATATAAGGAACACAAATGTGTTCTAGCTAGCCAATGTGGGACAAGTGGTTTTGAAGAAATCTTTTGAAAAAATACACAACCCCAACACCTCCTATATCCGGCGAATGGCGACCATCTTCGCCAGTGACTTGATCCTATGCCAGCGGTGCTAGCTTCATCATTCACCCTGTGGCGCTCTCTCTCTCTCTCTCACACACACACACATATTCCGTTCATCCTTTTCTTTTGTTGATCTGTCTAAAAAATATGAGATTGGAACTCAAATCAAAAGTTCTGAACTTAGATTCGGAGTGTTGTTCAAATTTGGATTTGGGTATTGTTTAGTTCAATAGCCTATGAATGGAAATCGGCCAAACAGGACCGAAAACCGGACAAACCAATTGAAACAGGACCGCCTTTGTTTCGACTGGCCCCAGTTTAGAGTTTTTGAAACCAAAATGTCCGATTTGGTCTCAGAACGACCAAACCGGATTGGTTACACCCCTAGTAGCTATGTTGAAGTGTAGGTATGGTTCCCTATTTCCTCCATCAGAATGTATTAGTTTGTTACACCATACTATTACCTGTAAGGTACTCCACTGGCTGAAGTTAAGGTCTCACCATGTATAGGTGGTGTTAGGACTTAGGAGTATCGTGGGCAGTTCCACCAAATGTAAAAACATATGTTGTTTTATGTCTTGTAATCGCATTATTCGTACTATTATTTGAACTTTTGGTGTATAGTAGTACTGGTTAGTAGAGATAGTAGAGACCGTTCAAAAACAAAAAAAATAGAGATAGTAAGGTTAAGGTAATTCTTGAATACCCTCTTAAATTTTTTTAAAAGTGCCACTCTGAAATGTGTTTAGCCCCAACAAGTGGCTACAAGAACTTGAATCTGGCATCGTCCAACCAAGTACAAGTTTCCAAATACTGAACCCACACCTGATTGGTACACTTCCTGCAATCAACTCTTGAGCATCCTGTGTTCTTTCTTTCTTTTTTCTGATAACCAAATTTATTAAGCTAAAAAAAGACTTAGAAAAAAGACTTGGCTATCATCTTCAAAGAGCTATCAGATTAAAAAAAGACTTAGAAAGGGTGTATCATAGAACATAGATAAGTGGGATATTATCCAATAGAATATGTAAGTTGATGGATTATACCATCAGACCCATAGGCCAATGGTAGGTGTGCTTTTCATTCACACTTCCTGCAATCTACTCTTGAGCATCCAGTTTTCCTTTTTTCCATTTTTCTGATAAAGCAATTTATTAAGCAGAATTAAAAGATTCCATGGATAAGTGGGATATGCAAAAGAATATAAAATTCCAACTTTCCACCTTTATACAGATGGAATATGTTACTATATCCCAAACACCCACCCATCTTCGGAATTGATTCTCTGCAGTGACTCGAGTTATTACATTCCTGTAGTGATCTCAATTGTGGGCTTTATAAAATCTTTATTTGGGATCAAAATCGTTCATTTCTTTAGGAATGTTGAGCACATTACGTGTACAAATTTTTTTGATCATAGGAGATTGGTAGACACGCAATTGTGACAAATTTGTTGTACAGTTTATTCTCTAAATGATATTGACATCCATTTGCGTAAAGTAAATGGTATCTGACCATATGACTAGCAATATTCAATTAATTTGATTTTTTACAAGAATGATCTACTTACATTCCCGACAAATTAAACGGTTCCGATCCCAAATACTGATTATAGAGGTTCCGCAATTGAGGTCACTATGAGGTGTAGTGTCACTACGGGAATCTCAAATCTTCTATCAATCAACCCCATTATGTTCATCATCATATTTTACAGGCCCTTTGGATGGTGAGAGAAGAAAGGAGAAGAAATGGGACTTCTCTCCCTTACTGATGAGAAAAAGAAAGAAAGGGGAAGAGTGTCTCCTGTCTCAACCAAACAAGCGTGAGAAATCACTTTCTCTCCCTCCCATTCCGGTCATCTTTCTCATCTCCGGCGACTTTCTGGCGACTTCCTGGCGACCTCGAAACTGAGTTTTGATCACAGATGCGGCTTCTCCTCGACGAAATGAAAACAACGGTGGAAGTTTGACGACGATCCGATGACGGGCCCACACGTGCCGGCGGCGTTCCGTTTCTCACCAAATCTCGCCACTTTTGGTGAGAAATGGAAGGGGGGGGGGGGGGGGGGGGGGGGGGGTAAGGGGTTCCGGATTCTCACCATTCTCCTCGTCTCCCACCCCTTTGGTCATCCAAACAAGGGAGGGAAACGACTCCCCTTTCTTCTCCTTTCTTTTCTCTCCTTCCCCCTCGATCTAAAGGAGCTGTTAATCTCTATTCATTCATAATAGGCATGGGAATAAATTGGATTTACTCAAATTGAACGGTTCTGATCTCAAATAAAAATTATAGAGGTTCCACAATTGAGGTCATTACGGGGACCTCAAACCTTCAATCAATCAACCCCATGATGTTCAATCATCATATTTTAATCTCTATTCATTCATAATAGGCATGTGAATGAATTGGATTTACTCAAAGTTTGATCCAGATCCAACCCCATAAATCTGAATCTGATTATGAGATATCCAAACCAATAACTTGCACGGGTAGCCCACACTTGATTGATCTGATTGTAATCGGTTCAGATGGCTTTATATTCGATCCTATCTTACCATTAGAAGGCCTTGTGAAGAGAGGGAAGATGGAAGAAGCAATACCGGTTCTTGGTTGCATGTTTCGTTTGCAAATCATGCATTGAGGATCCGATTTCTTGGACTAGGACTGTGCATCCATTGCGTTGGATTCGAACTCGGATTGACTCTACACGACTTTTTCGACATTCAGTTTATGATCAAATTTGGTCATAATTTTTCTACGGTCAGTTTCTGATCGGACTGGGTCGATGTTTAATCAGACCAGGATTCTAATCATAACAGATTTGATCAGAATCCGGTCCAACACAGTCTAATTTGTGAATTGTGTGTTACCTCCTTCCTAGTAGGAATTTGAGCTCTGAACTCCCATTGTCGTTTTGCTTCACCAACTCCACTAGCTCCATACTAGTGTTTTAAAAAGGCCCGAGGCGCATCAAAGCGCCGAGGGCCTTTGGAGCCTAAGTGACGAAGCGTGAAGCAAAATGCGCGCCCCAATGAAGCAAAGCACACTTTGACAAAAAGACCCAATATCACCAAATATGAGTTACTTTAAGCGAAGAAGAGACACTGTACTAGTCAAAAACTCTGACGAGTATGGATGATCATCTGGCCTATTCGGTTGCTCCAATTCCTTGCTTAAACTCAAAACTAATTTATTGCGCTTTACGAGACATGTCATTCCCTCACAATACATCAACTTAAGCCAAGTCAGGAATTAGAACAACCCTGAAAAATTATGCCGTGATGGTTTGCATTGAAATGACATGTTGATGAAGGAAAAGAGAGGAGAAAAAAAAAATTAATGAAGAACATTGAAAGGCAGTGGTAAACACTTTAACTTGGAACATATAAAACAGAGACCAAAAACGAACACAAAGAAAACACACAGCAATTTATTCATGCATTCCAATTGAGTCATTAATCTTGGCAAGGCTCTCAATCTTGGGCAGTGGTGGAGCCATAGTGGGGGCAATTTTTAACCACATTTCATCCCAAAAATTTCGTAAGCAATGCTAGACAATACAAACAAATTTTGTGCCCAAGATAAATAAAAAAATTAACATATCTATTAAAGAAAGTTGATTACATAAATTGTCAAGACATACCAATTGCTTGAATTGTCCTAGTGAATCACGTCTATGAGAATCACTTGCTCGTGTAAGCGTCTTTAGAAGAAGTGTGCATATATTGATGGATCTTTCGTCGTTGCAATTTTTTACTCAATTCACAATATTAATATTTAGAAATCTTGCTTCCATAGTAAAGAATGAATTTTTTCATATTTTATTCCCAAAATCTCCAAATTTGAATTTCGTAATGGGTACTATTGACAAAGAAGAGAAAGAAACATGACCATTGTTAAAATTGTAAACATAAAACATTTGATAAGATATAGTCCATAGTTTCACCCCTTTAACTTTCAAAGAATGCGAATTAAAGACTTTCAAATAGTATGTGGTTGATCTAATACATGATTAAAACTTGAGAATAAAATGATGTACAAATGTATTTATGAGAGACAATTCTTAAGAAAAAAATGAAAATATTCCTATTTAAAAAAAAAAGAAACTTAGTGGGGGGCCGAGCCCCCACTAGTTCGGTAGTTCCACACTCCATTGAAGCTGGGCCCTCACTGGTCTCACTCTCCCTCCGTCACTGAGATTTGAGATTTGGGGAGCTTGTTGCGGATGAATTGCACAACTGTTGTGCAATCTAGTAGCGATCTAGTGTGGTTAGAACATCGAGTGACTTTTGCAAGAAAAACTTCAAGTATTGATATATTACACAACAACCCAATACAAGAAATACAATTTAATACAAAGCACTAACTAAAGTCTGAATTCATGAAAGTAACTACTTAAATTCTAGTGAAAATATCAGAGCCCTGAAACGATTCAACATAGGGAAGCCAAGGAAAAATTGGTATATTAAAAGATACAATTTAATGTAAAGAATTAAAAGATACAATTTTACAAGGAAATAAAGTTCATTTAATAATTAGAAAATATTATCGGCACTGTCAACCTTTGCATAGAAGGATATATCTAATTAACCAATTAGACTTACCAGAAAATTGTAAGCTTATAATAAGCCAACTTTTAATTCTAAAAATATATCAAAACTATCATAACAAACCATGTACAAATGTATCAAATAAACCACCAAAAAATTACACGAGAGATTAACCTAGTCAATCAAGTGAGCCAGCCCCTTCCCCCCTAGTGAGTTGGCCCCTTCCCCATTTTCTCTCTCTAAAATTTCTCACCTCTCCTCCCCAAATTCACACCCTACACTCGAGCCCTCTTAGATCCACACACAATACATCGTATCCACGCAATTGGGGTTCAGGATCTATGTGTTTAGGGCTTGGAGGGACTGATTTTTGGTGGAATCCAAAGTTCGAGAGTTAGGGTTTTGAGCTCAAAGCTTGGAGGAGGTTAGATCCAAGAGGTAGGGGTTTCTTCCTTGATTTTCTAAGTGTTTATGAATCTATTGAGTATAAGTTTCTAAGCTTGATTATGTCTCTTTTGGTTTTATGGATAACCCAACTTTCTAGGCTTTTGATTAGGATTCATGCTAAATCCTTGGTTTGATTAGTTAATCCCCATATTTAGATTGAAATGTATCCAGGAACTTTTATTGAAATAAAAGAAGAACATTGTTGTATAGCTAAATATATACCTCTACGAAATAATATACCATTACCCGAAGAAATCAATCTAGAATTTAGAAATAGAATAAGAATGCCACCCAGACATAGTCTTACATACAATATAAGCAATAATCAAATTAATATACTTAAGAGAACAAGCTCTCTTTCAAATCTCTCACAATAATTAAAAGGAAAAGCTATATTAATACAAAATAATGAACCAAAGTATCAGAGAAAGGATTTTGATTTAATTCAGAGTTCACAACAAAATGACTAATTTTATATACTTACAAAATGGGTGGTGCTAATGACAAAATCGTTTTTGTTTGTGCCAAAATTGTAGTGCTTAAAAACCTTGTACCATGTGCAAGGTACAAACCTTTTTATGGACTACAGTTTTGGCAAACAAAAATGGTTAAAAACAATGAATGGACTCTATTAAGAACATTAATAGATGCTGGAGCAACATCCAGTTACTTTTATATAGAAAGAGTAAAACATATACCCTTTAAAAAGCTTGAAAAATCAAATACTTGTACGGATTTTCAGGGAAAAAACCTTCCAAATAAATTCAAAGATTATCTATCCAATATGTTTTACAGACAAACAAGGGATCACATCATCATCTTAATATACAAATATTAGTTACTGCTTTTAGGGATGAAAGCCTACAATTATTACTAGGAAATGATTTCCTTAATAATACTAAACCATTTACTGTACAGTACAATGCATTACTTTATACAATCAACAATCAACAAATAGAATCAGAAAAAATTAGAAAGTGAGCCAATTGAACATTTTTAACCCAGATCTCCAAACCAGTGGTAGAAATCTTTCAATAAATATTCTAAAGATCAGAAATATTAGCTGAAGCAACAAAGAAGAAAATAATATCTCAAAACAATACAATATACTTTTATAGAAGAGTTAATATATAGTGAAGACGAATTTAATAAATTTATTATTAACGAAATATAAGAAACAATTATATTTGAGATAGCTATTATAAATTCATTATTAAAAGTGTACCAAGATTGCTTGAATTATGAAGTAGAATATAATCCTTACTACAATGCACTAAAAATATAAGGACCAACTTGCATTGCAAATAACAAGTGGTGTACTTGTCACATAGGATTTATTCCTAAAAGGAAACTTTTGTTGAAATTTTGAAACAAGTTGTTGGAAAGTAGTTGGAGAATCAGAAAACAATTGGCCAAATTTAGGAAGGAAACTACGTAGTTTCATTGCACTTCACGGTGCTGTGCATGCACCCTCCTTCCTTTCCCTCTCCAATGAGTACATCTTTAAGCTGCTCCATTCCCTAAAATTTCCCACCAGACATAAGGATAAGCATTTTCAACTTTCCCTTCAAAGCATTGGAATACACACATATATGAATCTGACAATTTGACATTAAAAGAAAAACATATATGAATAAGATGTAGGAAAAAGTTTAACTATATAACAAACAAATATAAATAAACAAACAACTTCGCAAGTTGGTGATGAAGATTTGTGGTGATTTCTTTGGGTTGTCAATCATTAGCTTTTTCGGGTACTTATTAGAATTGGCATTTTGTCATCTTAATTCTTCTTATTTTTGTCGTATTTTAAAAAGAAATGTGACGCTGATGGTAGATTGTGTTTTTGCTAGTTATAGTACATTTATACTTTTCAAAGCTTTCACATGCGTTAAGTTTCTTTTTCTATGTGCTTGATTACATTTTTTTTTTACCATTTATGATGAATGAAAATTTCTTTGCTGCTTAAAAAACACACACACAACAGTAAATAAAGACGAACAATCGCATAGTTCACAAGCTATGAGGTTTGGCATTATCCTTTTAACATTATTTCTTTAGATGTTAGTAGTCTTTTAATTGTTATTTTAGGAATGATCCTATTAAAGAATATAGATCATGTTTATGCTATTATTATCTTTTGAATAGCCTATTTAAAGGAGTCTACTCATTCTATTCGGTAGTTGATGAAGTACAATTGAACTGTATATGGTTTTGACAAAGGGATATCATTACTTAAGCATCTGGAAGCACGAAATTAGACTGAAACGCGAAACTACTCCTTCCAATATCTTCCTTTATTTATTTTTGTTACTCGTATTGCACCAATTTGGTATTAGAGCAAACATCATTAGTCATTTCTCCAATATGCTTTACGATGGATCAAAGTTCTAAGCCAGAGTGAAATTCTTCAATCAGAGGTAAAATGGCAGGAAACGGAAAGGAATAGCCCATGGACCCCGTGAGCTATTCATATATAGAATGGGAGGATATTGGTATCTGTTATCATTATCTCTTAAGATGTTAGGATTTTACTTCGTACATTTTGTTGTTATTCTAGGATTTGTTCTATTAGAGAATTTAGGTCATGTCCATCCTTTTATATCTTTCAAAGAACCTATGCTTGTATTTTTCGTTTTTTTCCTGCTTTTCTTTGTTTTTTTGCTTTTTTTTTTTTTTGTGGGATTTTTGTAGTTTTATTTTTTTGGTAGATTGTATTAGGGTTTGATTTGGTTGGGTTGAATGGATATTCTTTCTTTTGGCTAAAGACTCTACTCATTCTATTCAGTAGTGGATAAAATATACTATTCGATTTTGAATATGGTTTAGATACAAGAATATCTATTGTTTTGAATATGCCTAAGTTTTTAACTTCCTTTATTTATTGTTTTTTAATTGTCCTACATCATTATATATCCTGTTTCTTGCTAACAACTGACATAAAATCAGTGAACTTCCAAGAAAGAGTTTTGTACCTCAGATGACCAGCTATCAACAACAAATACAGACAATGAGTAACCATCGATAGTTGAAAAGGCATGTGCTTCTTGGATATGCCCAATCTCAGAAACCAAGGACATTAACTGCAAAGTAAGCATACAAAAACATTCAGAAGTTGACTAAAGAACATCAACTTAGAGCAAAAAGAAATCCCATTGTGGAAACTTTATATCCATCTCAAAGCCAATTAGCAATGAGTGGAGAGGTCTTAGCATATATTAAGTGATCACCCATTCCACTCTTAAGCAATGTGGGACAATATTTTTTAACATCTCCTCTCACGTGCAGCCGCATTTGAGGTCTGTCACGTGTGGCTACTTTTTGGGTCCTATCATCGTGCAGTCTTTTTGCTGGGCGTAGATTGTGATTTTTTTTTTAAATGTGGGGTGGAATGGGCCCCGCTCTGATACCATGTGGAAACTTAATATCCATCTCAAATGCAATTGGCAATGAGTGGAGAGGTCTCAACATATATTAAGTGATCACTCATTCCACTCCTAAGCAATGTGGGACAATATTTCTTAACGTCTCCCCTCACGTGCAACCACATTTGAGGTCTGTCACGTGTGGCATATTGTCCCACGTTGCTTAGAAGTTGAATGGATGATCAGTTAATTTATGTGGGACCTCTCCACTCATTGCCAATTGGTTTTGAGATGGATATAGAATTTTCACATGGTATCAGAGCGGGACCGGACCCATTCCACCCCACATGAAAAAAAATTCAATACACACCCCATGATGACAAACCAACAAAAAAGGCTGCACGATGATAGGATCCAAAAAGTGGCCACACGTGACAGACCTCAAATGTGGCTGCACGTGAGGGGGATGTTAAGAAATATTGTCCCACATTGCTTAGGAGTGGAATGGGTGATCACTTAATATATGCTGAAACCTCTCCACTCATTGCCAATTGATTTTGAGATGGATATAAAGTTTCCACACCCATAACTTGTGCTGAACCATTGCAACAGAATATAGTTAGAACAAGTATGAGAAGTTGGATAAATAGCTTTCAACCTACCCATCGTGAAGAAAAAGATACTAGTATACTACAAATGGTGAACAAAATGTAACAAACAACTCCTAAGATGAGTACAAGGGATGCCAACAAATTATTCTATGGCTTGTAGCTCAATCTAGATTGAGTACCAAGGACCGTTTAAGAAGTTGGGGTATGATGGTGGATTACAAATGTGGTCTCTGTGGGAATGGACATGAGTCTCATACTCATCTCTTTTTTGAATGTCATTTCTCACTGCATGTCTGGCAAGATTTGGTGAGCTAGAGTTTGGTCCAAGGGATGCCAGCAAATTTGATAGATATCTTTGCATGATTCTGCACTAATGCTAATGGAAAAGGGTTTTGGTGGCTTAGTCTAAAGGTATGTCTTGCAGCTGTTGTCTACTGATTGTGGAAGGAACGAAATGCTAGAATTTTTCAAGGCAAGGTTTCAGACTTAGCACAGGTTTCTCAACAAATATGCAATGGGGTTAGAGATTTCCTTAGTTCTAGAAGGAATCAAAAGACTTCCATAAAGAATAGAATCCTCTATGTTAGTACTAGAAAAGGATTCTGCTCTCAAATAATTATGATTACAAATTGCACTTTGTTAGTGCTCTCACCAAAAATAACCCCAATTAATTATCCACCAAATTAGATTCAGAAACAAGTACATACATGGTAAGTGGTCCATAGAAATGCTTGTTCTGGTCCACCAGATAGAATAGTACTATAAAAGAAGACAACCAAAAAATGAAGGCACCTATATTTTTGGAGCCATCAAAAGGAATCATATCAATCCGACACACAATTTAGCTACCTGACTGAGGAGTTTTGGTGCGTGAACCGTCGAAATCGTAATTTCATAGAGATGTCTGCATAGTTTTGAGAGTTATACAATGTCAATGGATCATGAATAAAAATTTTCCAGAATTAGTTGAACCTTCTATTTCACAGCTCATTTTCACGAGGTCACATACAAAAAATTAAAAGCCTTTGACTTGCATACAACAATAAGATAAATCATCATACATGTGGATATGGTCTGAAAATAGCAGCATATACCAAATCTCCAAAGTACTCAAATCTGGCACTGAAGCCTAACTCAATAAGAAAACGCGGAAAGAGTTTTGGAATAGGTAATTTGATAATAACTCTTAAAACATCCAACTAAAAAGTAATTGGCAATGAGTAGAAGAGAGGTCCCCAGACTCATATACTAGTTTTTGGAGGTGATTATTAACCAATGTGGGACAAGCTCTAACACTCCCCTCACTCGCACGTGGTGAGATAAACAAACGATTGAACACATACTACAACTATCAACCATCAACAACAAACAAAGTGGCAACAAACCATCAACAACATAGAATTTTGTCTAAAAACCTCTGAAAACCTAGCTCTGATCCATATTAAAGCATCCAACTCAAAACCAATTGGCAATGACTGGAGAGGCCGCTCAGGCTCATATACTAGTTTTTTGGAGGTGATTATTAACCAATGTGTGACAAGCTCTAATTAACAATACCAAATGATTTTGTTCGGAAAAAATATGGTTATTTCAGAACAAGAGATTCAACATGAATTCCCAAACCACATTAACAAAAAGGGCAAAAGTTGTGAAAAAGTAACCATCACAACCCTTTTTTCCACCCCAAGGATCTTTCCACTTGATGGAATATAACACTAGGAGCTCAAGATAAAACTAATTTTGAAGCCTCCACTGTTGCACCGGGATGAAATCCCTCTGTTATATTAAGACTTGGGCGCAATCTATAATAGCTCTTCACTGTTGTCACATGTTTCTAGCGATCATCATATCCCATAAGCCCACAGATATAAAAAAAACTCCCCACATGCATGACGCACACCCAATCAAGATTACATATCACAACAAAAATCACCTACTATTTTGTTATTTCCATGTTCGCTATAAAACAATACCCGTAATCTTTTCATTTCTCCTGTTTCTTTGACATCCCCCATAATGTGATGCAAATGATGGACACAACGGGCGTTATCCTCTTTTGTTAGAAGAACCAAGAGGAACCATGATTGAATTGAGGTATTAACTCTCTGGAGTTAGCAAACTGTTGCTATAGAAGACTGAAACTCAGATGTCAATGCGACTTTTTTGTTGGAGATCAATAGTTTCTAAGCTTGTAGGAATCCAGCTCTTTTTTCCAGAAAGTACTTCACTGCTTAGTTGCCGGGAGCTCCTAGCTTAAGAGCATGATTCTGCACTCCTAAATTAGGAGCTTGACGGGAGCCCGCTCTCATTGAGATAGGAGCTTGCTCCTGACGAAGATGGGAGCTTTTGTAGGATTCTAGTATAGAAATCCAGTAATTTATTTCTTAGCTTCATAAATTGGTCTTTGATTTAACCCTATCATATTTCTTATACTTAAGGTAGATTTGGCCCATATTTTTTTTACTCCCTAAAATGATTTTAGTTTTAAAGTGTATTTCCCATGCTGTATTATTTACACAAGACATAGCTATTCAGCTCTTTCCAACGGATTTTTTTTCTTTCGAGTATGACCAATCATCCAATAAGATCAAGGTAATCTTGGTGTTAAATGTGCAAAGGAAAATTTGACATCAACCACAAAAAAACTAAGAACTATTTTTTTTTTTAAAGAAACCCTCCATTGAGAGCAAACCTTGCAGAAGTATTTACCCAAAATAGTGCTTTTCACCATCACCTACAACTTGACAATTTGATCTGGCAGTCTCACGTGCAAGTTCAAGACTTTGTGACAAGCCAAAGGCCAATGTTGGTCGACTGCTGCAGCTTACATCAGACACAGGAACCTGAATAAGAGAGAAATTACAGGCTCAATTGGACGAGAAGAAAGAAAAGTGGTATTACTTTGAAAACATAATAAAATATGATTAAGACATGCAAGTCTTTAGTAATGACTAGTGAGCAAAGGTTGAATTATGCGTCTATCATTTGTCCTGGACATGAACTCAAGAATGAGTTTGTGACGCATCTTATGACTAATATCACTCAGTCTATGAAGCGCTAACACTCCTAGAGAGACACCCCAGAGGCACGCGACATGCCGGAGACCTGCAGTCTGCGGGGACATGTATGAGACACGCAGCTTGGCACGTACATGATAGGACACATTAGGGGCACACATGGAGACACAACAGGGGGATTTCTATATGTTTTTAAAGCTTTTCTGGCATAAAATGTTTATAACTTCAAAAGTGTAATAGAAAACATATGTAAATATGTAATACACTAATAAGCGTACACTATCGGTCAATAATGTATTGAATAGGAGTACTAACTTAAATATTATTCCTAGGTTTGCATAGTCACGAAAGTTAACAGTACATATAAAAAATTCTGTGTTCCCTACTGTGTCCGGGTCCCTATATTTTTGGAAAATGTTGTGTTCGTATATGTCCCCCATTATGTCCGTGTGTCTGTACTTTACAGCGCGATCTCTGTTTACACCTAGCAATTAGCCTAGTTACGTACTTGACCATATATGTAGACCTGCTTGTGGTATCCTACTTCTCAATTCTCATGAAAGAGTAGATGATCGGCACCATGAAAGAGTTAGTTGTCGAAAAGAATTGGTTACAAACTTCATTCTTTATCCTTTCTTAATCTGCATATGCGACAACATATCAAGATTGAACAGCCACATAACAAGAATCCATATAAGCACCACAAATATCGAAGATTCCCAAGTTAATTTCAGCAACCAGCCAAACAGACAAAGTTGTTCTAATTGGTAAATGACAGCTTTGCCGCTGGTTACCTGCACAATATGAACTTCAAACGCAGATTTAGTAGCAGAGTCGTATGCCTGTTGCAGCAACTTCATGTGCATAAGAACATCTTCTGGCCCCTCTAGGTTCAAATCCATTGCATAACTGCAACAGTTGCTCAGACTATCAGTGGATCAGCCATCACTAGAGTACACAAGTAGGTAGAATGCCTAATAAAACCCAAACTTTGGATACGAGAAAATTTAAGTCCCTGCCAATTGCCAAATTGCTCCACCTAATATTTCCAAAGATGAGAACAGTATAATTTACTTGAGACAAAATAGAAAACTGTTCCAATATACTATTCCTGTTTTTTCTCTCATAAAATGAGAAATCCCAATGTATTGGATAACAACTATTCCATAAAATAGAACCATAAGCCAAATCATCTAACAAGAACAATCAACTCAAAAAAGATCTTCAAAAAAACATTTCAACACTGTGAATTTACTAGAAGGTAGTTCCTCTCCATCAACAAGCCGGTTGTCAACTAGGCCTCTAACATAAGTTAACGGTGTGGCCGATCTACCTTCCGTGAAATGCTACGTCTGTCTTGCTTTTTGTTTTTCATATGGAAGCTACATATGCAGTATGCTACCTTCTCTAGTAACCGCTTCTAGATTGTAGTTGGTAATCGATGCCAAGGTGAAAAGATGACAAGCGAAAACAAATACAATAAACAAAAATCAGTGCTGTAGAAAAAGAAGAAGAAGAAGCCACAGTCCTTTATTTACTTGCTCAGAAAACTGTAGGATAGGGAATTTTTTTTCAGATTCTTATGTTCTTCTCACGGCTGTTAACACCGAGTGAACAAGGTGAATAGCAGAATCGCTCAACGTTTCCTTTCTGCAAAACCAATCATCACTTAAAATATGCCTTCTCCATCTGTTCTTTTCCTCAATTCTTTTGGCCGTCAAACAGAAGTTCAACTAGACAACAGGAATCAAATTACACTGGTTGTGTTTGGTTAGATAGTTTAGTTTAGTTTTGATGATGTCATCAGGTGTAATGAGTAGAGAGAGATAGAGAGATAAATGAGGGAAATGATGATGTCATCAAAACTAAAACTAAAACTAAACTGCGAAACGAACAGGGCCACTGTAGTTTCATTTCCTTTGTCAACGGTATTCTCAATATCCCAAATTCAAAAAGGTAGAATACTAAAATCAACAGCATTTCCGTTCGAGTCTCTTTTTCCTTTATTTTGCCCGCCAAATATAAAATCGAATACAAGATTATCCGCTCTTTTATAAAAAGAATTATAATAATTATAAGTTTACGGCAAAAGGGAAAAATTTAAAAAGGGTAGGGCAATAGGGTGTACCGAATAGGAAGTCGATTGAAGTGATTCCATAACTCGTCCTCGAATCCTGGTTCACTCAACTCTCCCCTTTTGGAATTCTTCATTATTAGAAGAACCTCCTGATATATCTCCGTCTTCTTTAGACGAAACTTCCGATTCTGAGTCGAATTCGACTCGCTCCCTGTACTACTGCAACTCTTCGTATCCTCCATCCCCTTCCAAAAACCCAATTTTTTTTTTTAATACTCCTATACGTATATATGTATATATATATAGACACCGATAACTATGTTACTTTCGATTCGGATTCCGTAAAACTACGAACAAAACGCGATCACGTGAACAGAAGATTCAAAGCGCAAGCGGACAGCGACCAACGAAGACGACCTCGTCGTCAACGACCCAGCAACCAATTTGTATCAATATATACACACGTATACATATACTGAGAGAATCTTATTGTATTCATACACTTAAATCTTCCTATTCCACTACGCCATTTTTCCCTCTCTCTCTCTCTCTCTTTCTCGTTCCCTCGCTCTTTTCACTTGCTGTTGAATACTCCTATATAAATAAACGATGGATTTGGCCGGACGTCAAGGGCGCAATGCGCACCCCATCAGCGGGTATCGACGTGGATTCAAACGACGCTTATTTGTACGCTTATAGTATCACCGATTTTTATTTCCCCAAATCAATTGTTTAACCGAATCTAATATAATTAGTTTCCCTATCTAATAGCGAAATTCTGGAATTTAATATTCATGATTCTATCTTCCCACCTCCATGGCTACCCAATGGTGTTCCTCTTTGGCTTCACTTTCCCACTCACACCCTCAAAACTAACCGTATTTGTAAACAGGCTTTTAATACGCAAGATTGCAATTTGATCCTCCAATCATCATCTTTGCCTTACATCACTAAGACAATGTTTCTTTTTCTAATTCGTTGCCTTCTTAGTAAGACCCAATTTGGGAGGGTCTAATTGGTTCAGTCTAAGATTCTTTTGTGTGCGCTGATCTCTCATCGATTACGGCCGTTATGTCAAGTCAGATTCTCTATGATTCTATTATTCAACGATTGAAATCGCTCAATTTTTTTTGTTTGCATGTATGACTTTGTGTATGGAGTGCAAATTTGTTTACCCTCACTAAGAATAAAATCCTTTGATTGGTGGAAAGGTGTGGGATCCACGGAATCAATATACTTTTTGATATTTATGGTGTCACGGAATCAATACACTTTTTGGTATTTATGGTGTTAGTTTGTGATGGACCACACACCTTTTTCACCAATTAGAATGAGAGTTTTGTTCACCTTCACTTAGTGAGGGGTAAACAAATTTGCACTCTTATGTATGTGTGTCAACCATGCAAAAAATCAGGATGCTGAGTGGAGTGGGTAAAATCTGATTACCCTACTTTTAGGCATAGCACGTGCCTAAGGCGATCACCACGAGAGGGTGAATAGCTCGGCACCACATAGGGAGTCCGTGGGCCCTGTGCCGAGCTGATCCCGGACCATGAATAAGGTCAGGATAATTAAATAAGTTAATATATCAGGATGCGCTAGCTCGGCATAAGACATAAAGGGATACCCCTGGTATGGCCGAGCTAGTTAGGCTACGTGTATAGCTTGAATAGCATTCTGGAATACATAATTCAGCTCGGCGTAATAGGCTGAACTATGTACGAGTTATCCCGAGCTACGTGGAAGCACGGCACCGCCACGAGAAGGGCGGTGAGACATTCCAGAATATTCTACAGCGGCTCCTTATAAGAAAATGAGCAATCCCGTGAAATAAGGGATTAATATGGGAAGTCCTAACGTGAATAGGAGTGTACCCCATATAGGGAAGAATCCTATATGGAAACAGAGACCCCTGCTAGACGAAATCTAGCAGGACATGGAGACTTGCCCCTAATAGGAAAGTCCTGTTAGGAGAAGGATTCCTAAAAAGAATAGGAAACAGGGGCACGAGATGCCTAATGTGAAGAACATTTACACCTATAAATACAAGGCAAGAACCATGACAAAAGGTACGCTGTGAAACCTATTTTCATACGCATTGTGTTTTGAACTTTCAAGTACGTGATACTAATTTAGGCATCGGAGGGCCTTTGCCAACGAGAGGCAAAGGTGCTCTAACCCTTTTTCTGTCTTGCAGATCTAGGGTTGACCCAAGGAAGCACGTGATCCAGGGTTACGTGGAATTATCCCCGTACAATTGGCGCCGTCTGTGGGAAAAGTTACGGAAAAAGCTCGATCCCTCTCAACGGAGATCAACAATGGTGCTTTCAGAACCCCTTTTATGCACTCCGCGACGAAAGGATGTAGAAGACGATGGTACCACGCTTGTGTATACTACGAGAAAGAGCACAAGAGTGGACAAAACTCCTCTGGTCCTAAGAGCACCACAGAAAAAGCCAATAACCAAGAAGTTTGACATGAGGAGTATCCCTGAGATTCCAAAATTCAGGGATACACGCCTAATACACCATGATTCGCCAAGGGCAAGGCACTCAAAGACACCGCCCAGGGGTGGGGAGGCCTCCACCCGACGTGAGCGAGGAAGGAGCCCCCCAAGGAGGGATGGTCACAGGCACACAAGGGATCGACAGAGGGAAGATAGCCTTGACAGAAAAGAGCAAGAGGCAGAGGAATTGGCCCGTGAAGTTACTCGACGGGAACGAGAAATTCAGGACTTGAAAAAGCAGCTCCAAGAGAAGGAAAAAGATTTACGCTCACGGACGAGATCCGTGCAGTATGAGAGACAAGAAAAAAGTCGTCACCACGACAACGTTTCCACTGACCGAGCTGCCTCTCCACGAAAAAGGAGAGACAGGAGTATTTCTGTGGAAAGAAGGGAAAAGAGGAAGCATGCTAGGGACAGATACGAGAGATCTGGATCCAACGAGCACATTCCCGAGCAGCATGCGAGAAGGAGGAATACTGACCGAGCTGGTCAAGGCCCAAGAACTGCACGAGAAGCAGCTAAAGAGGCCCTAGGCCAGATCTCCAAATCACCATTGGCCCACTGGATCCGCGCGGAGAAGACGCCGAGCAGGGTGAAGCACTCAGCGTTCATCCCATACGAAACCAGCACGGATCCTGTGGCCCACATTCAGCATTACCAACAGGCCATGTTCATGCATGAGCAAGATGATGCACTGCTATGCAAAATGTTCCCATCCAGCCTGGGGAAAGTGGCACTGAGTTGGTACCATAAGCTCCCAGAGGGTTCCATCCTGTGCTGGACTCAGTTGGCCGAGGAGTTCACTGCTCGGTTTCTTACAAGCCGAGCGGTTCCAAAGACCTTTGATGCGCTAACCTCTATGAGACAGAGGGATGATGAGACTCTGCATCAATACTCGAAGCGCTACTGGGAAACCTTCAACGAAATTGAAAATTGTAGTGAGGAGTATGCCCTAGCAACATTCAAAACAAGTCTGCCTGTGCATAGTAAGCTACGAGAATCGCTTACCATGCACCCAGTCAAGACTGTGGCTAAGTTGATGGAAAGAATTCAGGAGCATGCACGGGTAGAGGATGATATCTTGCAGGCTGGAGGGAAGATCGTAGCAGGGCAACCTCAGCTCCCGGAAAAGAGGACAATGGAGTCAAAGGTATACAAGAAGGACTTCACAACAGAAAGAAAGGATTACGCCCAACAGAGGAAGGACAGAGCTAATCCAGATCCCAAGTCATATTTCAGCGTTATGACAACTTTCAATATTCCAATCTACAAGATGCTGTATAGAATAAAGAATGAGCAGTGGTTCAGAAGACCCCCAAAGATGACTGGGAACCCAGAGAAAAGGAGGGCTACCAATCAACACTGCAGCTATCACAGAGATTGGGGGCACATGACTGAGGACTGCGTGGAGTACAAAAAGTTTTTGGATGAGAAGGTGGCGGAGGGTCATCTCAAAGAATTTCTAGCTGAAAGCAAGAACGACGCCGAGCTGATAGAGGAGATGGACTACGATAAAGGTCCAAAAGGAACAATCCATATGATACACGGACTGGTGGCCCCATACACAAACAACGAGATAAGGCACATCCAAAGGATTAACGGGCATGCGAAGCAAGTCATGAAGCTCGGCGCGAAAAGGTCAAGACCTGAGGGAGTCATGGAGGCCCCAATCACCTTCACTGACGACGACCTGGATGGGGTGTCAATACCCCATAATGACGCGCTGGTGATCACCCTACGAATAGGGGAATATAACGTGGAAAAAATCCTTGTGGATCAAGGGGCTAGCACAGAAATCATGTACTACGACACCTTTAAGAAGATGGAACTCCCGACGAACTCGCTGCAAAAATGTCTTGTCCCTTTGGTTGGCTTCAGCGCGCAAATAGTATGGCCTATGGGAAAGGTCACTCTACCTGTCCGAGCAGGGTCGGTAGTATTGAAGACTGATTTCCTTGTGGTGGACATCCCTTCTTCCTATAACGTGATTATAGGAAGGACATGGATGCACAAGATGAGGGCGGTCTCTTCAACTTACCACCAAAAGATTAAGTACCCCGGGGCAGACGGAATAGAATGCATCAGGGGCGACCAGAAGGTGGCCGATCAGTGTTTTGCCCTGGTCTTGAAAAAGTCCCCAAAGGCCGAGCTAGTCCAAACGGTTGAGGTCCCAGACCAACCAACTTTGGAGGATGTCGGGGGTGATCCCACCAAGAAGATGGTGGAGGGACTGAAGAAGATACAGATTCAGGAGGACGATGCAGAGAAGTATTTCCTGATCGGCGAGACCCTCTCCGAGCTAGAGGAAAGAAATCTGGTTACTTTTCTTAAAGACCACGTTGATGTGTTTGCTTGGACCCCCCAGGAAATGCCTGGGATAGATCCTGAAGTCATTTGCCACCACTTGAACGTGGACCCTCAGCACAAGCCAGTTGTGCAGAAGGCAAGGAGGTCGGCCCGACAGCACGCAGACGCTGTAATTGAGGAGGTAGAACGGCTACTAGAAGCGGATGCCATACGAGAAGTGAGCTATCCGGATTGGTTGGCCAACACAGTGGTAGTCAAAAAGAAGAATGGGAAGTGGAGGGTCTGTGTGGATTTCACCAGCCTCAACAAAGCATGCCCCAAAGACAGCTTCCCACTTCCCAGAATTGATCAACTTGTGGATGCTACATCAGGCTATGAAAGGATGAGTTTTCTTGACGCGTATCGAGGATACCATCAGATAGCTATGTACGAGCCCGATCAAGAGAAGACGTCCTTCATCTCCCCCAGAGGGCTCTACTGTTACAAGGTTATGCCGTTTGGGTTGAGGAATGCTGGAGCAACCTATCAGAGGCTGGTTACTAAGATGTTCAAGGAGCAGCTCGGCAAGACTATGGAGGTCTACATCGACGATATGGTAGTCAAAAGCAAGTTGAGGCCTGATCACCTTGCCGATCTAAAGGTAACCTTCAACATTCTAAGAGAATACAAGCTTAAGCTAAACGCTTCCAAATGTGCCTTCGGGGTCAGCTCGGGGAAGTTTCTTGGGCACTTAGTAACTAAAAGGGGGATTGAAGCTAACCCAGATCAAATCACGGCCCTGCAAAGCCTTCAAAGCCCAAAGACCACGAAGGAGGTCCAAAGGCTAACGGGGATGGCAGCAGCTCTAAATCGCTTCATCAGCAAATCCTCAGACCGCTGCAAACCTTTCTTTCAACTTCTGAAGAAGAGAGAAGGCTACGAATGGGGAGCCGAGCAGGAACAGGCCTTCCAGGAGTTAAAAAGCTACTTATCATCACCACCCTTACTCTCTACTCCAGAAGCTGGGGAGCGGTTAATATTGTACTTAGCCGTATCTGATCGTGCGGTCAGCTCGGTCCTCCTACGAATAAAGGGGACGGAGCAGGCCCCAGTTTATTTCGTAAGCAAAACACTGTTGGATGCTGAGACACGTTACCTGCCGTTGGAGAAATTGGTATACGCTCTTGTCATAGCATCAAGAAAGCTACCCCACTACTTCTTGCAGCACCCCATCACCGTATTCACTGAGTATCCACTAAGAGCCTTGCTCAGAAAGGCAGATCTCTCTGGCAGGATATCCAAATGGTCCATAGAATTGAGTCAGTTTGACCTTGATTACCAGCCTAGAACAGCAGTCAAAGGGCAGATTCTAGCGGATTTCGTAGTTGAGTTTACTCCAACAGTGGCACCACCGCCACCACCTCTCCACGAGAAGGAGCAAACTAGAAAACCCGAGCAGCCAACGAGAATGGCCGATTCGGAACCAGACGAATGGAGGCTTTACGTAGATGGGTCAGCCTGCAACAAAGGATCTGGAGCAGGGGTTGTGCTTTTCTCTCCAGAAGGATTGGTTCTGGAGCAAGCGCTGCGGCTGGGATTTAGTGCCACCAATAATGTGGCAGAATACGAAGCCTTGATTGCGGGATTGAAGAGTGCCCTAGAACTAAAGGTAAACAAATTGCGAGTATTTTGTGACTCACAATTAGTTGTTAACCAGCTTTCAGGAGAATACGCTACGAAAAGCGAGAAGATGGCCGCGTACTCAGAGGCAGCCAAAGATCTGCTTGATAAATTTCCTGAAGTCCACATCCAGCAAATCAGCTCGGGTCAGAATGCACACGCAGACTCATTGGCTTGCCTGGGATCAGCAATCAGGACAGAGTATCGCCGCACAGTGACGGTGGATTATCTGGGCGAACCGAGCATTGGCCGATCGGTGGAGGTCGTGATGGAAACAGAGTTTGGGCCGAGCTGGATGGACCCAATAGTGGCATACCTACGAGATGGGACCTTGCCAGAAGATAAGAGGGAAGCACACAAAATCAAGACCAAGTCCGCACGCTTTTGGCTCTCTCCAGAAGGTAAACTTTATAGAAAGTCTTTCCTTGGACCATATTTGTTGTGTGTACACCCAGCACTTGTTCAGAAATTCCTCCACGAGATCCATGCTGGAACTTGTGGGGGACACACCGGTGGCAGATCTATAGCCCACCGAGCAATATCCCAGGGGTATTGGTGGCCTTACATGCAGGAGGATGCAAAAGCTTTTGTCAAAACTTGTGAGAAGTGCCAGAGGTTTTCTCCCCTCATCCGAGCCCCAGCAGAGGATCTATTGCCTCTAACCAGTCCATGGCCGTTTGCTCAATGGGGATTGGATATCGTGGGTCCTCTCCCTATGGCAACGGGGAAACGAAAATTCCTACTCATTGGCACTGATTACTTCACCAAATGGATAGAGGGGGAGGCTCTTGCTAAAATCACAGAAGCCATGGTGGAAAGGTTTGTGTGGAACAAGATAATCACAAGGTTTGGAGTACCTTACTCCATCATCTCGGATAATGGATCCCAGTTCGGCAAGAAGTTCAAAGCCTTTTGTGCTCAGTACGGCATCAGAAACTATTACTCCACCCCAGCTTACCCACAGAGCAATGGGCAAGCAGAAGCTTCAAACAAGACCATCTTAAAAAGTCTCAAAAAGAGGTTGGAGAAGAAAAAGGGAAAGTGGCCCGATGAGCTTCCGGCCGTGCTCTGGGCCTACAGAACCACCCCACGGCGATCTACGGGAGAGACGCCATATTCCCTTGCTTATGGGACAGGCAGTGATTCCCTTGGAGATTGGTTTGCCAACCATTCGCACTGCACTTGTAGAGTCGGGGGGCAACGATAGAGCCCTGGCCGAGCAGCTAGACCTCGCTGAAGAAAAAAGAGAACGGGCACTCATCACCTTAGCAGCATACCAGGAACAGCTACGAAGAAGCTACAATAAAAAGGTACAACCAAGAGAGTTCAAAGTAGGCGACCTAGTCTTGAGAAAGGTCTTGGCTAACACCAAAGTGTCCTCAGACGGGAAACTTGGGCCGAACTGGGAAGGCCCATACAAGATTGTGGGAATTGCTGGCATCGGGGCCTACCGTTTGGCTGACCTGGATGGAGATCCTGTACCACGGCCATGGAATGTCCAGAACCTGAGAAAGTTCTACCAGTGATCTGCTTATGTGGTTACGAGTACAATCACATCTTTTTTTTAGAGGTGAATACGAATAAATTCACATTTGTTTTGGCACTTTGTTGGGATTACGAATAAAATCACCAACAGTTATTTAGATTTTTTGTCCTTATTAAATAAAAATTTCATTTTTTTTGCTTCCTACCGTGATGTTGTTTAAATATGAACCCAAGTTGCTTCCAATCTGGATTCCTATTGGGGAGCAGATAGTGTGTATACGCAACAAATATTGCAGCAACAAATTTACAAGTATGAACACACTTAGACTTGCAAACGTGTATTGCAAAACACTTAGATTTGCAAACGTGTATTGCAAAATTGCAACGAATATTGCGACGACAAAATCCTAAGTACGAAGAAACTTAGTGATATGTGCAACGAATATTGCACGAGAAATTCTAAGTATGAAAAAACTTAGGGTTTTGCAACGAATATTGCACGAGAAATTCTAAGTATGAAAAAACTTAGGGTTTTGCACCGAATATTGCACGAGAAATTCTAAGTATGAAAAAACTTAGGGTTTTGCAACGAATATTGCACGAGAAATTCTAAGTATGAAAAAACTTAGGGTTTTGCAACGAACAATGCCAACCACAGCTACTCTAAAGACAGAACATGCAAACACCATAGCATTTAAAGAAGCAAAATAATCCAGCATCAACGGCCACAAGCGGCCAAAACAGGTCACGCAGGACCAATTGCCAAAAACAAAAAAAAACAAAGTACGGGTAACTACGAGGAAATTAAAAAGGCCACACCCGGCCGAACTAGACCACGCAGGGTCGATGAATATGGCATGCATCAAGCCTCTCCACTGTGACAGTCAGCACCAGCGGCAAGACTGGAATCAGGGTTACCTTCAGCAGCTTCAGCAGTTGTGGTTCCTTCTAGAAAGGTCTGCTCCGGAGGGGCTTCAAGCTGAGCTTCTGGGTTTTCAGGAGATTGATCGGCCAGCTGGTTCTGGGCAGATGCCACCGCGCTCGGCAACTCCATATCAGTCCAGAGAGGAGACGATTCGTCCACGCCGAGCTTGGTAAGACACCTCCGCCAGGCCATGCCCCAAACCGCGTCCTGCACAGCTGGCATCTGAGCTTTGTAATTATCCGTCACCTCAAGCACCGCCCGGTCATATTCAGCTTCGGCCTTTGAAATAGCAGAGGACAGCTCGAGGCGCAGTCGCTGTTCATTCTCCTCAGCCCTCCTCTTCTGTTCGGCCAGCTCCTCTCTCAACTTAGCCACCTCCTCCTGAGCCTCTTTGGAGGACTGAGCATGCTGGGCACTCTCTCGTTCGGCTCTGTCAGCCCTCTTTTGCTCCTTTTTGAGTTCTTTCTCGGCCTCCTTCGCTCGGTCGAAACCGGCAGCGGCTTTCTGCATGATCTACAAAGGGTGACGCAGCAAGCAGTCAGGGAAAGAAATTCTACTGAAAAGAAAGCATAAAAGTAAAAACAGCAAATAGGGTACCTTAGCACTCGATTGGAAGATGGACTTCATGAGCGTATCATAAGAGCTATTCTTCTCCCTCTCCATATCGAGCGGAAGAAGAGCTGCTCTCGATACGCCAAAGGCCACCTCAGTAGAAGAGATCTTATCGATCACATTAAGGGGCGTGCCATCAGGACGGGCCAGGACGGGGGCCCAGGGCTGCACCAAGGGAGGCGAGTCAGGGGGGAATTGGCTCGGGCCAGTGTCCCCAGTCCTCCTCCTCTGCGGGGGAGGCTCGTCACGCTGAGGGCTCTCGACCGGCCTCTTGTCCCTCTGGTTCTCGGGGAGAGAGGAGGATAGGAGGTGGGAGGGAGTGATGACGCGGATAGCGGACGGAGCACGGGGAGCCCCGCCGAGGTTGAGCTCGTCGAGCAAATTGATCGGCTGGCGGGGCATTTCTTCTCGATCCGGGGAAGGGGAGTAGCCTGATGAATCGTCCGAATCTGCAAGGAGAGCACCCTGCTCGGAGAGGGATCGAACGATTGAGCGATGGTCAAGCTCTTCTTCTTTTTCTTCTTCTTCTTCTATCACTCTCCCGGACGTACTTGGTTCCTGGACAGCTTGGACAAGGATGGGGAATGCGGTCGGAATATCCGGAATATGAGCAAATGTGATTTGCTGCTGAAGATCCTCTGGGGCTTGAGAACGCGAAGATCCCCTTCTAGCTCGGCCTCTGCGGGCGCGAGTCCTTTCTTGATCGGCTGGTCGGCCTGTGGCAATCACGGAAAAGGGTGGCGGCCAGGCGTGCCTTGATCTGGGCTCTCCCTCTCTTCTGATATTGCCCCAGTAGCACGGGGTATAACCTAGCAACCGGTGAGCTGCGCGGCCAAGCCCAACTGGAGTCGGTTCGAATCCGTCGAACCAAAGGGCCTTGGCAATATCCTCGCGATGGAGCTTGCTGTGGATTATGCGGCCACCGTGGTTAAGATTGTCCGCTGCGAAACAACACAACTTAAAGGTGGTCAGCTACAGTATTGGGAAAAATAAGGAGTAAACCAGCTCGGGAATAAAAATACTAACGTAGTCCGCCCGTGGTGGTGGGGCAGGCAAAGCCAGTGATCCTCCCCTCGGCGTCTCTAGGCTGCCAGTTGCCGGTGACTACGAGATAGTCATCAGCCTCTCCCTTTGAGGAATTTGGTAGATCGGTGATCAGCTTCTGTTTAGGGTCCCTGGCTTTGAAGTAGTAATTTTTTTGCTCTGTCGGGACTACACTATAGAGGTAGTGTAAATCCCACCAGTCAAGATGTAGGCCAAGCAGCCTGTTAAGGGCAATCGTGCCCATAACCACCCTGACGAAGTTGGGGCAAAGTTGCATAGGGTTTAACTGGCATCTATTGCAGACCTCCCTGAAAAAGGGATGTAAGGGGAACCTAAGGCCTCCCTCAACTATGAAAATCAGGGGGATGTGGATCTTGTCTTCGGTTTGACCTAGTTCTCTCATATCGTATCTATTGTCTAAACGAAATCGAACGTCGGCGGGGATACTATAGTTTCGACGAAACTCGTCTCTTTTCTCAGGGGTACTTAATAAGGCTCTGTGCCTACCCATGACTTTTGAAGAGCTAGGGTTTCGCTGTTGAAACCCAGGAAGAAGAAGGGAAAAATGAACAGTAAAAGGGGAAAAAACCAGGAAGGGCGGAAATGGAAGGGTCACTTACGTGAGAAGGTGGACCTAAGAACGACTCACTCCGATGATAATGGCGGACGTTCTCCGACGAAGGCTGGAGAAAAAAAAAAGGTACTTCTGTTGCAGAGAACTTGAGTATCGTTGATGGCGAACGAGGCTCTCCTTCCTCTCTCTTGCTCTGTCTTTCTTTTGATGGAATGAGAAATGGGAGAAGGGGAGGGGTTTTAGGGGGAAAGTAATCTTTATCCCGCCCAAAACTCCATAAAGTAGGGTGTGACGTACGAGAAGTCACCCCGAATCGTCCTTTGGGCTTATCTGATGACCAACGGGTCACTTCACATTTAATGCAATGACGGCATCGCCACCCACGTGGAGGGGAGGTATGCAAAAGATGCATCAGGACCAATGAAGCTCTGCGCACCGCTGGAAAATGACAGCAATGGCAGAGCTGGGGAGCAATTGGAGTGGGTAAAATCTGATTACCCTACTTTTAGGCATAGCACGTGCCTAAGGCGATCACCACGAGAGGGTGAATAGCTCGGCACCACATAGGGAGTCCGTGGGCCCTGTGCCGAGCTGATCCCGGACCATGAATAAGGTCAGGATAATTAAATAAGTTAATATATCAGGATGCGCTAGCTCGGCATAAGACATAAAGGGATACCCCTGGTATGGCCGAGCTAGTTAGGCTACGTGTATAGCTTGAATAGCATTCTGGAATACATAATTCAGCTCGGCGTAATAGGCTGAACTATGTACGAGTTATCCCGAGCTACGTGGAAGCACGGCACCGCCACGAGAAGGGCGGTGAGACATTCCAGAATATTCTACAGCGGCTCCTTATAAGAAAATGAGCAATCCCGTGAAATAAGGGATTAATATGGGAAGTCCTAACGTGAATAGGAGTGTACCCCATATAGGGAAGAATCCTATATGGAAACAGAGACCCCTGCTAGACGAAATCTAGCAGGACATGGAGACTTGCCCCTAATAGGAAAGTCCTGTTAGGAGAAGGATTCCTAAAAAGAATAGGAAACAGGGGCACGAGATGCCTAATGTGAAGAACATCTACACCTATAAATACAAGGCAAGAACCATGACAAAAGGTACGCTGTGAAACCTATTTTCATACGCATTGTGTTTTGAACTTTCAAGTACGTGATACTAATTTAGGCATCGGAGGGCCTTTGCCAACGAGAGGCAAAGGTGCTCTAACCCTTTTTCTGTCTTGCAGATCTAGGGTTGACCCAAGGAAGCACGTGATCCAGGGTTACGTGGAATTATCCCCGTACACTGAGGTATCGATATAAAGACTTAGTCGAATCATATTTTTATTCAGAGCAATAAAAA
Organism: Vaccinium vitis-idaea; assembly: GCA_963854785.1. Taxonomy (NCBI): domain Eukaryota; kingdom Viridiplantae; phylum Streptophyta; class Magnoliopsida; order Ericales; family Ericaceae; genus Vaccinium; species Vaccinium vitis-idaea. Next base: position 35,677,975 of record OY978226.1, on the reverse strand, counting down.
TTATATGTTGACCAACTTTTAATGGATATATGCTCATCCTGATTATTTGATATATTGAAGGTCCAACGTTGGTGCTGTGCACAATCCTCATCGTCCGTTCAGCGATCCAACGGTCCATATTTCATCGCAATTAATCGCGTGACATCCAAGCCGTTCATTGCAAGATGAAGTCTGGACTATTGGATCGCCGAGTGGACAGCGAGGATTGTGCACAATATGCATGCTATGCACAACACCAACGCTGCTCCCACATCTCAAAATCGAATAATATGAACGACTTTGATAGTCAAATAGAATCAATGTGGGGTTCATTTTACATCACATGAGGTCATAGGGAATCACCGCATGTAAGGATCCTTCCTCTGATTGGGGACAACAATTGCTACAATCAGAATAATGTTTGTTATTTCCAGTCATCCCGAATAATGTGCGATTTGAGATTTCATATTTCGGAGTTTTTTGGTAGTCTAGAAGATTTGCCTTTTAGCTCATCTGGTTGAAACACTTGACTTTTAAAGGAAGGTCTGCGTTTCGAGAGTGTTAAGTTGTGGGTGTAAAAGTGTAATTAGATTGTATTTGTCTACTTTTGCAATTAAGTTAGTAGTTTAGGTTCATAGTGTAATTTATCTCTTGTACTCTTGTATAAGTACTACGTAATGAGAACAGAACCCTAATTTTACCTCTCAATAAAATTGTCTGAGTGTTAACATGGTATCAGAGCGGAGATCCTTTACCGATTGAGTTTTCTTCTAGAACGGCTGAGTTTTCTCACGTTCAGAGTCTTTCTCACGCTGTCCTTGTTCACCCACAACTGCTACAGTACTCGTCTACTACAGTACTCTGCTACAGTCGCATCTACAGTACTCGCATCAATTGCTACAGTATTCGCATCAACTGCTACAGTACTCGCATCAACTGCTACAGTACTCGCATCAACTGCTACAGTACTCGCATCAACAGTACTCTGCTGTAACAGCAGATCTCGATCACTGATTACCCTCCGGCGAGTCACCGACCACCGTATCCTACTCGCCGACATCCGGCGATCACTGTCTGAAGTTATCCCATCTCCGGCGACCCTGAAAACTTCCGGTAAACCCTCTGCAACACTCGAAACTAACTAGTGACTCACTTATTGGTCTCTACAGTGTTCGGAACCACTGGGTACTCATCGAATCTTTTGGGTAAGTTTGAAAGTCACTATTTGTTGCTGTTCTGGTTCTGAGTACCCTTAGTTTAAGATTAAACCAACTGGGTATTCTTGAAATCCATGTTTTAGTTGTTGTTTGAGTTTTTTGAGCAAAGTACACTGTTTTTTTGCGTGATTTTACCATGTCTTCTGATTCTGATTCAAAAAATATTGAGGCTGAAACTTCTGGCACTAAGGATGGTCAATTTGAAAGGAAATTGGAGAATGTTCCTCTGGATATTTGTCCTGTGAAATTGGATGGGACAAATTATTTGCTTTGGTCTCGCACCTTCACTTTGGCCATTGAAGCCAGAGAAATGTCAGAATTCATAGAGGGTCCTATCACTCAACCTACAGAGGCTGTTGCCATTAAGAAATTTAAGTCTCAAAGATTTTTGGTTATGACCTGGTTGTTTAACTCTATGAAAGCTGAAATTCGTCATAATTTTCTGCTCCTTGATACTCCATACAAGATTTGGACTACTGCAGCTCAAACCTATTCTCAGCAGGGTAATGATGCACAGTGTTTTGAGTTGAGAAAGCGCCTTCGTAATTTAGATCAACACCATCGGTCTGTAGCTGAGTATTTTGCAGAGTTGAGCGGACTGTGGCATGAATTCGATTTTTATCAGGGATTTCAGGCTGTTTGTACTGAGGATGCCACTGCTTGGTTGAAGAGGTTAGAGAAAGAGCGTATTTATGATTTTCTTGCTGGCCTTGACATGGAGTATGATCCAATTAGAGTGCAGGTGTTGGGTCGTGTTCCGTTTCCGTCTTTGGGTGAAGCTTATGCTATTGTTCAGCAGGAAGAGAGTAGGAGGGGAGCTATGGTGCATGCTCCTATTTCTGATCGTTCTGCCTTGGTTGCCAGTCCTCACAGTCAGTTTGGTTCTAGCAGAGGGTTTACTCCTACTTCACAGAGTGGTAAGTCACAGTCTGGTGCTAGCAGTGGGTCTACTGATCGTGAGTCACTTCAGTGTGATTATTGCCATAACACCGGTCATACTAGGGATTTTTGCTGGAAGTTACATGGCCGGCCCCCTCGTGGGCGAGGGGGTGGACGGGGTGGTCGTGGTCGTGGTACAATACGGTCTCAGGCACAGGCTCATGTCTCTGAATCTGCGGTTGCTACCTCGTCTGACTCTGGATTTAGTATTGGGGCTCAGGTGACTTCAGATCATACTGGTGGTTTTTCTCAGGGGGAGATGCAAGCTCTCAGGCGCCTTATGGCTCGGGCTGATTCTTCATCTACCACAGCTTCCTCTTCCACAGCAGCTCCTACTTCATCCTATTTTGCTCACACAGGTATCTCATCAAATGCGTTCACTGCCTCTTCTGCTATCCCTTGGATTAGATTCTGGTGCTTCAGATCATATGACAGGTTGTTCCTCTGTATTTGATTCTTACTCTACTTGTTCGGGTAAGGATAAGGTCAGAATAGCAGACGGGTCGTTCTCTGCTATCGCAGGGAAAGGTTCCATTCACTATTCTCCTTCTATTTCTCTTTATTCAGTTCTACATATTCCAAATTTTGCCACTAATCTTCTGTCTGTTAGTAGTCTCACTCGTTCTGCAAACTGTTCTGTGACATTTTTTCCTACTCATTGTGTTTTTCAGGAACTGGGCACGGGGAAAGTGATTGGCAGTGGTAAAACACATGGTGGCCTCTATTTCTTGGAATCTGCACCTCAACCATCTTTGTCATGTGGTCTAGCTCTGCAAGCAGATATGAGTTCAGCTTGTTTTATGTTACATCAGTGGCACCGTAGATTGGGTCATCCCTCCTTTGGGATTTTAGAGAAACTTTTCCCTAGTTTAGTTAAACATTGTCCTAGGAGTCAGTTTTTTTGTGAAGCCTGTGAGCTTGGTAAACATAAACGTTCTTTTTATGCACCTATTAATAAAAGGAGTGATTCTCCTTTTATGGTAGTTCATTCTGATGTTTGGGGTCTTTCCCCTGTTCCATCTCTTAAAGGTTTTCGGTGGTTTGTTACTTTCATTGACTGTTATTCTCGTGCTACTTGGGTGTATTTACTTAAGTCGAAAAGTGAAGTGTTTTCTTGTTTTAAATCTTTTCATTCACTGGTTCGCACTCAGTTTGATATGAGTATTAAAATTCTTAGGAGTGATAATGGCACTGAGTATATAGATAAGAGTTTTCGGGCTTTTTTAGATGAAAATGGTATTCTTTTTCAGACGACTTGTGTTGACACTCCACAACAAAATGGAGTTGCTGAACGCAAAAATCTTCATCTAGCTGAGGTAGCTTGCTCTCTGTTATTCACCATGAATGTTCCTAAATATTTGTGGGGAGAAGCCATTTTGACTGCTGCATAACTTATTAACCGCATGCCATCCAGTGTTCTTAACTTTAAAACTCCTCTTGAGTGTCTTCCTAGTGTTTTTCGTGCCACAACTCTTCCCCCACGTGTTTTTGGTTGTGTGTGTTTTGTTCATGCTCCTCATCCCTCAGGTGGCAAGCTAGGTCCTAAAGCCCATAAATGTGTTTTCATTGGGTACTCTCCCACTCAGAAGGGCTACAAATGTTATGATCCCCATTCTAGAAATTTTTTTGTGTCTCTGGATGTCTCTTTTTGGGAAACAGAGTCCTTTTTTTCTCCCTCCACTCCATCTCTTCAGGGGGAGCATAGGAAGGAGGAAGAGATGTTTTATGGTGAGGGGGAGCAACTGTTGTATAATCACAGGGAAGGGGAGAAAGAAAAGTCTGGAGAGGAACAAATATCTGTCGAAAGAGCAACTCATGACATAGGTGGTGATGATGAGGAACATATACACCGGTTGCAAAGGTCTAACCTCAAGACCTACAGCAGAAAACATGGGAAGCTCTCTTGTGTAATACCACCTTGTCAACCACAGTCTCCTGCTCCAGTTCCAGATTCCTTAGCTGACTTATCTGGTAATGACTCTTCTCTCATTGAATCTCCTCCTGATAATTCAGATAATCTTCCTATTGCTCTTCGGAAAGGTGTTAGATCATGTACTCAACATCCCATCTCCCAGTTTGTCTCTTATGATCGTTTATCTCCTTCATACCATGCTTTTGTTTCGTCTCTTTCTTCTATATCTATTCCACAGAATTGGCAGGATGCATTAATGATACCTAAGTGGAAATGAGCTATGGTAGAGGAGATGACAGGTTTGAAAAAGAATGGCACTTGGGACCTAGTATCACTTCCGGAAGGGAAGAAACCAGTGGGATGTAAATGGATTTTCACTGTTAAGCAAAATGCCGATGGTACAGTTGAGCGATACAAGGCAAGACTTGTTGCCAAGGGTTTCACTCAAACGTATGGTATTGACTACGAGGAGACATTTGCGCCAGTAGCAAAGATGAACACTGTGCGAGCTCTACTCTCGTGTGCTGCCAATTTGAATTGGCCTCTCCAACAGTTTGATGTGAAGAATGCATTCCTCCATGGTGAATTAGAGGAGGAGGTGTATATGGCTATCCCACCTGGTTTTTCTTCATCTCAGACTGAGGGAAAGGTGTGTAGACTGAAAAAGGCTCTTTATGGGTTGAAGCAGTCACCTAGAGCTTGGTTTGGCAGATTTTCGAAGGCTATGTTGAGATTTGGATACAAACAAAGTCATGCAGATCATACTATGTTCATCAAGAAAGGTATTGGTAAGATTGTTGTTCTTATTGTTTATGTTGATGATATAATAATGACAGGCAATGATGTGGATGAGATCCTTAATCTCAAGTCTAGTCTGGCTCAAGAGTTTGAGATTAAGGATTTAGGATCACTACGATACTTTCTTGGAATGGAGGTGGCAAGGTCTGATAGAGGGATTTTTATCTCCCAACGGAAGTACATACTTGATTTATTGGAAGAAACAGGTATGTTGGGTTGTAGACCTGCAGATTCTCCTATTGAGGCAAATCATCAGCTTAGTGGAGACTCAGGGGAGCGCACAGATAAGGAGAGATATCAGCGACTAGTTGGTCGACTGATATACTTAGCCCACACGAGACCGGATGTCACTTATGCAGTGGGCGTTGTTAGTCAGTTTATGCATGATCCTCGTACCTCACACCTGGATGCAGTTTATCGTATTTTGAGGTATCTCAAATCAGCTCCAGGAAAAGGAATTCTATTCTCTAATCACGGTCACCTGCGATTGGAGGCATTTACTGATGCTGATTGGGCTGGTTCTGTGGATGATAGACGCTCTACTTCTGGCTATTGCACTTTTCTTGGGGGGAATTTGGTTACTTGGCGAAGTAAGAAGCAATCAGTAGTTGCCAGGTCAAGCGCAGAAGCAGAGTATAGAGCTATGGCTCATGGTGTTTGTGAGCTCTTGTGGCTCCAAACTTTGTTACATGATTTGGGAATTTTTGATAATGGTCCTATGAAACTCTACTGTGATAACAAAGCTGCCATAAACATTGCCCACAATCCTGTTCAACATGACAGAACGAAGCTTATAGAGGTTGACAGGCACTTCATCAAGGAGAAGTTGAGCGAGGGGTTGATATGTATGCCTTTTGTGCGATCTGAGAATCAATTAGCTGATATTTTCACAAAAGGGCTTGGCAGCAAGAGTTTCCACCCCATTGTGTTCAAGTTGGGCTTGATTGATATCTTCGCACCAACTTGAGGGGGAGTGTTAAGTTGTGGGTGTAAAAGTGTAATTAGATTGTATTTGTCTACTTTTGCAATTAAGTTAGTAGTTTAGGTTTATAGTGTAATTTATCTCTTGTACTCTTGTATAAGTACTACGTAATGAGAACAGAACCCTAATTTTACCTCTCAATAAAATTGTCTGAGTGTTAACTGACGTCGAACTCCATTTGTTTGTTAACCACTAATTCTAACCACCCATTGATGTAAGAAAGGTTGGCAAAAAAAAAAAAAAAAATTCCTACAATAACTACTCTAATCAAGGGGTTAGGGGAGAAGTTTGTGGAAGTACTTCAGAAGTGTTGTGATTGGTAACAACTATGTGCTCATGACTTTTGTCTTTGTGAATTTAGAGAACAAAATGACATGTGGTGTGTTATAATTACTGTGAAGCATTGCTCTAAAAACACCAAATAATCTCTCGTTACAAACCACTGCCATTGAAATTTCAAATCCAAATCTTAAGGCCCGGTAAAAGAGACACCCAACTAACTAGACCACCCTCCATCTCCCTATCTTCTTTGGAATACTCTTTCACACTTTTTATTTTGTTTGAATTGAAATGGGTACGCGGAATTTTCTAAGTGAAATAAGTAAAAACCATGGACTATGAACAGCCTTGACGAAACTAGTCCTAAAATTCCAGACACCTGTGAGGAAATAGGGCAATGAAGACTTCGGGTTTGTTTGGAACTTATGAAAAAGAAACATAAAATTCAAAAGTTTCCCTTCCATTTACCTCGTATTTTCATTTCATTTTCTTCACTTTCCTCAAGTTTTAATAACGGCATTCCATTTAGGACAATGAAGACTTTTATATCGAGATTTCACTTTAAAGAGGTTTCCTCTTGTCAATGAAGATTTTATCTTAAGATTCCATTCTCATTTGTTTTATGATAAATCCCGATGAATTTCACTAGGGATTCCATATCATTGAGTACATGTCATGTATTTTGTGAGCTACTGCTACTCTTATATATTGGCCAGTTTTGACTATTTGTTTTTGGCTTAGCCGGCAAGTTGTGACTAACAGCAGGCTTCCTGCTTCCCATACACTTCCAATATGGTAGCCGTAATAATAATGCTGTGGTGTCATGTTGGGATTTCATGTTGACCATGTCTCTACTTTATGTTTGTCATTTGAAAGTTGTACACAAACCATGGGCGTTAGGAATTAAGATCCCTCTCCTGCGATGATTTCTATGTGTTTTTTCATATGACGCCAAAATGAGACCCCACACACACTTTTTCCACGATTTAAAATGTTCATTTTATACGTAACGATGATCATGCATAAAATCAGGTCCATCAGATATAAGTATATGTTTGGTCGAATCATATATGTCAAAGAAGAAATGAACGGTTATAGTCTGACCGTCTATTTGATTGTGACAAAATGGATACTATTATCGAGTTTCAAATTTAAAAAAAAAAAAAAAATCATGCATGGATACTATTGTCGGACCTAAGTAATTTTTTTTCCCAGGATTTACTTAACTCATCGAGGCCTATATAGTGAACGGCTTAGATCATAGATGATGTTTAGTCCTATTTTGCGTCACATGAGTATTATCATGAGTGGATCTTAATGCAGCCAGTGGGACCCAAGCTCCTAAACAAATAAGTTGTTTTTGTTGGAACAAGTGTAAAGGTTGAGTTCCACATTGGAAAAATATAAAGATGGTTGAATCTTGATATACAATTGGATGAGTCACCGCTTACAAGACTTAACTTTTTAAGTGGATATGAGTCATTTAATGTGTATTAGGGCTAGCAAATGTGGTGGACTCCGTGGATGCAATCCCCAGAAGTTTGGAGCTTGTGCACGCCGGCGCAGCGGAAGCGATTGTGGGATCGATACATCGTACGAACTCTCAACAAGTGGTATCAGAGCCGATGACTAACGATCCATGGGCAGACTCTCTGCGCGCCATGGATAGGCTTGCATGGTGAACTCCAAGTGATGGAAACAGAAAAATTCAATAGTGCAAGTACTGCGGTGTGCCATTTGCAAGGTGATGCAAGCGAATGGAACACGTGTTACACATTGACTCGTCGGGTAGCATGGTGCCAGTGAATGGGCACGTTGACTCTCAATTGAGAATTTGATGGATGGATCTTTCAATGGAGAATTCGATGGATGGATCTGAATCAATGAAGTTGGTGCAGAATAAGCCTAGTTTCGAAAATTGAGTTAAGAGTAGTAGATCAGAATCAAGAGGGAGTTTGGATACATAGATAGAGGGCAAGGCTCAATAAACAGTTCACACATGAGGGAGAGATTTGTTGGAACATGTGTCAAGGTTTCCACATTAAAAAAATATAAAGATGGTGGGACCTTAATATACAGTTGAATGACTCACCACTTATAAGGCTTAGCCTCTTAAGTGGAAATGGGTCATTCAATGTATATTGGGCCCAACGAATGCGGTTGACTCTGTGGATACTTACAAAAAATTTGGACCTTGTGCCTGCCGGCGCAGTGGAAACAATGGCGGTATTGATGCATCGAACAACCTCCTAGCTAGAAGTTTCGTAGCTTTGAAATGAACTAAAAAAAGATAAACAAGTTTGCTTATACTTCGAAATGTTGACCAACTCTCAATACACCAAGTTTTGTGGGGTTTAAGTATGCTGCACAAGAAAGTTTATTATTGTATAATAGTATCCTGTGTCACTCATATATGATACAAATAATATTTCAAGACACTGTTCTTCAATTTAAAAAATGATTATATAGAGCTACTAGAATCAAAGTTAATTTTCTATTTTATAATTTGCCTTCCTAAGCTCAAATTCTGCCTCCGTCCCTTAATCAAATTGTTATATTTTGTTTGAGAAGTATCTTGCTGACTTTTGAAGTGAATTTCCTTTTTCAAATGCACCACATCGGTGTTGTGCAGCAAAACTACGTCATTTTGCTTGATTTTTGTGCAAACTTCCAAAGCTTCCAAGGGCCTTGTTTGGAGGAAGAAAAAACTATTACAAATTGTCTAAACCCAAAGTGCCTAAACCCTAAACCTGAAGTGGCTAAACCCAAAGTGCCTAAATCCAAATGCCTAAACCCACTATATCCTACCCCAAAGAGCCTAAATCCCCTAAAATTGAACCCCAAAATTAAACCCCACACTTAACTCTCCAAACAGATCCCTTTGATATACTAAGAAAATGAGCAAAACGACGTAGTTTTGCCGCACTACATGGTGCACAACACCTACCGCACAACGCCTCCCCCGGATTCCCACATCGGCCTACGTACATATGTTTCTATACTTTTATTTAAGCTGATGAATTCTTATCACACATCACGCGTGCTTTTGATTCGCTTCCATAAAAACGGCCTTCTTATTCTTCTTAATTTTCTCTTATTTGGTACAGATGAATTTCACTAGAAATTCCATATCTTTAGTTGACTAATGAACGGCCCTCTTCTTATTCTTTTTTTGTTTTTTTTTTGGTACAGATGAATTTCACTAAAGATTCCATATCTTTATGTACCAGAAAATGGTAAGTACCCTAAATTTTTACGCAGAAAGTGAATTTGAGTCACTAATTACACTTTCTGGATAATTTTCTAGATAAAAATTTTGGGCATGTAGCACTGATGTTATGTGCGTCATGTTTTTTATGAGGAGGTACAATTTCAATTGGCAAGCAAGTTGTGACTATTTTTTTTCTTGGAGGGCAAGTTTCAGACTAACATCTTATTTGTTACCCGTACGGGTGTTCTCTGTGTGATGTGTATCGCTATGTGGCCCACGCCGGGTCTCATTATTTAATCCGATTTGTTCATTTTGTTTGTCTCGTCGATTATATTTATAACGTTAAAATTTACGTTGATCGGACATCGGTAACAGTTTAATCGTTGACTATTTAACTTATAGTTTTGTGAAAAAATCACCTACAACAGTTTCTTTAACTGTTTCGTTTCCATGAAAAATACAATCTAAAAACATAGTTCGATCAAATTAAATTTTTGCGTCATTTCCATACTCGACAAGATGAATAAACTGAACGGTTCGGATAAAAAAAAGAACCCGAGATGGATCCTATAGCACTTGTGCTGTGCACGCACCGCACATCACACACCCCTGACCCTTTTTTTACTGATTTGAGGGCAGTGCCCTTGTTTTCTGTCCGTGATCCCATCCTGTCAGGGCATTGAAGACTTTCTGTTGAGATTCATCTGGTCAACGAAGAAGAAATTTATCTTGAGATTCCACCCTCATTTTGACTAATGAACAGTTCTTCTTCTTTTTTTTATATTTACTTATTTATTTATTTTGTGGTACAGATGAATTTCATATAGCAAGTGATTCCATATCTTTATGTACGTCATGTGTTTTTTGAGGTAATATTTTCATTGGCAAGTTGGGACTATTTTTTTCTTAGCCGGCAAGTTTTTGGACTAACAAATTATTTGACACTCATACAACAACGAAGAAACAACATGGTACCTGCTTCCCATACAGCTTCAATAGAGAAATGATACGTTTACAACAACAGGCTCCAAACCAGCTCCAACTTTCTCAACTGAGAAGCAAAAAAAAAAAATTCGAAATTTTGAAAACCCAGATCCCCTCTCCACCGCACCGACCCCATTTCCTTTCCTCCGACCAAAGCAGAGAGACAGAGGGCGGGTAGCTCGCCACCACAACTGCCGACCCACCTCCTTCGGCCACCCTCTCCACCTCCGTGACCGCCGCCACCAAGAACCCTTCGAAACTGTAGTAATATATGACAGAAAAAAAGGACAGGTCACAGGTGTATGTTGATTTTCTCTTCATTTATGCTCCACACACACAGAGAGAGAGAGAGAGAGAGAGAGAGAGAGAGAGAGAGAGAGAGAGAGAGAGAGAGAGAGAGAGAGAGAGAGAGAGAGAGAGAGAGAGAGAATGGAGGACTCAAAACCATCAGAAAACAAAAACCCAGATGCCAAATTGGAAGATGATTCCACACGCTTTAGCAAATCTCTCCAGGTTGATGTAATGTGTTAAAAAAAATTGAACTTTTGTTTTCTTTAATTTCCTCTGTTTCAGTTGTTTCATTGTAGCTTTCTTCATTTCTGGTTGTACACAGGAACTCAAGGATTTGTGTTGTCAGCTTCGTCACGCTGCTGATTACTGCGAAATATCATTCCTCAATGCTGAAAAAATTCAGAGATGTGTAAAGGACTGAGCATGACCCTTCGAAACCAAAAAGCCAGTGCGGGTCGTCTGTTTCGAAGGGTTCTTGGCGGCGGCAGCGGTCGCCGGAGGTGGAGAGGGAGGCCGGAGGAGGTGGGTCGGCGGTTGTGGTGGCGAGCTGCTTGCCCTTTGTCTCTCTGGTTTGGTCGGAGGAAACTGGAAAGGAAATGGGGGCGGGGCGGTGGAGAGCCGATCTGGGCTTTCAAAATTTCGATTTTTTTTTTTGCTTCAGTTGAGATAGTGGGGCCCACTTGCTGCCACGTTAGCATGTTGGAGCTGATTTGGAGCCTGTTGTTGTAAACGTATCATTTCTCGCTTCGATATCGTAGTAATGACACTATGGTGTCATGGTGTTGGTGAGGAGTCCGAAGTTGTTCAACATTTAAAATCTTGGTAAAACGTTACCGATTTTTAATATTTGATACCCACACAATAATTTATGTTGTTTTACTAAACGTTTGCCGGTAACTCATGTACTACTTAAAATAATTAGGTCATCTCCAGTCCTTCATCAAATGTTTCATCAGATTCAAATTAGATGAAAAATCGATAAAATGTAGCTCCAACCCTTTCATCAGAACAACATTAAATGAAGGGATCAGAACCAAATGTTTCATCGAATCACGGGAGAATTAGATAACATCAATTCCTTTAACAATTTTTTTTTTTGTGGGAAATGTCATCATATCATTTCATAACACCATCCACCATCGATTACATCGAAAGATAGGAATGAGGCCAAATCCACTAACAATTGAAATGAGAACATCAAAAGGCTGATAGGCCACTGGCTCGCGGACACACCTACCAAGGCAGACTTGACACCTAAGGGATGATGAATCTGAGCAAGGGATAGCAGAAGAGCACCCCAACGGATACCTAGCTTAGACCATTACACAATACAACACAGATGTAATCCAAATTAGGGGCATGCTTACAATCCAGGACTGTGAAATCCATGAAATGCTTTACGCTGTCTGCAACTGGCGATAAAGAAGAACCTCCACTATACAGCCATCCCCAACACCGTCGCAAGTGAACAAAATTGCAAGAAAACCTCCGTTGACACGCGAGGCCCTGGACGCGGGTATGCCTCATTGGGCACATGTGGCCCCACACGTCCACAACGGCCATGGATTCCAACCCAAGATTCAAGCAAAACAAGAAGATATATCCAGACCCGTACGGTACCCAAGATTATGAAACACCTAAAACAATTATTTACCCACTATCACAACCCACCAGATCGGGACAAGGCCACTGTGCTGGGGGAAATCCAGCCGGGGTAAATAAACACGAAAAGACATTCAAAAAATAAAAACCCAATCTTCCATCATCACTTGTTATTAGCCACACCGTTGGCCGCCCTAGACTGGACCACCACGCCGCAACTCCACCCCACTATTCTGAACTCATGGATCTGGGTCATCTCCTTCGCCGGAAACCGCCAGAAGGGACAAAAACCAGAATCGAAAGCATCCTAACAACCAAGTTGAAAAGGAGGACAGAGGGGGTGAAGGAACACACTGAACGGGTGAGAAAAAGGGGGCGGGGGCGGCGGAGGAGAGCCAACCCCCACCCCCAATCCTAATTCCTAGCTGCTAGACGAGAGAGAGAGAGAGAGAGAGAGAGAGAGAGAGAGAGAGAGAGAGAGAGAGAGAGAGAGAGAGAGAGAGAGAGAGAGAGAGAGAGAGAGAGAGAGATTTTTACCAATTCGAAAAATGAAGTTCCTTTACCAAATTTTTAAACGGTATCATTCCATAATTTTTAATGCCTTTTGTGTCCTCCTTTCCTTAAATTTCATTTGAAATTTTGACTCAAACCATGGAGGGGGTATTAAGGGGCCGGCAGCCAAAAATAATTTATCTTTATAATTCTTTCATGGAATGAATAAATTTAGATAAATTGATCAAGTTGATCTTAAATATACCACGTTTTGAGGGGTTTTATAAGCAAATTAGAGACCCTTTTCTTTATCATTGAATTCAGACTCAGACTTGAGCTTTGAGATTCTTCTTTCTTAACGGCAGGCCAAGCTGTCCAGTCCGTTCGGATCGAGTTCTCTCTTTTTTGCGAGGGTTGGTTTTGGCGGATACAGGGAAAAATTCTCAACCAACCTGTATTTTGCAGATCCGGGGTGTCATGCACCGCGTGGTACACTACGGGCCGTCCGATGTCCGGATGGACGGCCCAGATCGCTTAAGTGCACAACACCCACTTCCGGTGCGTATTTTGCAGGTTAAATGTTTTTTCACCCGTTACCCACTCGCACGGCTTGAAAACGGCTGGGTTGGTTGGTGTATTTTTTCAGCCGTTTTGAACCGCCATTTAGGATGGGTTGGTTAGGTAAGTGGCAGATTTAAAAGAAAAAACAATTAAAATGAGATAGCAAAAAAATGAGACCACATGATCACAAGGGTCACTTGAACAACTCTTTAGATCATTGATGTTAAATAGCAAGTTTATGGCTCCGTTTATTTCGATGTAAAATATTTATGGAAGAAAGATATTTTTGTATGTAAAATATTTTTAGATAAAATGTTTGTTTTGATTTTGTTTTCTGGTGTTTGGTTCCGCTTGAAAAATATTTACAAGAATGAAAAAATATTTTGAAATTTACTTTTTGTTTTTCTCCTACACTGTTTCCCAGCAGTAATTTATGATCAGCCAAAGACTCTGATCATGCAAAGACGAAAACAATCCCGTTGTTTACACGAAAGAAGGAAAATAATTTACAAGATAAAATATTTTATTTGCCATTAATCCAACCAAATACCGGAAAATAGGTAAAATATTTTCTAGGAAAACAGGTTCAAACAAATGGAGCCTGAAAGCAAAATCAGATCAAATTTTAAAAGGTTTAACGGCAATGAGTGTGGGGTCGAGTGTCTTTGCTATGCACTGGGTGCGCAACATGCATGCTGTGCGGCCTCTTTGGGGGCCCACCTCGGCTCCCGTTGTTTGATACGAATAGTTCATTTTTTTCTTCAGGTCGAGTATGTAGTCCATGTAAAAATTCATATTGATCGGACATCGGTAAAAAAATTATTTCTAATTTGGTCCATCTCAAAGTCCAAATATTGCCTCTGCCCGGCTCTTACCCGAACTGATATATTTTGTTGGAGAAGTATCATGCAGACTTTTCAAGTAAATTTCCTTTTTATAATACACCACACTGGCCTATTGTGTTAGTATAATTTTATTTAAGCTAAGCCCCTTCAAAGATAAATAATTATCACATGCATCAGGCGTGCGTTTTATTCACGGCAGTGGATATGGGTTTGGAACTGCCCATTCTCTCACATGGGAGAAGTGGGAATGATGCCATCAGACCCGTAGGCCATTGGGTACAAGTGTGCTTTTCATTCACACTTCCTGCAATCTTTCTTTTTTTCTTTTCAGTGTTGGAATTAGGGGTGAAAATTGAAATGGAGAACCGGATACCAGACGGGACAGGCAGCTCTCTCTCTCATATTTCATTCATCCTTTTCTTCTCCTGATCTGTCTAAAAAATATGAGATCAGAACTCAAATCGAAAGTTCTGAATTCAGATTTGGAGCGTTGTTCAGATTTGGATTTGGGTATTGTTCAGTTCAATAGCCTATGAATGGAAATTGGCCAAACCGGACCTAAGCCCGGCCCTGTGGTTCGCGAGTCCCCAACTCTATCCTCAATTTGAGGCCCTTCATATATATATATATATATATAAATTTTGGCCCATTTTCGTTGGGCCCCAGGCCTGGGCCTACCCAGCCTCCCCACAGGGCCGGGCCTGACCGGACCGAAACCGGACAATCCAATTGAAACCGGACCGGCTTTGTTTCGACTGGTCCCGATTTAGAGTTTTTCAAACCGAAATGACCGGTTTGGTCCCAAAACAACCAAACCGAACTGGTTACACCCCTAGTAGGTATGTTAAAGTGTAGGTATGGTTCCCCGTTTCCTCCGTCAGAATGTATTATTTTGTTACACCATACCATTACTTGTAGGGTACTCCACTGGCCGAAGTTAAGGTCTCACCATGTATGGGTGGTGTTAGGCAGTGGCGACTCTAGGATTTTTATCCAGCGCTGGCAAAAATACATAGCGTGTCCATGATGAAAAGTTGTATGCAAAAAAAAAAAAAAAAACTTCGACTAGGCAAAAGAGACATATCCATTATATCGTTTGACAAAAAAAGACTCCAACACATTACAATATCCCACGACTAGTCTTCATATTTTGAAAGCGTTGCATTATAGCTTCAATATCAACACTCTTAAACATGTTTTTATCAATGAACGTGACCAAAGAATCATTC